>NW_021025116.1:406521-458283 GCF_004153795.1 Camellia sinensis | reverse complement strand
CTACTGGACGAGTTAAAGGTTTTGCACTTACTTCTTCAAGTATCAACCCAGAAACTAAGTTAGAAGTCATCTAGTATGTTTATTAGTACGAACCGCCACACCACACGTATTTTCATTGTTCAAAGTTCTTATGTAAAAGAACCCATTTGTTTTTTCAACACGCCACATACATCCCCTTGATTCCTTATATTATGGTGACCAATACTCTCACAACGACTACACTTAATCACCCTTTTAAACTCTCCAGTAGAAGCAATTCTATTCTTCTTTGGTCTCCCAGCTGGTCTCTTAATCAATGGAGGTAAAATCATAGCATCATTAATGCTACATACAGGTTTTTCAACAGTTGGAATTGGGTCAATCGAAAATGAGTATGCTTGACGATACATATCAGCATGAAAAAATGGTTTAACAAATTAATTCAAATTCTTTCCACTCCTAAAAATTGCAGGAACAGCATGTTGACATGGATACCCATTTATTTCCTATTTTCAACATGAACAAGTTCTCAACCCAAGATCAACCATAACCGAAGGAAAACATTGCACTTCAAAGACATTATCAGATGATAAACTCACATTCCATGTCCTCCCATCCATGAAAGCCTTCTCCAACACACTATCCATACGAGGACAGAGAACTTTATTTCATTTACTGGAAAACAGCCTCCTATCAGACCTCATATTCATGATTTGCCACCATTTCTTGTCATTTCAACTTTCTCATAACCATTTTTTGATTTTCTCTGACCGTAGAACTTCATCAAGATGACGAAAAATAAAACTTTTTGAGTCTCATTATTTGACAAGCATCTTGAAACAGCATGGAGGAACTACAGGTTCCTCCATTTCCCAATAAATACCAGGGGCAATGAAAAGTCAACAAATGAAAATCACTGGACCTTGCTTGTCTTGGACAAATAAGACAATTTATGGAGGTACAACAACTCACTAAGGCCAAGGAGGGATGATGCACAAGACAAATATCTCAAAGATGTAAAACAATTGGTAATGAGTGCAAATTTCTCTAATCCATGATAATATTTATGTGATGGTAATTTTCATAGAATCCCGTTAATTTGTGTGTAAATTTCTCTGTTATTTAAAAATTAATTTTTTTGCAGCAAGATTATGTGGAGAATTTTTTGAAAACTTGCATTAAAAGAGAGGCATAATCACAACCCTCTTTCAAATTGATAGACTCACAAAACACAAATTATGACTTTCAATATGTCAACAATGCTCCACAACAAGACAGTGATTCGTAAGTTTCATATAACATCTATAAATAAGATAATCTAATTTGAATGTTTCTTAACACTAACTATACCCATAATTTGTATGTAGTGTGGATTGTGGCCTCTTTGTATGTTACATAATGAGACAATATATCAACCATGAACCTATCAGCTCGACATTGTTGACACAAGACGTAAGGTTGATGGGGGCAGAAATCATAGAGTGATTTGCGACCAAAGTTGGTCGGTCATGGACATAACCAATTTAAATACCACCAACAAAAGAACTAAAAGTATAATAGTGAAAGCACATCAGTCAAAGGAAGACAATGCACACAATGTAATTATGAATAACCCTTCAATTTTATTTTTCATACATTGAAGGAAGGATGATGTTTGACATATATGTATATATCTTTTTTTGACTAATGTAAATTTCATAGCTAATGGTTAAATATATATATATATATATATATATATTTTTATAATGCATGCTAAGTGGTGATTGTCGACACAATCCACATAGAGAAAATTGTCTGAAGGAATTTCTCTGGTATGAAGTTACTAGAATTTCACAGAGAAATTTAATTCATATTGTGCCAAGAGGGTGCCTATATGATCATGTAATTTGTAATGCACTGTGTTGGTACAAAACAATCATCAAATTCAAAAAACACAATGCGCATAATAATTTTCTCTGCTATTGACAAATTTCTCTGGATGAATTTGACCTCACAAAACACAATGCACAGAGTAATTTTCTCTACCAGTGGAAAATTTCTCTGGATGAATTTCACTGGTATTATAAACACACTGCCTATAGTATGTTTCAACAACCACAATGCACATAGTAATTTTCTCTGCTATTGGCAAATTTCTATGGATGAATTTGATTGGTATTATAAAGTCACTCCCAAAGTATATTTCTAAAAACACAATGCAAAAAGTAATTTTCTCTGTTATTAGAAAATTTCTTTGGATGAATTTGATTGGTATTATATACATACTGTCCAAAAAGTACATTCTAAAAAACAAAATACACAAAGTAAATTTCTTTGCTACTGGCAAATTTCTCTAGATTAATTTCATCCTCAAATGTATTATTCAATTAATAAAATGTATTATCCTCAAATATTTAACAAAGGTTCCTTGCACGTTCTCTTATTATGGCGACCAATACTCTTATATTGACTACACTTCATCACCCTTTTAAACTTTCCAATAGAAGCAATTATGTTCTTCTTTGGCCTCCTATATGGTCTCTTACTAATGGAGGTAAAATCATAGCATCATCAATGCTACACACAGGTTTTTCAACAGTTGGAATTGGGCCAATCGAAAATGAGTATGATTGACGATACATATCAGTATGAAAAAATAGTTCAACAAATGAATTCAAATTCTTTCCACTTCTAAAAATTGTAGCAACAGCATGTTGACATGGATTCCCATTTATTTCCCATTTTTGGCATGAACAAGTTCTCAACTCAAGATTAACCATAACTGAAGGAAAACAATGCACTTCAAACACATTATCAGATGATAAACTCACATTCCATGTCCTCCCATCCATGAAAGCCTTCTCCAACACACTATCCATACGAGGACAGAGAACTTTATTTCATTTACTGGAAAACAGCCTCCTATCAGACCTCATATTCATGATTTGCAACCATATCATGTCCACCAAATTTGTTATTGGCAAGTGCCTAGCTTCTCGTATCCATGAATTGAATGACTCAACAACATTTGAATACATTTCACCATAACATTTCCCCTCAAAATATGCATTGCTCCAATTTTTGTATGGTAAACTTCTCAAGAAAACACTCACAATGTCTCCTCTCTTACTTTTTAATTCATTTAACTTGAAATGGAATGATGTCTTTGTTGGCGTATATGCACATTCTGAAAACTTGGACACAATCATCTCTCTAACCAAATTTGTGTTTCCACATGATAACCTATCCCTTAGTTTTCTCTTTAGATGTTCAAGACAAAATCCATGATAGCAATTAGGGAAAAACCTAGAAATTCCTTCTACAATACCACAATGTCAATCTGATATGAAACTTATCACCCTCTTCAATCCCAATACTTCACATAAATGTTCAAGGAACCAACACCAATTGTCTTTATTCTTAGCATCAATAACGAAAAAAACCCTACAAAATAAATAGGAACAAGCATATTAGATATACACATGTAGAGAAAATTAGAACAATAAACAATCAGAGAAATTTGACACTGCCAAAATCCAAAGAAACTTCACATAGCGGCCAAATCCAGAGAAAATTCACACAGTGGCAACATCCAGAGAAAATTCACTTAGTGACCAAATACAGACAAAATTCATATAGTGGCAACATCCAAATAAAATTCACTGAACATTCACACATTGGCAACATCCAGAGAAAATTCACTTAGTCACCAACTCCATAAAAAATTCACACAATGGCAACATCTAGAGAAAATTCACACATAGAAAAATCCAGAGAAAATTCACACAGTGGCCACCTCTAGAGAAAATTCACACAGTGGCCACCTCCAGAGAAAATTCAAAGTGTCAGAGAAAAATAACAAAACACAACCACAAAAATAGAAAATTCACCCAATTCCCACACGTATAAAAAATTCACATACTTAGAGAAAGTTAGATTTATTTACAATTACTTTCATTCCCATCTATCCCCGTCGCAGCAAGCATAACTCCTTTGTATTGTCCTTTCAAAAATGTTCCATCAAGAAACAACAATGACAGACAATATTTAAAACCAACAATGCATGCATGAAAAGCCACAAACACTCTTTTAAAATGCTTGTTATCTTCAAAATCTAACTCAAAACAACTACCTGGATTGTTCTTCAATGCCTTATCAAAATACCATCGTAATTGATCGAATAACAAACAAGAATCCCCATATGTACTACATTTTGCTTTTTTAACCCCCAACCAACCACAGTTATAACTAATTAAAGGTTTTGCACTTACCTCTTCAAGTATCAGCCTAGAAACTGTAACACCCTCAAAATAAATCCATATATCATACAATCTAGACATGCTTAGACATAAGAGAATAAAGCATAATTTCATTCATCAGAGTATTCATTACAAAAGTATTACATGTTGACATCAAAAGTAAATGCCCCACGGGCTTATAACTTTTCAAGTCAACACTTGGTCACAAAAAGGAGAGTACTAACTCTACACAAAATAAGCCCTTGGCTTGATATACATGTAATACAACAAAAACAACAAAAAGGAGTCTAACAGCATTAAGCCTCTCAAGCTACGTCCTTGGAGGTGGTATAACACCTGTACTTGAAAATGATGTCCCATATAGGGCGAGGCAATGCCCAGTAGAGATATGCTAAACATAATATGAGCAAAAACTAAAACATTAGCATTTGATAAATGTTTAACTCACATAAATCAATTCATAATTCGTTTCAATTACATGACAAATATGTCCATGTTTCATTTCTCTTTCCTTTACTTAACCGATTGTCAATTCATAATCGTGGCTCAGAACCTGGCCAAACTATTCAAGTGAGATTACATCTCATATGAACGATACTTCCATACACCACAATAGATACACATATTTGCTGTATCAATATTACATAAAACACTTCCATACTTCACAATAGATACACATATTCGCTGTATCAATATTACATAAAACACTTCCATACTTCACAATAGATACACATATTCGCTGTATCAATATTACATAAAACACTTCCATACTTCACAATAGATACACATATTCGCTGTATCAATATTACATAAAACACTTCCATACTTCACAATAGATACACATATTCGCTGTATCAATATTACATAAAACCTTTCCCTAAACCGTGGAGTACATCTCCTATCTCCTCCCACACAACACAATGTATATAAGCATCTATCATATACATGTTCAATCAATACACTAATTTGATGTATTATTCCATTCATCATAATCAATGACATACAACCAATTAGTTTTAATTTGCCTAATCATCATGCAATGTCTAAAACAATCAAGGCTATCCTCCACCAATAGCCCAAAGCAATTATTTCTAAACAGACAATAATTATATCAACAGATAATTTATCAACATTTTCAAAGGTGAGTGATTAATGAATCCAACTCCACCATTCTACCTCATAATGAGCCAATTTCATTATTTCCACTCAATTTCATATTTCCATAATAAATGTCATTAATTACACTAATGACCCAAATATACCCAAACATGGCATTTTCCCCAATTTCCTCAACATTGACCCAAAGGTCTAAATATTATCAACAACATTAATAACATCCTTTTTAGACCCAAAACACAAATGTTTGAATCAAAAGAATAAAACCCATCTTTCCAATATAACACATCTCAAACCCTAACTTCCCAAATCAAACCATTTATACAAAAAGCTCAACATTTAGGTTAAAGCTCATAAAAATGAGTAGTTATCCCTACCTCAAAGTCGGAGCTCAAAGGAGGAAGATGAAGAAATTCGAAATGCTCCAAACCTCAATATTTTCGGATCAAAATGTAGCCCTCAACAAGCTTCACACTTTTTACAAAGGCCCAAGGATAGAAGATCACCCCTACTAGATCAAACCCTAGAGAAAAGTTGGAGTTTTAGAGTGAGGTGCTCTCCAATGGAGGTTTTGAAAAGTAAGAGAGAGAAAGAAAGTGTGAAAAGTGATTTAAAATCACCCAGCTGCCATCTGATATACGACTAGTCCGCTCGAGTAGAGAACAGGACGCTCGAGCGTTAAGAACAAAAAACTGGACCCGCTCGAGCGCAAGAATACCTACTCGAGCGCCAAGACACAACTGCAAAACACACCCGCTCGAGCGCAAAGGGAAACCCGCTCGAGCGTAGATTACCCTCTTCCAGTATTTTTACAGACATTAAACACCCGCTCGAGCGCAAAAGGGCCCACTTGAGCGCGACTCGCTCGAGCGTAAAGAACTCCGCTCGAGCGTGAAAGTCAACCCTGTAGTACTTTTACAGAGGCACAAAATGCTGGAAGTGTGCAAACTCCACTCGAGCGCGAAGGGATCCGCTTGAGCGGACCACCAAAAATCTGGGCAACAAGGAATGGGACTAAAGCTCAACCAACTTGTTCGAAACACACCCAAGACATTTCTAAACTCCAATCCAAAGCATTAGAGGACATAAATGAAATACAGACAACCACAACTATCAACGGAATCGATCCCGGAATACAGTAAATAAGGAAGGGAAAACCGGGATCGCTATAACAAAAACTAAGTTGAAAGTTATCCTAGCATGTTTACTAGTACGAACCGCCATACCACATGTATGTTCATTGTTCAAAGTTCTTATGTAAAAGAACCCATTTGTTTTTTCAACTGAAGCATATACACGCCACATACACCCCTTTGATTCCTTATATGCACATTCTAATGTAGCCCTCAGCTTGTCAATTTTAACATACGTAAACTAAAAACCAACCTCAATAGCATACTTGCATAAAATAGTACAGAAATCAACCACACCACACTCAAACTTTTGTCCAACACTCGTAATATTATTTCGCCAACTAGTTGACAATAACACCTTTTCTTGGTGAGAACAAAACTTAGAGAGTGAATTCCTTTCAATATCCACAAGCCTATCACATTCACCATGCACAACATCTACCTAATTAGACCCCACTTCATCCTCTTGGTTAGAAGTACTACACGTAATAACTGAAATATCAACTATATCAATATCACGTGCACAAAAAAGCCTCAACATATTTAGAAAATCAATATTATTTTGAACCATACAATTTGGATGGCCCACAATAGAATATGAAATACACATCGTCTCAGGTTTCAAATTCTCCCATGTTTTAGACAAAATGTCAACTAATTCCTCAAAATTCAATTCACATGAAACATTAATGACAATAGTATCATTTCCATATTTGCACAGCAACAACACTACACTGTCCATCTAAATTGAAAGAAAAAACACGAAAAATAACTTGTTCAGTATAAAAACACTTCACAAGAACAACATAAAAGTCCAGAGAAATTTCAAATAATTATAATTTTCTCTGGATTCAAATAAAAGTCAAAAGACATTTGCAAACTTATATTCACCTTCAAGATAACAAAAACAAAATCACAGAAAAATTAATGAATCCAGAGAGAATCACAGAGAAATTTAATGCTGACCATTAAATACAATCATAGACAAAAATCACACAGAAGATCTGTTATCAAATTATAAGCTTCTTTGTGATTTGACTGGACTACAAGCTTACAATTTTCTCTGTGTGATTGTAACGCCCCAAAAAAAATTGGGCAGGGTTTATCTATTTATACAACAGACTCACCTGATAGACAAACACATATATCTAGCTAACTATTCCACATATCCATTTCTATTTAATCCCAAATGCCAAATACATGTTGTTCACATCTCAATGCCCTAGTTTCAATCCTAAGCAAGCATTTTACAACAAGTATGAAATGGAAGCCAAACAGATAGTAAGTTCCCTATAGGCTTACAAATTTATCCAAGAACATTCTTGGTTACACAAAATGGAGTTTCAACTCAACGCAAATACAGTCCTGGGCTTACATTCAATAAATAACCATAAAACAAAAAATGAAGCCTCAGCTCCGAGTCCTCCAAAGTCAGTGCCTTGGCGGAGGCATAGCATATGTACCTGAAATGGTTTCCCTTATAGGGTGAGCCATAGCCCAGTAGAGATATACTACACAACATATGGACCATGATAAGACTAAAGAGGAGTATGCTTATGCCATGTTCATGATAAACAATTTATCTTCTTCTTTTTTTTTTTTTATATAAAGCATGCAATGCTAAGATGCAACAACAGATATAAAATCATTTCCATTTCAAACCATATATGTTACATGAATACAGGCTCTGTGAATCTCTAGGTGAGTGTCTGCAAGTAGGCCCTAATGCACCATCACTGTCATTTTTACTAATAAACTGGAAGGCTCGCCACCTAACCACGCAGTTCTACACCCCCTACCCAGATTCACTAAGTATTCATCTTTTCGCAAACAGATACATTTCCAATGAAATGAATGTAATGCAATGTCCAATGCAACAAATGAGGAATGTGGTTCAATTTACCTAAGTCTCATGCATTTCTACAACCATCATGGCTATCCTCCACCGATAGCCCAAAACAGATATTTCTAAACAGATATTTAAACAATTAAATTCTAAAAATTTCGATAAATATAATCTATTCCACATCTCATCAAATATGAACAACTACATTAGTTTTCATATCACAATCACGTCCGGTAACCTATCAAGGTCCATTTCTAACCATGTCAGTTTTGTTCCAATGGATACATTAAGCAAAACAATATCGTTAATGCGCAAGAAAACATTATTTTCTTTCCAAACTCATTCTTCAAGCATTATTCAACTATGACATCCTATTTTGATTGAAAGCCCCAAAAGTTAAAGGTAATTCCTTTGTTTATTTTAAAAATGCTCTTTTGGCCACAAACCGGTAAAAATTTCAAAATCAATCGAATCGAAGTCCGTTTTTGTTTAAATTTAAAAATATAATTCTTTCATAACCTTACAAACATATTCCAAGTACACTTTCGCAATTTGGGCATCAACTTTTTATTTTTCTCAAAATTTCTCTTTTAAGCAAATAAATCACAAATTTTTCAAAAATTCTAATTAAATTATATATATATAACTCTAAGCTCCCTATAATCAAGTAAAAGTGCATAAAGAAGTGTAGGAAAAATCCCTACCTAAAGCTAGAAGAGGAAACAAGCAAAAGCCCCAATTTTTGACTTTGTCGGATTTTGATCTCCACTAGTCAAAACATTGCTCTCACCAAGCTCTTCACTTTGGTCTCAAGAACATAGGTCTAAAACCTAATAGATTTTGGTGGATCATAGGTTTTGTGTGATGAATGTTCAAAGAAAAAAAAAATGAAAGAGAGATTCAGTCGAGAGCACAGAGGCGGAGGCGGAAGAAGAAATGAAAAGAAAGAAGAAGAAAAGAGAAAAAGAAATGTGTGAAAGGAGTGGAGGGGCAGCCCCCCACGTGGGTTGCCTCTCATTACATTAAAATATATATATATATATATATCAATTCAATTATATTTTTACACCATCATAATATTTTGTAACATAAATAATAAAATGATATAATATTTTCTCACCACAAAAATATATTTCGTTTAATGGTACACACCATAAAATCAACTATCAAATATTTATTATAATCCTATATAATAAATAATAACAACTCCCAAGGTGGTTATTACTAATCACATTTTAAAAGGACCAAATAGTTAAACGTGAGTCATTAAACAAACTCAATTTAAATTAAATCTAAGTCATGGGTCTCATCCATAAGTCAAATATGGTCCAATTATATACCAAAATAGACCTAACAAATTTATCTCAAATCATGGTCCGAACACCCAAAACTCAATTTTAAATTCTGTTATAAATTAAACTGAACACCAATCCGTCTGTGAATTTTCATAAAATAAATACTCATCATTAAATTCTAAAATTTTTATCCAACGTATTAGACTCATATGGGAACAACATATAAAAATTTCATAATTTTCTGAGATCGGGAACTATTTTTAAAAAATACAAAATGAAACTGTTTTCGTACAAAATTTACACGACAATCAAATTCGAAAATTTGCTCAATTAAATTATGCGTTGGCTATTAAAAAAAAAAATTTGGGTCATTACAGTGATTGTGCAGTATTGGACTCAAATCAAAATCCAAAAAATATTACGCCCTTATATACACCTTCAAGATAACAAAAAACACTACACTGTCTATCTAAACTGAAAGAAAAAATACGAAAAATAACTTTTGCTGATAAATGAAACATTCAAATTTAATCACAAAACATTCAATTAAATCCCCAATCCATATATCTAGTCTAGAGGACATTAAAAATAAAAAAATAACAAACTTCTAATAACATGTCCAAATAAAATTATGATTTTCTCAGAATTATAATAACAAGCTTATAATTTTCTCTAAACTACAAATAAAAGTCCAAAGAAATTTAAAAACTTATATTCACTTTCAAGATCACAAAAACAAAAACACATTAACATCAAATTGACAAAAATGCTAACTATTCCACACAAACTCAGAGAAACTCATAGAGAAGATCTATTATGCTCACAAAACATTCAATTGAGAAAAAAAATAAAAAAATAAAAAATAACAAACTTATAATAATATGTCCATAACAAACTTACAATTTTCTCTGTGATTTTCACTGGACTACAAACTTATAATTTTCTCTGTGATTTTCACTGAATTACAAACTTACAATTTTCTCTGTGATTCTATCTGCATTAGAAACTTATAATAATATGTCCATATGAACTTATAATTTTCTCTGTGATTTTCGTTGGATTATAATAACAAACTTACAATTTTCTCTGGACTACACCAACAAAAGTGCAGAAAAAACAGAGAACAAAACTCAGAGAACAAAAAATGATAAGAAATTTACGCTTTTCTCTAGTTAAAAACAATTTCTTTGGTCTGAAAAAATAGAAAACAAAACTTATCATTGATATGCATGTTGATGAAAAACAGAACACGAAAAATGAACTCTAAACATCAAAATCAACTCCACTATCAACTCTCTTTGAAATTGATCAAAAAACAGAGAATGAAAAATGAACTCCAAAAATCAAAATTAACTCTATCAAGTTGGCCTCTCTCTAAAATTGATCAATAACAGAGAATGAAAAATCAACTCGAAAAATCATAAATAACTTCACTGAGTTGGCCTCACTTTTAAATTGATTAAAACTGAAAACAAAAAGCTAATGCAAAATACACTCGAAAAACGAATACGAAATTGGAATCCTTACATACAATTCAAATCAAAAATCGATATCCATATGGAATCTCCATCGAAAACATAACTAATTCAATTCCACTGAAAATCAAAATAAAAACAATCAACGCCACTACAACACCTATATGATCATAGCAATCTCCATCGTCAAGTCCATTGCAACACTTGCAAAATCACTACGAAATCTCCACCGCGAAGTCCATCCCCATGAAATCTTCTACAAAACAACAATAGTATATTTAGTTTGCCAAAATCTAAACAAACGTATGTTATAAAGAAGGGTAAATTAGGTATTTTACAACCTAAAATAAGGTCGAGGGACCTTAGGCATCAAAAAATATTATTGTGGACCTCTCTTCCTACCAAAAGTTGGGTAGGGATCTTAAACCAATTTTCCCTTTAAAAAAATATTAAGGTGATGAACATGGATTCGTTAGACTACATGTCCATTTTGGACTCCGAGCTGGAAAGGAATTCGGCCAAAAATAGAAAGTCTTATATTGTTTTGGATTTCCAATCTTAGGAAATAGATTGGAAACAATTCAAGAAGATTATCATGTATTCCAGTCAATGAGAACAAGTTTTCCATGAACAACGTAATAAACTCATTAAATGGTGTGCGTGTTATTTGCATTTATTTCAGTTGCAGACATTTTTTGCGAAATTACAATGCAATGTATTTGAAATTATGATTCAAATGCATTCAATGTCTCCTAACTCAGCAAGGCATTTCAAAAATGCTTCGTAGTTAGAATTTGTGTGACCTGAATGACTCGAATGTATCAAAACGACATCGTTTTACCCCCAAAACGATGTCGTTTTGTGACATTCGAGCCATGCGAGCCATGCAAATTCGGGCTACCAATCATTTTTTTTTCAAATTAAAACTTAGATTATCAATAAAGATAAGATTAATAAATAAAAAGTATAAATTGCACCTTGTCATTTTTTATTTTATTTTGGCTCTTAAATTTTATTTTTTCTCAGTTTGACCCCTTATGTTTCAACATTTTCTCAATTTACTCCAAAAATTAACTTATGTCTAAAATCAGATAAAAAATAACACATTGACAACCACCTTGTATAAAAATATTTTATTATGTACAACTTACACCTCTAATATAAACTCAAACCCCAGTATAATCATATATTTTTATGTTCAGTAGTAGTTAACATGATATTTTCTATCTAATTTTGAACATAAATTAATTTTAGGAATAAAATAGAAAAAACTTAAAACATGAAGGGCCAAAGGAGGAAAAAAAATATTTAAGGATCAAAGTAAAAAAAAAAGACCAAATATAAAATAAAAGGCAAAATATAAAACTTTTAAAATAAATAAATAAATAATATTAATAACTCTAATGAACAACACTAAATCAAGAAAATTCTATGAAATGAATGATTTAAATCTTCGGAGTGATTTACGAGTCCACACCTAGCGTGTTGACAAGAGAGAATAAAAAATATTAATTATGAAGCTTCTGTGAAGTTGCCTCCTGAAAAAATAGAGAAGAATGACAATGGCGTTGCACATCTATGTGCATATAAAACCCTAAAGCCTCCATTACCTTTACTCTGTTATTATTCACTAGGCTTTCGCTTATTATTTATATTATGTATGTAGGTGAGCAAGCGCGTTACCAGGCCTAAGCTACTGCCTAGCGAGTTTTGGGTCAGCCAACCACCGTGCCTTCCGAGGAGGTTCCTGTTTGAAGAAGTCAAGTTTCGTGACTCATGGTAAGGATGTTTCATTTTGTTTTGTTTATATGTACACTAGGCTTAGTCCCTTTTGTTGATACCTGTATGGTGTTACATGACTTATGTGGATATGACATCATACATGAATATGTATATATATAAAGTTTTAAATTATATGTCTCATGTATGTCTGCACAGCTTAATGGATGTAGTGTTTTGTATATTTGCTTTCGCAGCCCCTTATGTTACTTGATATTCAGGTCAGAGGCCTTTGGTAATCCTAGGATTATTGGCCGGTTACGACGCTAAACCTATAGGGGCGGGTTTGGGTCGTGACAAAAATGCAAGCAATTTTGAGCACAAATGAGGCCCTCCACTATAGTGGATGCAAGACAACTGCAGAATGGATCAAGAATAAGCCCTCCCATGCTAAATGCACATTCAGAGGCAACTGTAGACACGAGAATAGTTAGAACATCTCGAGCTACTTGAGAGAAAGCGATAATTAGTGGAATTAGCCTTCCACCAACACAAAACATCAAAGCTGTCATTGTCTTCTTCACAAGCCTCCACTAAAAACTTCTCGAACTCATTTTTGTTAAAAGTGTTATTTTTTTCTTCCATATGCATCTTATATTTAGATTTCAATTTTTCTCGAACATCCACATTAGCATTTGCATCCAATACCATTCTCGTTGATGATTGACTCAAATTTTCTGTTTGCACACGAGTACTTGAAACATGCAAGACATACTAATCATACATCGATGTTAACTCATTCTTGAGTTTGTTTACCAAATCCTCAACTTGCTTTGCTTCATAAGCTTCTTCTAAGCACCATCGCATATATTAGACAATCGCAAAAAACAACAAATTTATCTTGTCAAATTTCCCCCAATACTTTACTCATTCCATGTGCCAACAATTGCAAGATTGCATTTTTTTATTAACATTATCTCCTCAAAAAAAGTATTGCGAGTAACTTATAAAGAATTTGAAAAGTGCAAGGTTGCATGAGAAAAAAATTTCAGAAACATCACATACAATCTAGCCTTCATCCAATCATAACTTGTCGGCAACCCAATTATCTTTCTTTTATTTTTTCCTTTATTACTTAAACCAACAAGACTAACCTCACCAACTTCACCCTCCTCACCCTCCTCACCAATCTCACCACCTTACCTCCGTCACTAATATCATCGTCTCTAAGAGTTAAGCAAAAGCGTACATCATCATCTTTCAATCGCTCAAAATCCTTTGATCTTCTTAGACTTGGCAAGGATTACTCTCTTTGATCAAGGCTTTAGGACTTGGTTTTAAGGAGTTTATTGAGTGGTTTTTACTAGGGAAAATGAGATATATGAAGGCTAGACAACTTCTCTAGTTTGGCAAGGCAACATCTTGTTTTCAAAACTTACTTTGCTTTCTCCAATTCTAACCCAAACTTAGGATTCTCTCTATACTTCTTCTCTCAAAATCTATCTCTCCAAATTCAAGACTTGAGCTCCCCTTATATAGGCAATGCTAATAGAGCAATGTTGGAGGTCAAAGTGGAGGACAAAGTGGAGTATTTAGGGAAGATAATGGAGCTAATGGGGCACTAATGAAGCTAATGAGAGGCAATGTATAATGGAGGTGGATGGTGAGTGGTGATGGTGGTGTGTGATAAGGAAAGTGGATGGCGAGTGGGGATAGTGGGATATGATTAGGAAAATGGATGATGAATGGGGATTGTGAGGTGTGATTATGAAAGTAGATGGTGACTGGGGATTGTGGGGGGTGATTATGAAAGTGGATGGTGACTGGGGATTGATGTGTAGGAAATTTGGTAATGGAGATTGAAGAGCCAAGATTCTTTTAGTAGTGAAAATTGGTGAATTTTGGATGAAAAATAATTTGGCCAAAAATGTGTGAAGGTTGGGATTAAAGCTCAAATTTCATCTCTCTTACTGAGGATTCTGTGAGAAACACATTATGATTGTCATCATCAGGTAATCAAAAAAAAGTGCCAAGTCTTAGGGCTGGTCAAAATAGGGTCTCTATTTGACAAAACTCAAAATCATTTCATGACGTAAGTGAATATCAAAGCCTGAAGAAAACCATTTTGACAAGGTTATAAAACTTGCAAACAAACAAGATGCAATTGTAATTGGTTGAACCCGAGGTTGCCTATGTATCCCTTGGTAAGGAATCAAACCAGCGTAATTTAGAGGCAAGATGTAAATGACATGCTCAAAATACAATTTTAAAGTTGGACTTATACACTTCGCGTACCCTGTTGTTTTGAAAATCCATAATCAATGTGATGTAATATAATGGAATGATGATAAAGATGGAGGCCAACCTTGTGCAAATGATATGAAGTATGGGGGTGCATTGCATATAAATGTGCCACAACACAAACAATAGAGGAAGTGCATCGCATAGAAGTGTGCCACAACACAAATGATAGAGTTGAGATCCAAATGTGTCTCACATGAGAGGAGGAAATAGTGAACTCGAAATCCAAATGCGTTTCACGTAAGAGAAGAAATAGTGAACTCAAAATCCAAATGCGTTTCACGCAAAAGGAGGAAATAGTGAACTCAAAATCCAAATGTGTTTCACACAAAATAAAGAAATGGTGAACTCGAAATCCAAACGTGTTTCACGTGAGATGAAGAATAGTGAACTTGAGATCCAAACACGTTTCAAACGAGAGGAGACATAGTGAACTTGAGATCCAAACACGTTTTATGCAAGAAGAAGAATAGTGAACTTGAGATCCAAATGCATTTCACGTGAGAGGAGAAATAGTGAACCCGAGATCCAAACATGTCTCACACGAGAGGAGCAATGTGGTGTAACCAAAATGCATACTGTAGCGATCCCAATTTTGACCCGTCTCTTGTGGTGTTCTGGGCTCGGGTTGATATGGTTTTGAACGGTGTCACGTATCTTAGTTTCCCTCGTATTCCCCTTATTTTTGGTTATCGGGTTATAGTGATGTGTTTGGAACAGGTAATGTCTCCAAACCTTTAGATGCGAATCCAACTCGAATTGTGCCTTGCAGAGTTGTATCGGAAGCTAATTCTTTTATGTTTTGCCACTTTGCTAAGTAGGTCGGGAGTCGAACTGCCCGGTCAACTCACGAAGGTTGAGGGGGCAGCGCCCCTTGGTGGGTCCGAGGGCAGCGCCTTGGTGGGGTCGAGGGGCAATGCCCTAGAAGCAAAAATGCAAAATGCATTCGAAGTTGCTTGAGACGCACATGCGGAAAACAGGGGAGGGCTTGTTTGGCTACTGCAATAAATGCAGGTGCGGGAGTGCAAGTGCGGGTGAAGCGCCGTACGTGCGGTGGCAGGTGAGTCCAAAATTTTAGTCTTTTCTTCTCTTTAGGCTGAGTGTATCTCACTCTTGTTAGGTCAAAATAGGGTCTCTATTTGACAGAACTCAAAATCATTTCATGACGTAAGTGAATATCAAAGCCCGAAGACAACCATTTTGACAAGGTTGTAAAACTTGGGCAAACAAACAAGATGCGATTGCAATTGGTTGAACCCAAGGTTGCCTATGTATCCCTTTGTAAGGAATCAAACCAGCGTAGTTTAGAGGCAAGATGTAAATGACATGCTCAAAATACAATTTGAAAGTTGGACTTATACACTTCGCGTACCCTGTTGTTTTGAAAATCCATAATCAATGTGATGTAATATAATGGAATGATGATAAAGATAGAGGCCAACCTTGTGCAAATGATATGAAGTATGGGGGTGCATTGCATATAAATTTTCCACAACACAAACAATAGAGGAAGTGCATCGCATAGAAGTGTGCCACAACACAAATGATAGAGTTGAGATCCAAACGTATCTCACACGAGAGGAGGAAATAGTGAACTCGAAATCCAAATGCGTTTCATGTAAGAGAAGAAATAGTGAACTCAAAATCCAAATGCGTTTCACGCAAAAGGAGGAAATAGTGAACTCAAAATCCAAATGTGTTTCACACAAAATAAAGAAATGGTGAACTCGAAATCCAAACGCGTTTCACGTGAGATGAAGAATAGTAAACTTGAGATCCAAACACGTTTCAAGCGAGAGGAGACATAGTGAACTTGAGATCCAAACACGTTTCATACAAGAAGAAGAATAGTGAACTTGAGATCCAAATGCATTTCACGTGAGAGGAGAAATAGTGAACCCGAGATCCAAACATGTCTCATGCGAGAGGAGCAATGTGGTGTAACCAACATGCATACAGTAGTGATCCCGATTTTGACCCGTCTCTTGTGGTGTTCTGGGCTCGGGGTGATATGGTTTTGAACGGTGTTACGTATCTTAGGTTCCTTTGTATTCCCCTTATTTTTGGTTATCGGGTTATAGTGATGTGTTTGGAACAGGTAATGTCTCCAAACCTTTAGATGCGAATCCAATTCGAATTGTGACTTGCAGAGTTGTATCGGAAGCTAATTCTTTTATGTTTTGCCACTTTGCTAAGTAGGTCGGGAGTTGAACTGTCCGGTCAACTCGCGAGGGTCGAGGGGGCAGCGCCCCTTGTTGGGGTCGAGGGGCAATGCCCTCGAAGCAAAAATACAAAATGCATTCGAAGTTGCTTGAGACGCACATGAGGAAAACAGGGGAGGGCTTGTTTGGCTACTGCAATAAATGCAGGTGCGAGAGTGCAAGTGCGGGTGAAGCGCCGAATGTGCGGTGGTAGGTGAGTCCAAAATTTTAGTCTTTTCTTCTTTTTAGGCTGAGTGTATCTCACTCTTGTTAGGTCAAAATAGGGTCTCTATTTGACATAACTCAAAATAATTTCATGACGTAAGTGAATATCAAAGCCCGAAGACAACCATTTTGACAAGGTTGTAAAACTTGGGCAAACAAACAAGATGCAATTGCAATTGGTTAAACCCGAGGTTGCCTATGTATCCCTTTGTAAGGAATCAAACCAGCGCAGTTTAGAGGCAAGATGTAAATGACATGCTCAAAATACAATTCGAAAGTTGGACTTATACACTTCGCGTACCCTGTTGTTTTGAAAATCCATAATCAATGTGATGTAATATAATGGAATGATGATAAAAATAGAGGCCAACCTTGTGCAAATGATATGAAGTATGGGGGTGCATTGCATATAAATGTGCCACAACACAAACAATAGAGGAAGTGCATCTCATAGAAGTGTGCCACAACACAAATGATAGAGTTGAGATCCAAACGTATCTCACACGAGAGGAGGAAATAGTGAACTCGAAATCCAAATGCGTTTCACGTAAGAGAAGAAATAGTGAACTCAAAATCCAAATGCGTTTCACGCAAAAGGAGGAAATATTGAACTCAAAATCCAAATGTGTTTCACGCAAAATAAAGAAATAGTGAACTCAAAATCCAAACATGTTTCACGTGAGATGAAGAATAGTGAACTTGAGATCCAAACACGTTTCAAGCGAGAGGAGACATAGTGAACTTGAGATCCAAACACGTTTCATGCAAGAAGAAGAATAGTGAACTTGAGATCCAAATGCATTTCACGTGAGAGGAGAAATAGTGAACCCGAGATCCAAACATGTCTCATGCGAGAGGAGCAATATGGTGTAACCAACATGCATACTGTAGCGATCCCGATTTTGACCCGTCTCTTGTGGTGTTCTGGGCTCGGGTTGATATGGTTTTGAACGATGTTACGTATCTTAGTTTCCCTTGTATTCCCCTTATTTTGGTTATCGGGTTATAGTGATGTGTTTGGAACGGGTAATGTCTCTAAACCTTTAGATGCGAATCCAACTCGAATTGTGCCTTGCAGAGTTGTATCGAAAGCTAATTCTTTTATGTTTTGCCACTTTGCTAAGTAGGTCGGAAGTCGAACTTCCCGGTCAATTCGCGAGGGTCGAGGGGGCAGCGCCTCTTGGTGGGTCCGAGGGCAGCGCCTTGGTGGGGTCGAGGGGCAATGCCCTCGAAGCAAAAATGCAAAATACATTCGAAGTTGCTTGAGACGCACATGCGAAAAAAAGGGGAGGGCTTGTTTGGCTACTGCAATAAATGCAGGTGCAGGAGTACAAGTGCGGGTGAAGCGCCGCACGTGCGGTGGTAGGTGAGTCCAAAATTTTAGTCTTTTCTTCTCTTTAGGCTGAGTGTATCTCACTCTTGTTAGGTCTCTCTCTCTCTCTAAAAACCCTTTCCTCTCTAAAAACCCTTTCCTCTCCCTTCTCTCTACATTTTCCTATGCCAAATTGGATCAAAACCTTGATTTCTCAAGATCCATTAAAATTCTGCCGTAGTTTCTTCATTAAAGTTGGTTAACTTCTTGAGGGCTTCATTGTGTGCGGTGAAGATTAAGTTTCGACACCGTTGATTTTGGGGATTTCATCGCATTTCTTCTTCAAAACTTGAGGTAAGGATTTTCTTAGAGTTATATATATATTTTTTCAAGATCTAGATGATTTTCGAAATCATCCTTCGATAGCTTTGAAAATTGATTGTTGATTCAAGAAGTTGAGCGATTTTGAAAGTGAGTTTGTCTCTTGTTCTTTTAAAATGATCTTATGGGTTTTGATCTTCGTTGATTGAAGAAAAGGTGATTTTGGAAAGTTTTCTTTCAAAAGATTTGAGTTGTATAGTTTTGGTGAGAAAACCTAGAATTTGGGAATTTTTTTTAAAAGAGACTGAAAATTCATGAATGATATTGTTATATTTATTTTGTGTGTCAAAATAAATGGGTGTTTGAAAAATTTCTTATTTGTATTTAAATAAATGATGAATTTCAGGGAATATGAGAATTGTTGTTTTGGAAATTATTGTTCAAAACGTTGGAATAGTCTTGAAATGACTAATTGTTGATGATACTTGAGAGGAGGGAATTGTGTTATTCCTTGGATGATGAATTGGAATAAAAGTATTTATATTCATCTTGTGTTATTGGCATATCAATTCATTTGATTACATTAAACTTTGAAAGTTGATTTGAAAACTTGCATTGAGAAAAGAATGTTGAGAAACAAGTTTCATGGAATGGTTTTGGGGTAAATACGTTGGTAAGTCTTGATAAGTGGTGTAGAATAAGTTGGCCTGAGAGTCCGGGTGAAAGACCGAAAACCCGCGCGGATAAGGGTCGAGCCTTCCGGTTAATACCGGTAAAAATGACAAATTAGTAGTACTTGTATAGTCTACTTGCAGACACTGACCTAGGGATTACCAAAGTCGTATTTACCACTCTTGAAATGAATTGTTAAGTTTTGAAGAATTGAAATTGCATGACATCATTGAGCATGATGGTTTTTCAAAGATGAAGATGTAATTTTCTTTTAAAAGGGCATAGCATGACATGTGCATTTCATCTCTTGAGACTTGTATAAAATGTATATACTTTGTTAAGGATTTTCTACTAGGCTTTATGCACACTCTACGGGATTTTTGTGCAGGAAAAGATGTGGTGATGCCGCCTAACTAAAGGCGAGGAAATGTGTGTTGAGAGTACGAGACTCTCATTTTGTTATGACTCTGTGTGTAAGCTAAAGGTTCTATGTGTATGGATTTGAATAACCATTTTGTGTAACCAGGCTCAAGCCTTGGAAACTTGTAAACCCTTGGAGGTATTTATTTGTTTGTTTACTTGTTGTTGGATTAATGTATTGTTGCATGAAGAGCTATTGTATCATGTAATGTAAGTTTAGATATTTATATTTGGTTTTCCTTGAAAGAGCCATGATTGTTGTACTATCATTTGGGCTAGAAAATTTGGGGCGTTAAGCATACCTAACCGTATTTCATGCGAAGAGGGGGAAGGTTTAAACCAGGTAAACTTCAAATTCTAACACATTTCACACAAAATGAGGAAAGGTGGTGTAACCAATAGGCATACCTAATCGTATTTTATACAAAGAAAGGGAAGGTTTTAACCAAGTAAACTTCATAACACATTTCACACAAAAGGAGGAGAGATGGTGTAATCAACAGTCATATCTAACCATATTTCATACGGAAAGGGGAAAGGTTTTAACCAAGTAAACTTCCTAACACGTTTCACGTGAAAGGAGAAGAGATGGTGTAATCAACAGGCATACCTAACCATATCTCATACGGAGAGGGGGAATGTTTTAATTGAGTAAAGGAGAAAAGGGTCTTAACCAACATGTGAGACCTGGATTGTATCTCAATTCGACGTAGGGGATGGGTTTTCAATCGGGTAAAGGAGAAATGGGTCTTAATCAACATGCGAGACCTACAACGTACTTCAATATGACATAGGAGAAGGGTTTTTAACCGGGTAAAGGAGAAATAAGGTTGTAGCCAAATGTTCTAAGTGGTATGAATAAATTGTAGCCAAGTGATGCAACAGTGTGGCAGTTGTAACCATGCATGATTGATGTAATAAACAGTGCAAGTGTGACAGTGAACGCAAAAACATAAAGGGTGCGATGTGGGACATGCCATAGGCAACATGATGAATGCAAAAACAATAATATGATGGATGCAAAACAGATGAATACACAAAATGACTTCTTGTTTTCTTTTTTTCTTTTTCAAAATTCTCTCTTTTTTGATTTTTTTTTTCAAATTTTCTCTTTCTTAGGTTATTTTTCATTTTTTCTATATATATATTTTTTGCATTTGTAAAACGTTTTTTTCAATTTTTTTCCTTTTTCTTTTTTTTTTTGTATTTTTTGTTTTTGATTTTTGAAAAATGTTTTCATCTTCTTTGATTTTTTCTCTTTTACATACAATATATACACACAATACACAAAATCTGTATTACATATATATATACATATTCATATACGGATACACACAATATATATACATATACAACTACATATTCGAATACATTCATATACATATATACACGAATACATACATACATATATACATATACATACAAAATAGATACATATACGGATACATACATACATATATTATATACGGTATACAAATACATATACAGAATATATCTCTCTTTCTCTCCCTTGTCCCTGTCTCTCTCTTCCTTTTTCGTCTCCGTCAAATGTTATGTCTGGCGCGTGATGTCAACAATTGCGGCGCATGGTCAACAATAGTTGGACTGTCCCTGATTTTCAACAATTGCCTTGGCAATCCCTCCTTATCTTCTTCTTCTTTTCCATCTCCTTCTTAACCACAACTTGTGAGGGAGACAGAGCAGAAGGCTGCAACTCTGTTTTTCTGCCATTACTCTACTCTCCCCTGATATGGCCTCTTCCCGCCATACTCTCATTCTCTTTACTGACCAAAATGATTCCCCATTAGAGATAATAGACACCAACTCCTCTAAGGTTCGACAAAGTGCCCCTACTCCTACCCCTGTTTTTAGTTTTCCTACGCCGTTAGTCGAGCAATTGATGGCAGCGTAGCCTGACATTGATGCCAACCACTACACATTGAAGTTATGCATGGAGACCGTGACCGCGGTCTCCAATTTGTCCCACCGGCTGCAGAGTAGGACAAGTGAGGTGCAACGGCTAAGAGCACAACTTTCTCTGTTCCATAGCATGTTTCAGGATGCCCAAAAAGAGATCACCCAACAGAAAAAATGAAATACAAAGCTGAAATGACAGACGACCACTGCAGCCCGATTTGGAGCTCTTTGGGATTCCCAATTTGATGGCCAACGGGAGATAATCTCTTTCGGAGGCTTTATAAATGCTGAAGTAGAGTCTTCAAGAGCTTTCAAGGAATAAGGATGTGGCTAGGCAATTGACGATATAATTAAGCGACAAAGTCATCTGCAAATGAAGTTAGTATCGCCAGTCTGCCACCAGTGATCGAAGAAAATTCCTCTATTTTTTTTTTTATTTTTTTTTTCTGTTTCGTGTTGTTTTTTGTTTTCCCATGTATTTTTTCTTGGAAGTGGGCACTTCTAGTTTCAACTCTCTCCTGTACCACTTTGATCGAGGTTTGATCCCTGATATTTAATAAAAAGTGTATGTTTTGCAAATTTGAATGGCATGAATGGCACTTGAGGATGAAAACCATTTTGCTTTGAATTTTGAAATTGAAAATGGTTGCATTTCAATGAATTCTAAACTGAATATTGAGCCTATAACTGACCAAAGCACAAAATATAACTCAAGGAAATGAAAACAAAGAAAAAACTATCCCAAACACACCCTTTTACGCTTGTTAGAATAAAATGGATATAGAACAAAACATCACCGGTCGACTTACACCACTGGAGACAACTACTGTGCATTTTCCAACAAGTGCTTGACTTAAATAAAAAGTACAAGTTAATGTGACCTTGGTGACTGCCACCTGTCTGAGGGCAAAATTTCTTTAAGTGCCCCAACTGCCCACACTGATAATAGGTAGGCAGCTAGCTACCCTCTCCTCTGACTCTAGCTCTAGCTTTGTGGTTGAGCCGTAGATGACACAGACTGCTGCCCTCCTCCTCTCTGCAGGCAAACTGGAGACTTATGGCCCAGTTGACCACACTTAAAGCAAGTGATCCCACCCTAACTACTCCTCCCTGAATCAAAACTCGGTATATGAAAAGTGGATCTAAATTGTACTACCTGGGACTGCTATGGGGTGGAACCCCTCTGTCTTTTGTTGTCCCAAGTCTCTCCCTGAACCTCTTACACTGGAATATCATCTAATAACGGCACCTCCTACCGCCTAGGCCTGCCACGCCTACTACCACCATGTCCTAACATCCTAATAAAGGTAACACAATAGATTAGCACATTCACAAATGTACTGAAGCTAATTAACTCATGTCCTAATGCGATGGACAACAATTAATTCACTCTAAATAAGCACTTAATCAAATAAACACAAACGAATTTTCTTTCTAGATAGTGACCGTCCTGCAACATTGCCAGAGTTCCAGTTAGAAATAACAGTGATCAAGTACTCTTCTAACAGGACTTCTAGAAACTCAGAGACCTAATCAATATCTAAGAAATTAAATTCCATACATATGTAGTCACATAAGCATGTTATCACATAGCATACCTGGTCTATTTCTACTATTATAAAAAAAAAGAACCCATTGCCTCAGTATCTCTGATGCCGAGTTGTAACGCTCCAAAATAAATAACAATTATCCAACTCATAACATTTCTTACAAATGGTCAACAATATCATATCTTCTATTCCATTCATAACTTTGATTAATACAAAAGATGACATATGCAATATAGATTCATAAAACCCTAGATTCTAATCTATAGCATATGACATGGATACATGAAATAAAGTAAAAGTAAAACCAAATAATTATATACCCAAATGGCTCCAACTTTCCAAGTCGATGCTTAGGTATAACAAAATGAGTTTAACTCAATATAGGTAAAGTCGAGGCTTAAACAAAAATAATTACATCAATAAACAAAAATGACGCATTTAGCTCCAAGTCCTCCCAAGTTACGTCCTTGGTGGAGGCATATCAGTAGCACCTGAAAGTTGTTTTCCACATAGGATCAGCCACAGTCCAATGAGATACTCTAACACAGTATATGAATCTTAGCAAACCGTCCTTTCGTGTTAGGGGACGTTAAGCCTAGGTAACATAGTCCGTACGTGCCAGGGGACTTTAAGCATTTGTGGCACTAGTCCGTACGTGCCAGGGAACTTTAAGCATTTGTGGCACAAGTCCTTCTGTGCTAGGGGACTTTAAGCCTAAGTAGCATAGTCCTTCCGTGCTAGGGGACTTTAAGCCTAGGTAGCACCGTCCTTTCGTGTTAGGGGACGTTAAGCCTAAGTAGCACCCTTGTTAAGATATCGGCCACCGACGGACTATGAACGGGTGTGCTCGATGCCGAGGTTATGCTTTTGTTTTTCCCGGAATGTCATCACCCCATGTTTTAAGTTGACGTATGTTAAGTAAGTAAGTAAGTTTTGAAAGACCAAGGTTCAATTGATGTTTTATTTCAAGCCAAGCTAAGCTATGCTATGTATGGTTTTGATAAAGATATACTATGTATTGTTTGAAAAGATCTCGGGTATCATTCATTTAACCCCTTTATTACTTGTACCATTCACTAAGTATCCAAGCTCACCCTCCCTATGTATATATGTAGGTAACAAGCAAGAAGTCGGCTACGCCGAGATGTGTGTTTTGTATGCATGTTATGTCGGCAGTGAGGATGTCGGTGATTTTGAAGCTTATGTATTATGAACATGTCGGCTTGAGAAGCCTTTTACCAAGATGTAATATGTGTTTTTGTACTTCATTTTATTTGTATTCAAGATGTAAAACCATGTTAAAGATGTATGTCATTTCATTTGATCTATGCACCGCTCTTATGGACTAATTAGATTTATATATTTTGCTTCCGCACTTGTGAGCCCCATATATTTATACTCTGACTGTGTGTGAATTTTGAAAGTTAGCCTTCGGTAATCCCAGATTACTGGCCATCACGGCATTATCCTACTAGGGGCGGTTTGGGGTCGTGACAGAATGGTATCAGAGCACAAGTTCCTTATAATACGTTATTCATACACTTTGAGTCCTAAAGAGCATAGGATTTCCCTTAGAATGATCTTAGGATTGCATCATATTGCTTGTTACTTGACAAGGTATACATCATCTCAGCATGAGCATTTGTTACATCGGCATGATCCTGCTCACTTGCATACATGTTTATTTGTTCGTTTTGTTCTAAGAGTCACATCCTGCATACTCCTAGCATCATGAGAAGAGGTAGACCCCCAGTTGACAGAGACCAGTCTGAAGACAAGTTGGAGAGATTAGAAAGGATTATTGAAAGTTTGGCCGATGAGTTAAGGCAAGCAAGGCAGCAGAACACCAGTACCACCTCCACCCAGGCCTAGCAGACAGATGGCCGACATGCAGTTCCCCCACTGCCAGTACCACAAATGCTCCCACAGCCAGCTTTATAAGGGGATGGCACCATAACTTTGATCAAAGAATTAAAAAAGATGAAGCTGCCGAAGTTCTATGGGGGTATAGAGCCAATGAAAGCAGAAGCATGGGTTCTTGAAATGGAGAAGTTGTTCGAGGTTTTTCCTAGCACCGACGCGTAGAAGGTGTCATTGGCAACATTTACATTGGAAGACAACGCTTGTAGATGGTGGATGATGATCCGAAAAGGTAATCCAAACTTGATTTGGGCCAGATTTTTGGAGCTGTTCTATGATAAGAATTTCCCACTCAATGTTCGAGATCGCAAGACCACAGAATTTCAGATGTTGACACAAGGTAGCAAAACAGTGGCAGAGTATGATCGTGCTTTCACCGAGTTGGCAAGGTATGCACCTCACATGGTCGATAACGAATACAGGAAAGCTAGGAAGTTTGAGAGTGGACTTCGAGGGCCAATACAAGATCAGGTTAATTTGCTCAACATGCCGACGTATGCTGGAGTGTTAGATAAAGCTATCCTTGCAGAAGCCAACCTGAATAGAAGTCAAAGTTCAGGAAAGTATCAGAAGAAGAGGCAGACCTATGACAGTCGTGAAGAAGAGGCAGACCCGAATGATGCCGGGGAGGAGACAAAGGTGGACAGTCCCAACAACGCGAATCCGGAAGGTGGTACTTGGCCGACATGTGCAAGTTGCGGGAAGCTACATTTTGGAGTTTGTCTTCGGGCAACTGGAGCATGTTTCGGATGCGGTGAGAGAGGTCATTATATTAAGGATTGTCCTAAGGTAAAGGCTAGAGATGATAAGAAGAGATGAGAACTTGACATCCGAAGTCGTTTTGGGAACAAGGTAAGTGAAGTTTGGGGACCAAACTTCTTTAAGGGGGGAAGGATGTAACAACCCACATTTATGTCTTAGTCATGTTCATGAGCATTTGTATGATTATGACTCGTTAAGCTTGCATTTGTATGTTTGTGACTTGTTTTGCCTAAGTAAGGTCCATGTCTTGTTTTGTGTTTATGTGATTTGCCTAAGTGTTGTGTGCATGCTTTGTTCTTTCCTTGGTGTCTCGAGCCTAAGTTATGTTAAGCCTAGATCATTCCAAGCCAAGGTCATCTTCAGTCTAGAATTATCTTGGAACCACTTGGTTTGACCTCTACCTTCGCCCTGACATATTGGCCGAGATGTCATTATCTAGGCCGAGGTGTTCATCACCAAGGCCGAGATGTGTATTATCTAGGCCGAGATGTTACCTTTGCACCTAAGTGATCTTGTCCTGGAGTGGTATGACCTAGACCGAGGTGTGGCACATCTAGGCCAAGGTGTGGCATAGCTTAGTCAAGTGTTGTCCTTCCTAGCCGAGGTCATTGTCACCTTAGTTGCCAAAGCTTTGTCCTTAGCCGATGTCATCACTTGCCGGAGTGCCTTGCCGAGTAGCTTATTAGATACACTTTGTCATAGTCTTATCTTGTCAATCTATCACCTTTTTGAGGAGAACCAACCAGCCGTTGCCACGTGTCTGAGCTGAGTGTTAAGTCAGCCGGCAGAGAGAGAAACCTATCATTTGTTATATCCTTGTTTTTGAAGAGGAGAGAGAAGCTTTGGAAGGGGGAGAGGAGTTCTTGAGGAAGAGTAGATTTCCAAGCTTGATCCCTAGAGATCGAACCGTTAGATCTTGTCTTGTCAATCTATCACCTTTTTGAAGAGGACCAACTAGCCGTTGCCACGTGTCCGAGCTGAGTGTTAAGTCAGCCGGCAGAGAGAGAAACCTATCATTTGTTATATCCTTGTTTTTGAAGAGGAGAGAGAAACTCTAGAAGAGGGAGAGGAGTTCTTGAGGGAGAGTAGATTTCCAAGCTTGATCCCTAGAGGTCGAACCGTTAGATCCGCGTTCTAAGGTTAGATTCCTGATCTACTCATGTTGTTCTTTGTGTTCATGTTATTGCATTGCATGATTGAATATGACTTGTAAGCCATGCATTGCTTTGAAATTCGGTTTTAGAAAGAGAAAATAGTATTCATGTGTTCTTCAAGAAAAGTCATGTTTTGATCCGAAAGCTCATGCCTAGATCCATGTTTTTGTGTTTGTTTCCATATGATCTTCAAGCATGGGTACCCAGGTCCATGTTTTCGAACTCATAGCATGAAATCCCAGATTTTGTAATAAAGAAGTTATGATTTTAGCATTCATGTTCTTCATGATCTTCATGTTCATGTTCTTCACGGGTGGAAACCCAGATCTCCAGACCTCACTTCCCTAAGTGTAGTCGCCGAGATCATTCTTACCTAGACCTCACACTTAGGCCAAGCATCGTATCTCACCTTGGCGTACCTTGCATGATCACTTACACCTTTAGATTGTCTTGTGCGCACCTCGGCATGCAGCCGTACGCCGAAGCCTAGGTAGCCACACCTCGGCCAGGAGGTGTGGGACCTCGGCAAAGACCAAGTTGGTACCCAACATGTCTTCCTGACATGTAAAACAGTGTTTTGTTTCCCGGCATGTTTTTCCCTAGATGTTTTCCCGGCATGTTTTCCCGAGATCATTTGCATGCATGCAAGACTTGTTTTGAGAAGTGCATTCAGTAGACTTTGCCATGTGTTTGTAGGACTTGGACCTTTGCCTTGATCCCAACGTCCGAAGAGCTATGTGAGTGGTATTTTTAACAAAGCTATGTTATAAGGTTTTGATAAAGCTTTGCCTTGTTTTGATAAAAGTATTTGTTAAGCATTAATGATATCCCTATTTTATGTATCAAGTATAAGCTTTGTTTTGGATAACATTCTTGGAACCGTCCTTTCGTGTTAGGGGACGTTAAGCCTAAGTAACACCGTCCTTTCGTGTTAGGGGATGTTAAGCCTAAGTAACACAGTCCTTTCGTGTTAGGGGACGTTAAGCCTAGGTAACATAGTCTGTACGTGCCAGGGGACTTTAAGCATTTGTGGCACTAGTCCGTACGTGCCAGGGGACTTTAAGCATTTGTGGTACAAGTCCTTCCGTGCTAGGGGACTTTAAGCCTAAGTAGCATAGTCCTTCCGTGCTAGGGGACTTTAAGCCTAGGTAGCACCGTCCTTTCGTGCTAGGAGACGTTAAGCCTAAGTAGCACCCTTGTTAAGATATCGGCCACCGACAGACTATGAACGAGTGTGCTCGATGCCGAGGTTATGCTTTTGTTTTGCCCGGAATGTCATCACCCCATGTTTTAAGTTGACGTATGTTAAGTAAGTAAGTAAGTTTTGAAAGACCAAGGTTCAATTGATGTTTTATTTCAAGCCAAGCTAAGCTATGCTATGTATGGTTTTGATAAAGATATACTATGTATTGTTTGAAAAGATCTCGGGTATCATTCATTTAACCCCTTTATTACTTGTACCATTCACTGAGTATCCAAGCTCACCCTCCCTATGTATATATGTAGGTAACAAGAAAGAAGTCAGCTACGCTGAGATGTGTGTTTTATATGCATGTTATGTCGGTAGTGAGGATGTCGGCAATTTTGAAGCTTATGTATTTTGAACATGTCAGCTTGAGAAGTCTTTTACCAAGATGTAATATGTATTTTTGTACTTCATTTTATTTGTATTCAAGATGAAAAACCATGTTAAAGATGTATGTCATTTCATTTGATCTATGCGCTGCTCTTATGGACTAATTAGATTTGTATATTTTGCTTTCGCACTTGTGAGCCCCATATATTTATACTCTGACTATGTGTGAATTTTGAAAGTTGGCCTTTGGTAATCCCGGATTACTGGCCATCACGGCACCATCCTACTAGGGGCGGTTTGGGGTCATGACAAATAAATCTTCTTCTCTCATATGTTCGGATTTGACTTTCTTTCTGGTCTCCATTAGCTCAAGAAACAATCTTGTTGGAATCTCCAATTACATCTAACCTCATTGCCCCTAGTTCTAGGGCAATTTCCAATTTGGCTTGCAAGCCTTATACTCTAGTTGATTATTTGAACACTCTAAATCAAGGTTTGAAATCTAGGGGGCAGGCTTTACGTCGAGAGGGATCCTATGTTTTACAATCTCAAGATCAATTCCAAGCATATCTTCGTAGTACCATGCAAAAACATTTCTTGAAATCTTTTAATAAAGCGACTAATTGCTCATGCTCTTTTGAAGACAATGTAGAACCAATCTGGACCGATCCAGCACCTTTCTCAGTACCCACATTAACTAAAAGAATCTCTTCCATCAAGGGCTTAACACTCATTTCTTCCTCTCAATCAATCAAATTTTGCAAATCTTGAGGAATTTCTTCCTCTTCACTTTTATCAGAGTTTCAAAAAAAGTTTTGAAAATTATGGTTAATGCAATTATTTAAAGGCACAGAGAATTAGGTGAAAATCTATGGCACTTTTATTCAAAAGAAACTCCGACTCAACGGTAACAACAGACTCAAAAGAAAACGACAAAGAAGACTTAGGTAGGACAGAGATGCCTAAGTTAGCACTCTTGAAAGCAAAAGACTTTGACTAGCTAGACTAACTCGAGTCTAACTCTAACTCCACTGACTTGATAGAATCAAACTCGGATTTAACACTTAATTTAAAAATCAGAATAAAATCATTCTCAATAGTTAAAGTGCAGACCATCAACCACATTCAAAATAAAGCTTGTGCAATCAATAGGTGGTCATTCCTTGTTCATAGAAATGGTCTAATATCCCACAAGATCTAGGGATTCACGCTGGTAGACTTTGTAAGATATCAGACTTTTTTTAAGCTATGGTGCTACAACGATTTAGCAAAAATAAAACAGAACCCCCAATCAAATTTCAACAGTATGTCGGCTCAACTGATTACTACTAAATCATGTCGAAAAACTGAACTCAACCCGACAAACTGAAATGACTGAACCACTTATCTGAATCTAAGAATTCTGTAGACACCCCATTTTTGACCGACCTTAAGATTTAGACGTCATCGTTTGTGCACTCGATGATTGTGCTTGTTTGTGCTCGTTTTGAGTGCCCGAAGTTCTCGACGGAATGCCTTGTCTTTGAGCCTCTAAACTTTCTTTGTTTTGTGCTTGTTTTTGGACCAAACCTTGGTGCCTCTTTCCTAGAGGAGGGAAGGGTCTTGTTGGCCACTTTTTGGCCTTGTCGGCCACTTTTGCCCCTTGTTGGCCACTTGAAGTGGTCGGTCGGCTAGGTGAGGTGGCCGGCCGGCCACCTAGAGTGGTCGATGGCCATTTTTCTCATTTTTCAGATATTTTCTTTGCTGTCTATGCCAGTTGTTGATCACTGAATGCCATCTCTATACACGTGTATGGAGGGATGAATGCAAGCGTTTGGCTTGCATTTCTATATAATAGGGGGTCTCTCCCCTATTTGAGGAGGTTACACAATTTGTGAGCAAATTTCCTGTCTCTCTCTCTCTCCCTATTTTGTGCTTGAAAGTGAGAATTCTCTACACTTTTGTACTAAGACCCTTAGACAAACATCTTCATCTTGGAGCTGAGGTTCTTTGAGGCTTGGTTTGAGCTCCTAAAGCTGGTTTTAGGTTAGAATTGTGGTTATTCAATACTGTGCTTCAAAGGTATAAGGCTTACCTCATTTAAGCTTTGTTTTAATCAATTGCTTGGCCATCTTTTTACACTGTTTTGACCTGGTTTTTCAACCATAAAAAACTCTGTTTTAAGGTTTCAAAATGGTGGTTTGAGTCTTGGTGAGTTAGGGGGTTGTCTCCTTTTTTTGCTCTTTGGCTTGTGAAGCTTTTAGTGCCATTTCTTACCACCTTTAAATCAAAATTTTTGGGCCTTTAAACCACTAAAATTTAGAGTTATTTCAATGGTAAAAAGTATGTTTTGAAGTCTAAAAATGGAGGAATTAGCCTCCCTTCCTTGTGTCTTTCTTGCATGCCTAGTTAGCTTCACATATTAGCTTGATTTCGTAGCTTATGTTAGCTTAGTTCAAGCATGTTTTAGGCTCTATTTTTACATGTTTCAACTCTATTTTGGGTTGGTTAGAGCATTTGTTGCTTGGTTTTTGTACTTGTAGTGCAATTGTGCTTACTAGTCTAACATGCTTAATGGTTTAGCCTATTTTTGTGCTTGTGTTAGCTTAATTCAGGTTGTTTTAGTTACTATTTTGGCCTACTTTAACTCTATTTTGGGCTGGTTAAGTCCTTCAAGGCTTGTATTGCATGGCTATAGTGTAATGGTCTTCACTAGCTCATTGTTTTGAGGCCTCTAGCATGAAGTGTTTGAGTTGTTTGGATGTTGTAGCGTCATTTAGCATGTGATTTTAGTGTATATAGCTCTGTCACACTTTCACTTATTTCACTTTTTCATTGCTTTTGAGAGTTGTGTCTTGAGTCTTGTTTGCGAGCTAACATATGAGCATGTTTTTCTAGCCTTTTATGCTTCCATCTCAGCATGTTTTAGCCACTGTTTTGGCGTGTTTTAACTTTGTCCAGAGTGGGTTTGGTCAGTTGAGCTTTGTGTTGCATGGTTATAGTGTTGGGCTCTTCATTAGTTTGATGCTTTTAGCTCTTAACATGTTGTGCATGTGTTGCTTGCATGATTTAGTGTCATTTTACATGCCATTTCAGCACTAAAATGTCTGCAACCTCCCTCTATTCTTCACTTTTTAATTTGTTTTGAAAGTGGGCTTGAGCCCCTTGTTGGCTTGAGTGTGGAATTGAGGCTCTCATGCCTAATGGCTTTAATCCTCTCTTGAGGGTTTCTACTAACCAACAGCATGAGGCCTCTTTCATGCTCAAGGCACTTGTGGCTTAGGTCCTCTTTCCAATTAGAGGACTTTCACTTTGGACTTAATCGGTTAAAAGAATGATTTGGTAATGTAAAATGTGTAAACAAAATGAACCAAGTAAAACTTGAGCATGATAAGCATGTTGTGTTGCATCGCATGTGTTTGGATCGGACATTAATCCAAACACAAGAAAAATCGAACGTTTCATACTCAAAGTGATGAAACGTGTCACGTTTCTTGGTCGCCGTCACCCTTGATCATGCATGATAGGGTGGTGGTCCTTTGAGTCTTATTTGTGCATTCATTAAGCTTGTACAAGCTTGATTCTTTGGCCATCATGCATTGAAAATGCTTGATTGGTGGCTTGAAAGTTGGTACGATGTTCAGAGATCACAACAAGTGCAAACGGAGGCAACCGATGGCAAGGCGATGGATTTTTTGGAGGAAGCCAACCGAGCACGCATGTCTCCCTCGCCTTCGAGGCCGTTTACTAGCTTTATTTAAATTGCTTTAAATAGCTTAGCATAGCTAGTTATTAAATTCGTTTTGTAATATTTTAATTAGCTTAGCGTAGCTAGTTATTCAATTGTGTTGTAATAATTAATTAGCTAGAATAGTTAATTAGTTGTTTTTGTACTAATTAGCTTAGCTTAGTGTAGCTTAGCTTATTCATTCGGACCCTCCTTCGAGAGGGCACAATGTTGTAATAAGTGTGCGTGCGTGTGTGCATGTCTTCCAACCCCACGACTTTCTCCCTTTTATTTACCCGCTTTCGATGGTTAGATTAAGGACATATTTTCAATTAGCATACCTTATGCTTGCATGTTTGCATCCATTCATTTGTCTTGCATGCACCGAGGCTCAGCGCATCATTCAAACTGCATTGTCAATTCAATACTTATTTGAATACATGTTTCAAAGCATGTTATCAAATTGTTGCATTCATATGCCATCTTAGATAGCCAAGCCTATTAATTGCATTGTTGCATGTGTTGCATTAGGCATCTTGTATAGTTAGGATCATGCATATTTTTAACTAGCTTTTGTTTTGGCTTGGAGTACTCGGTGAGTTTTATGCTTTAGCATGCTTGCATCAGTGCGATTGTCGTGTTGCCATGATGGCATGCTTTCTATGAGGCTATTCGCTGAAATGATAAACTGCATGAATACATATGGATGAAGGCTTGTTGCTTGAATTGGAACAATTCAACGAGTGTGAGTTTTAAACCCACTTTGCGAAATGGCAAATCATGTTTTAAGCCCATAATGTTTGATGGCAAATTCGCGTTTTAGCCTACTTGAGGGTGGCAAATTCAAACCATTTTTGAAAGCAAACATGAGTTGAATTGTTCCAAGTCTTGCGACTTATTCTAAACTTGCTTGTGCGCGTTACGTAGTAAATTTAGCTAAATAATCAGAACAAGAACACATGAGGTTTATAAAACAACATATCATGATTAGTAAAGGCCGATCTTTTGATCGGGCGAGTGGGGGTGCTCATTTCAGGACCTTCCCCTCTCGTACTCAAGTTCTTGAGCCGAGGCAACTTTGGTGATGACGGACACATGGCCTTTGGCACGAGTCAGGGTTTCATAAATTTCCCAAAAATAAAATATTTAGGTGGTGACTTTGCAATCTAGCAAAGCAGTCCAATTTTGGCATTATTTGATTTAAAATCAATTTTCCAAAATGATTTGTCGGATTGGACTCTGTGGTGTTTATCAGTTTCACATTGCACTTTGTGACATTAGATTCAGAACCATGACAGGAGTCCGAACTGTAGTACCAATTCGAGCTCTCTGAAAGGGGGGTGCGAAGAAAGTCGAGTCTACAAATCCCCATACATTGCACATAACACATAGCAGGAAAGAGAACAAACACCCCTATGGGGGCTAGGGTTACCCTATCCTAACTTTGAAATGATCTAGGGCTTCACTATTCAAACAAGCGGTATTATATATCCTAGAAATGGGAGAGCATCCTGTCCTAATTTTGGAAGGTACTATAGCTTACCAAATTTACAAGGTCGGCTCTACTCTAGGGGTTGAAGTCAAGGTGACGTTACCAAAGAGTCCTTTGGGTAATAACCAATAAAGATGCCAGGAAGTTAACAGAGTCAATATAGCCTCTCTTCGAAGTATGAGAACCTTAGATAACAGAGCTACCTTGTTGACATATCTTAAAAGGCTATAACACAAGGCCTCAAAAGTAACGTAGAGATATGTATAGTGTCACAAAAGCTTGCATGTGCTCCCACTAGTATCTAGGCAACACAGGGACTTTAAGTGCACCAATGCATTCAATGCAATGAACATATAATTGAAAAAAAAAGTCATATCATGGAGTTCGAGTCAAGGTTTCATAAAATCCCCAACAGATTCGCCAAAAACTATAATATTGGCCGGGGGTACCCACACGCGTTAAACAGTTCGGATCCTCGATTTCTTTGATCTAGTCTCATAAGTGCAATGTAAAACATAGATAAGAGTCCAAATCCAGCAACTTTTACTAAAATGGATAGTATCACCAAATCTTAGAGTCACTACCTAATATTTTTAGAAACATTAAAAATCCGTGACACGTACCAAGGCCACTGTTCATCGTAACCAAGGATGCTTAGCTCAAAGCCTTAGGTATGAGAAGAGAAGGTCATTAATTGAGCACCTCTGCCTCCTCGATCAAAAGATCAGCCTTTACTAAACCATGATATGAGTTTTATTAACTTTATATGTTCATATTCTGATAATTAAATAAATCCTAAAATATTTTATGTAAAGCATACAAGTATAGACTATGTCAATTATTTTGGAATAATTCGATTTCATGTGTTTTGAAAGAGTTTTGAAGATGTACAACCCAAAGAAATTGAGTTTACAAACATGAAAATTAACATTATTCCAAATTAAGCAATACAACCTCTATCCACCGGCATTCATACAGTTATATCAAGTACGCAAGTAGCCTCATGGTAGGGTGCTAAACATAGTAAGAAAAACACACACAAGCGGGATGTTAAAGCATAAAAACTTACATGTTTACCGACGTCTCGCGGACAGCTACAAAACAAAGTTAGTGAAATATACATGATCCTATATACAAAATCCTAATGCAATTTACTCATGAAATGAAACTAAAGATTCGGCTCCTAAGATATGACATGTGAATCATCTCAAGAACATAAGGTAGCACACATAATTACATAAGAATTTGATTAAATCCATAAATGCAAACTTAGTCGAATCAAGATACATGAAACATAGATGCAAAGTATGGATATCATGAAAAACAAAATATGATGCATATTTATAAAGGAAAGCAAGTAAAATAATTGGGTAAAGAGAAGCGGGGCAGGGAATTATTACAACACTTTAAATAAATAATTACAAACTGAATGAGAAAATGACGGAGGAAAATAATACAACAAAATAAAAAAAAAAAAAATAAAAAACGTCATAAAACACTCAAATGAAAACAAAATAGAAGCTTCATGCGCCATGGAGACCACCGGATGTTGGTATGCTCAATACCGAAAGATTACTCCATTTCATCCAAAATAAGCTAACTAGGCAGCCAAATATGCTGGCCGACCAACTAGGCCTAGCAAAACCTGTCTTGTTACAACACCACGAAAAGAAACAAACAAGGAATATGTAGGTGGCTCAACTAACCACTTCTGGTTAGTTTACAACAAAACTAATATGAAATTAAAGCAAAAAAAAAATATAAGATAGAAAATGCAAGAAAATGAAAGAGACTGAAAATTCACTTTCTAAAGAAAGAATGAACTTCTTGATTTCCAAACTTTCTTTTGATCACCCTCAAGGTTGTGAATTGTGTTCTCAGTCCATAACTCAAGAACTCGAAATTTGAGCTAGAATGATGGTTTTGGACAAGTGTGTTGATCACTCTTTGATCAAGGCTTTAGGACTTGGTTTAAGGAGATTATTGAGTGGTTTTTACTAGGGAAGATGAGATATATAAAGGCTAGAAAATTTCTCTAGCTTGGCAAGACAACACTCTTGTTTTCAAAGCTTTTTTTTATTTCTCCAATTCTAACTTGAACTTAGCATTCTCCCTACACTTCTTCTCTCAAAATCCATCTCTCCAAATTCAAGACTTGAGCTCTCCCTATATAGACAATGCGAGTGGAGCAGTGGGAGAAGACAAAGTAGAGGACAAAGCTAATGGGAGACAATGTATAATGGAGGTGGATGGTGAGTGGTGATGGTGGTGTGTGATTAGGAAAGTGGATGGTAGGAGGGAATGATGGGTGTGGACTCGCCTTTTTCTACGCTCCTGTCTTTCAGAAAGGGTTTAAAAAGAAAGGCCTTCACAGTTCGGACTCTACCTACGGTTCTGAATCTAGTCTCACAAGTGTAATATGAAATTCATAATCACCAACGAGTCCTATCCGGCAAATCATTTTGAAAAATTGATTTTAAATCAAATAATGCCAAAACTGGATTGCTTTGCCAGATTACAGAGTCGCCACCTAAATATTTTATTTTTGAAAAATTTAGGAAACCCTGACTCGTGCCAAAGGCCACGTGTCCATCATCACCAAAGTTTTCTCGGCTCGGGAACTTAGGTACGGGGGGGAAGGTCATGAAATGAGCACCCCCGCTCGCCCAATCAAAAGATCGGCCTCTACTAATCATAATATGTTGTTTTATAAACCTCATATGTTCTTATTCCGGTTATTAAACTAGCTTTACTATGTGACGCACACAAGCAAGTATAGACTAAAATCGCAAGAATTGGAACAATTCAACTCATGTTTGTTTTCGAAAATAGTTTGAATTTGGCACCCTCAAGTAGGCTTAAAAATGCAGATTTGCCACCTCAAGTGGGTTTTAAAACATGATTTGCCACTAACAAAGTGGGCTTAAAACATACATTTGATGAATCGTTCCAATTCAAATAATCAAGCCTTCATCCACAAGCATTCATGCAGTTAAGAAAATAAGCACATAGCCTTATGGTGAGCATGCAAAACATGGCATTATGGCAATCACACTCATGCAAGTATGCTAAAGCGTAAAAGCTTACCGAGTACTCTAAACCAAAAAAAAAAAACTAGTTAGAAAGATGCATGATCCTAACTATACAAAATGCCTAATGCAACGCATGAGATAATGCAACTAAATAGGCTTGGCTATTTAATCATGGTATTTGCAACACTTTGAACAACATGCTATCAACACGTATTCAAAGAAGATATTGAATTGACGATGCAATTTGAATGATGCGCCGAGCCTCGATGCATGCAAGACAAATGAATGGATGCAAACATGCAAGCATAAGGTATGCTAACAGAAAATGTCCCTAATCTAACCATCAAAAGCGATTAAATAAAAGGGAGAAAGACGTGGGGTTAGAAGACATACACACACACACGCACACTTATTACAACATTACACCCTCGTAAAGGAGGGTCCGAATGAATAAGAGCTAAGCTAATCTAACTAATCTAACTAAACTAATTAGACTAATTATTACAAATCAATCGAACAACTAGCAAACTAATTACTAATTGTTACAACACTTAACTAATTAGCAAACTAGTTAATTAAGACAAATACGCACTAACTAAACATGCGAGATATTAAACTATGTTGCCACTGCTCTGCCTCGGGAAGTGAAATATGCATATGCTCGGTTCCCGCCCCGAAAAGCCCCTCATTATGCTTTCGAGAGGCTCTGTTTGCAGGGTTGATCGTACTCCATAATCTTTCTGCTCCACCTTACCAAAAACTTGCTGAGGATTGCACCAGTGGCCTGCCAGCCATGGGAGGTTGCCACCAGCCATTTGTCGGCCAAAAGTGTGCCTTGCCGGCCAGAAATGAGACATTGCCGGCCATGGATGGTGCACTGTCGGCCACTGATGCTCTAGGTCACCACACTGTAACAGAGCACAAACAGAGCAAAAGAAAGGTTTTTCCAAGGGTATATTTGTATTGTGCCCCTCCTTATCATCTCAAAACCTCAAAGGGGGGGCACCCTTGGATCCAAAACCACCAATCAAGCAATTTCAATGCATGATATAGATCTAAGTTGTACAATTTCAATAAATGCACAAATATGACTCAAATGACCACCACCCTATCATGTATGATCAAGGGTGATAGAGACCAAGAAGATTGGCTCATTTCATCACTTTGAGTATGAAATGCTCCAATGTTCCTTGTGTTCAATATAACGTCCGATTGAACACATACAATGCGACACAAAATGCTTATCTTGCTCAAGTTTTACTTATCACTTTTGTTTACTCATTTTAAGTTACCAACTCATTCTTTAATTGATTTAGTCCATTGGTGAGAGTCCTCTAGAGAGAAAGAAGTTTCAACTAGGAGATGATGTAAGGCAAGAGAGAGTTCATGCCGTTGGTTAGTAGAAACCCTTAAAAGAGGATTAAAACCATTAAGCTTAAACTCTATCTCAAGCTTAAAAGATCCCAAACTTGAAACAACTCTTAAAAGCAATTAAAGAGTGAAACAAATGAGAATATGACAAAGCTATATATGCTGAAATTACATGCAAAATGGCACTACAACATGTTTTCAACTCAAAATAATGATGCTCAAAGCTTGAAAACACCAAGCTAGTGAAGGAATTAGCCCTACAACTATACAATATAAGCCTCAACTGAATTAACTAGCCCAAAACAGAGCTAAAGCAGGTCAAAATAGAGGCAAAAACATGTTGAGATTAAGCTACAAAATGCTAGAAAAATAGGCTAACGCATAGAGCTACCTAGGCATGCAAGCAAGACACAAGGAGGGGAGGCTAACCCCTCCAATTTTGGACTTCAAAAGTTTATTTTTACCACTGAAATATCTCTGAAAATCAGTGGTTAAAAGGCCTAAAAAAGTTGGTTTTAAAGTGATGGAAAACGGCACAAAAGCTTAAACAAACAAAGAGACAAGAAGGGTAGATTACCCCTTAACACAAAGTAACCTCAAACCACCATTTTTAGGTCATAAAAATAGAGCTTTTTGTAATTGAAAACCACGCCAAAAACAATACAAAAAGATGGTAAAACAAGTATTGAAAACAAGCTTAAAAGATAAAGGTTATACCTCTTGAAGCCAAGCACACTTTTAGGCACAAATACAAGTCAAAACCACCGTAAGGAGTTCCAAGAGAGCCTCAAGCAATCTCATCCCAAAGATGAACCACTTTGGTTAAGGGTTGATAGGTTAAAGTTTGAAGTATGCAAGCTTCTAAGCACAAAAGCTCAAGAGAGAGAGAAGTCTAGAGAGAGAGGATTGTAGAGAGAGAGAGGCTCTCAAATCTTTCTAACCTTAAAATGTTCTAACCTCTAAAACAATAGAGAAGGCCCTCTATATATAGAAAAACAAGAGCTCAGGTCGAAAATATCCCAAAATGGACAGCTGGAACAGCTGGAAGACAAATATCTGTAGAAATCTGACTTTTTTGCACCAATGGTCGGCAAGGGGTCATTGATGGCCAGCAAGGGTCCATTTCTGGCCAGCAAGGCACACTCTTAGATGGCAGGTGGCCTGAAAAGGCCATTCATGGCTGGCACATGGCCAGAAAAGCTCATCCATGGCCAGCAACCTCCACGTCTGGTTGGCCAGAAAAATCTACTTTTTGGACCCAATTTCAAATGGACATATCTCCTTCATTTGGACTCCTTTGCAGGTCATTCTTGAGCCTAAATTTAATCCCTGGAAGTCTTCTTTCCAATGGTGGCATCCTCACATCAAAATTCCAAGTGTGCAAGAAGATATGTCTCTTTTAGTGAAGACTGCTCAGTTTCAATCCTACTTGGATTCATGCCTAACTTCTTCTCAGCTAATTTTCTTGCCTCCGCTCCTCTTTTCTTCAATCCCAAACCCCTAAATAAGATGTTTTGAAAGATTTTTCATAGAGTTCACCTCTCTTTCATCTATTTCCACTTCGTCCTTGCTTAGTTTATCGAAAAGCGCAACATTTAACGAAATGCGAGCCTTAGAACATCATAGAAACTTTTTTCAAAAATATTTTAAAAGAGAGGGTTTTTAAGGCCTAAAAATCATTTTGGTCAAAAGGATTTGGTCCAAAAATGGGGTGTGAGGTCGAGATTTGGAGCTCCTCTTGCCGAAGAAATTGAACCTTTGCACAACATAACCTTCACCATCAAGTAAACAATCAGTGGCACCCAAGTCTTAAGGGCGGTCAAAAATGGGGTGTCTACAGTTGCCCCTCTTTGACAGAGCTCAGAGTCATGGAATGATGTGAGTGAATGTCAAAGCCCATAGATGACCTTTTTCGACAAGGCCATAAGACTTGGGCAAATAAACAAAATGCAAATACAGTTGGTTGAACCTGAGAGTTGCCTATGTATCCCTTTGCAAGGAATCAAACTAGCGTAGTTCAGGGGCAGAATGTAAAACAATACATAACAAAACAAAATAGTGCAAAGGATATGCAGTTCAATACAATAACATAATCAAACCACAAACAGTTTTTACCACACAAATACCATAAAGGGATGGAGATGTAACATCAAACTACGTTTAACACAAAAAAGGTACCGAAGCCCTAAACCACAATTTCTCTTAGTAGAATAGGTGTGTTCACATGCAGAACTGTGTGTTTCGCAGAAAAAATACAAGTAATTGGGTGGGATGATATCAGTGAGGAATGAGCTGCTGTGGAAAGATCATGATCCTAAATGCTGAATGCAACAAAATAAAGTACAATGAGATGGATGCAATGGATGAAGTGAATAAAGGGCGCAGGCCAAACCACATTTTACCTAGAAAAGGTATGGACACAAAACAGTCCATGTCTAACACAGAAAATGTGCCAAAACCCTCATGCCATAATTCTCTTAGTGGAATAGGCACGTACACATTATCACAGAACCAAGCTTCAACGAAGGAAATGTATGAGAACATGCCAAACCAAGCTTAACATGGAAAGGATGCAGGTGATAAATTGGATAATGCAGTAGATGCATGCGATAAATGCTATATACAATGTAATAGATGTAATATATGATGATAGATATGATGTAGCAGCTAGGAAATGGAAGTACCTTACAGGGGCAATTGGCAATGACTCACCTCATGCTGCTAGGGATCTTCCTTTTCTGCATCTTGCGTTTCCGAACCGTAGGTTCTCCCTGACTATGGTCGCAACTTTCTCTATTCTTCAATAGGGTGACAGACTAGGTTGGTTCAGTATCTAGAATCAAGGCGCATACACGCTACCTCAACCTATGGGGCTGCCATACAGATTTCAAGCCGAGGATACACCCCTAGGTATTTAAACCAAACTTTAGTCTCGAAAATTCCAAACCTTTGCGTTCTAGGCATCGGCCACTCGAACTTTAATTTCCACCGTCTCAGTTGATCTCCTAGGAACTCATCGCGAATACAGGTAGGTGACTATACCAGACCACTGGAAGTCGTTCGGGCACGACAAACACCAAAGGAATTGCACCTTTAGAGGATTTAAGGTCACCTAGACCAGTGAGTGCACAAGACAGTGCGATGTAGAGTGAATGCACAAAACAATGCTATACAAGTGCACAAGACAATGCGATGCAAAGTAAATGCACAAAACAGTGTTATACAAGTGCACAAGACAGTGAAATATGGGTTAAATGCACAAAACAGTGCGATGCAAGTGAATACACAAAACAGATGTGAATGCACAAGACAGTGCGATGCAAGGTGCACAAGATAGTGCGATGAAATGCACAAGACAGTATGATAAAATGTATAAAATAGTGTTATGCGCAGGAAAGCGCAAGTGTAAATTCAAATTCACAAGAAAGCGAGAGTGTAAATTGCACAAAAAAGTGCGATGCGCAGGAAAGCGCGAGTGTAAACGTAGGATTTTAAGGTCTCCTAGACCAAAGAATGCACAAGACAGTGTGAGTGAGACACAAAGTGTAAATACACGAGACAGTGCGAGTAAGACACAACCACAAGGTGCACAAGACACTGCGAATGATATGAAATTGTGAAATAGATACATTGAGTAAGATTATTGTGTGATAAATGCATGATGTTAATTGAAAGCATGTTCTATGCATGAAACAAGCATATTCTATGCAAGAGACAAAAGCATATTCTATGTAACACTGAAAGCATATTCTATGCCTGAAGCAAGAGCATATTTTATGCAATATTGAAAGCATATTCTATGCAAGAAACAGGCATATTCTATGCAACATTGAAAGCATATTCTATGCAAGAATCATAAATGATGCGCGGCATGTATGCAACAGAAGTGTATATGAAAATGAACATTCTATGCAAGAAGGGAGGCAAATATGTACTTTGGTGCCTCTAATTTACCTCTCAGAGGACTTTGCAACATGCTTAACTCAAAAAGGACTCCCCCTATTCATATTGGCGAGGGGTAATATCTGCATGTGAAAACCACGAGTGCCGCTTGGATTACCATTCTGGCTGGAAGCAGGCTTGAACTTAGGGTCGAGGTACACTCATACTCCAGAGAAAGGCAAGGCCTGAGAAGATGCACCTGGAATGCAGTCTCGGAATTTGCTGAAGGTGAAACATGCTAAGATGCTCCAAAATTTCCCTCTTTTCTTTCGCTTTGCAGTTTGGAACCGATATAGCTTCAGATAGGTCATGGTTTTATTGTTCACACATGACCTGGGTTGAACCCTGCAGTTCATGAAAGAAAGGATCCTGTTTTGTACAAATGATGAGAACGGCACAGCACTCTGAGCACGAGATGATTTATTTTTGAAATTGAAATCGAGAATGAGTTCTTAATCGGGTATTGAGCCTACGACCACGACTCAACAAAGGAAAACAAAGGTAAAACAACCTAAACACATCTATTGACACTCAAAACGACTCAAAACAAGAATCGAGACAAACCAAAAACAACAAACACAACATTCGAATGTGTTACAAAGGCGAGAGACCTCTCAGTTCACAAGGAGCCTGCAACTTCTCCAGGTAATATTTCGCACCCTTTCTCATTTGTGATTCTCACATCACTCTAGCACTCAATCTCTTTTTCTCTTAAAAGCCCTTTTCTCACTTTTTCTCTCAGTGCACATCTCTCTATTCTTTAATCTCTCTTCTTTTTATCCCTCTCCTAGGTGGTTGATGGATAAACAAGAAGTTGTGGGCTCTTGCCCCTGGTGTTCTACCAGATTCTTCTTCTTTCGCTCACAACTTGTAAGTCTTCCACAGAGGGGTTGCGGTGCGACCAAATGCACAGCAAATCTGCAACTGACATCGGTTGATGATGCCCTTGGCTTAGCTTGACGGAGATGAATTACATCATGTCCCACTGGCCAGGCATACAATCGAGTGGTCTCACACATCGCGTTTGCTACGTCCCCATTCCAGGTCAGATGCCAATTTGGGTGCGATCATCCAGATGAGGGAATCGAACATGCCGCTCCATTTTCAATTCATGCTTCGCACTTGGCTTGATACCTCGTTGTTTGAAGGATGAGAGAATTTTGGCCTCCCTACTACTAACTTCAGTTGTGTCTTTTTTGGTAAGTATATTGATAATGGGGAAAAGACAGAAAACCTGACTCAACTGTGCCCTTAGTTCATCATTTTAACCATTTTTTTGTTTTTGGCTTTCTACTAAAACAATTTTGACCAACATGAGAGTTAGATTAACGTATTTGTTCGACTTTTTGATTTGAAATCATGTAAGTCAAGTTGTGAGCATTGAAATTTTCCTTTTTTGGGTCTAAGAAATGGTCCAGTTTTGGAAAAATGGAATAGTTTTCAAGAGAACTAGTCAACCTCACTAAAAATCTTCAAAACTATTTTTGCAAATGGCCATTGCTCAACCAACGCAGAATTAACTCTCGAGATGCACAACCTCAGATCTGAATTTGAATTGTCTTGCAGCTGAATCTTCTAACGGAATAGGACAGTTTGATTTTGAACGAAGCTGAACCAATTTGCACGTGGATAAGATAGCCGAGTTTGAACAAGGATAAACCAATCAACATGAATAAGCCAAGCAGGCTGAAAATGATTGGGGCCAAACTTCAGGATGAAGTTGCCTACATATCCCAAACATGGGAATCAGGTCGTACGTAGTTCTGGGTTAAGGTTCACTTGGGTTTTAACACTCTCCTTTTATGTTCTAACTTTTGCCAAAGCTGCCCTTCCGGGTTTTCAACCTTGCGAGCTATTTTTTTCTTTTCTTTTCTTTTCTTTTCTTATTTTTTTCTTTTCATTTTTTCATTTTTTCATTTTTTAATTTTCTTCATTTTTTCATTTTTGTTCTTTTTCTTCTTTTTCTCTGCTCTAACTTTTGCCTGGGTTGCCCTTCTAGGTTTTCGGCCCAGCGAGTCTCTCAATGATAGAAAAGTTTAACTTGTCCATGTTGATCGATTTTAAGATCTCGAAGCCATCTAAATCTAGGAGAATGGCTGCTGTTCGCTGATGATGTAAGAGCTCATACAATTAGGTCTGAATTTTCCCCTAGTGTTGTGGATAGGAACTCGATTGTCCTTCAGCAATAATTTCTCTTCTCTCAGATTCTGGGATTTGGCTTTCTTGCCGGTCTTGGATTGCGGAATGACCCATCCCTTGAATCTTTGAGCACATCTGACATTTTTGCCCCTAGTTCAAGGGCTACTTCTAATCTAGCTTTGCAAGCTTCCTTTGACGACATTTGACCTTTTTGACCTGACCTTCTTGCCCCTAGTTCAAGGGGTGCTTATGATTTGGCCATACAAGCCTTATATTGTGATTAATCGTTGAACATTCTGAATCAAAGTTAAGCAAAAGAGGTCTAGTCTTGAGGTCGAGAGTGATCCTAAGCTGTATAACCCCGAGAGCGATTCCACGCATGTCTTCGTAGGACCACGCACAATATTTTTTGAAATCTTTTAATAAAGCGGCTAGTCGCTCAGGCTCCTTTGAAGACAATGTAGAACCAATCTGGATCAAGACAGGATCCCTCTCAGTACCCACATTAACGAACATGATCTCATTCATTAAGGGCTTAGCATGCCACTCTTTCTCTCAGTTGATCAAATTTTTTACAAATCTCGAGGAATTCCTTCCTTTTTGTTTTCAACACAGTGTTTTGAAAAAAACTTAGGTCAATGCAATGATTTTAAGGCGTAGAAAGTAGGTGAAAATCTCTGTCATTTCATTCAAAACTTCTAGCACAACTAGCGCAATGGCAGAAACAAACACAAAAGAAAGAGTATAAATGACAAACACAAAACAAACAAGTGATGTCTCTGAAATCACATGACTCTAACACAACAAGACAGACTCGATATGACAAGACAAACTCAATATAACACAATAGAGCTGACTCAATACCCAAGTTAGAAAGTAAAATAACCAGCATTTGCACATTGCTCAAAACAGTGCGTGCCATCCACCACATCTAGAGTAAAAATGAATGCCATCAGAAGGTAGTTCATCCCCCTAATCAAATAGTCATATTATCCCCCAAGTTCATTGATCCAGTGCCGATAGACTTTGTAGGACCTGGTACAGTGATGACCTCTTTATCAATCAGATCTTGTATCTCATGGCGAAGATGAAAACAAACGTCAGTGTCATGGCCAGCTTGTTGATGGAAGGCACAATACTTGGCCGGATCATGCTTAGTTGAAAGGGGATCCGAGAGAGGGCGAGGCTTAAAGGGTTTGAGATGGCCTTGTCCTGTAAGGATTTTAAGAGTTTTAGACAAGGCCATGTAGAATGGGGTAAAGACCCTCTGGCCTTGGGGTTGGTGCTTCGAGGTTTGTGGAGTTATGTTGGATATACCGGCAAAGGGGTTGGCAGGTGCTGACTGGGTTTGCTAATCTCTTCCGAATGTAGGATTGGAGCTGAAAGGGGTGTTTCTAGTACGACATCCCTTTTCCCGGCTTGCCCCTTGATTCAGAATGCTTTCATCCTGAGTGGCAAAAATGTCATCCACAGTTTTTGCAACCACTGCAAGCACTTGCTGTTTGTTCAGTCCTTCGGCTTTCAAAGCCTCAATAGTCCATTGAAGATGTTCATAGGGACCAATACACGCCCCTACCTTGTTCTTACTATTTGCCTCCACTTTGCTAAAGGATTGGGTCGCTATATCAGAGTGGAGCCCAGTTATTGTCGATATGTCATTGCCCAGACCTAGGATGGCTTCAGGTTGGCCATTTTCAATTGCGACTCGTCCCAAGATTGGAGAGCCTTTTGGCGTGAAATTTCTAGCATGTGATATGGTCGATAACGAAGCCAATATCCCAAAGGCCAGATCTGCCATAGTTCTCTGAAGATCTTCAATCATTCTCATTAGCTCAAAAGTAATGGGTTCATGGGTTTAAGATGATTGGGGTTCAAGTTCATCTATCATGCATAAGTCCATGCTTTATGAGATAAACACCTCAGGCTTGGGTAGATGGGCTGGGGTGATATATATGCTGGGGTTGTAGGTGGATGGTAGTATATGGATTAGATTGAGATGTGGATGAGCTACTTGGTCATTGGGGTCTTGAGGTGGAGCTATCGTCTGGTTGTCGATGAGATTCTAGACCTCATGACGAAGGCGGTAGCAACGATCGGTGCCATGACTGTACTGTTGATGGTACACACAGTACTTAGTGGGGTTATGCCTGGCAGGGAGTGGCTTAGGCAGAGGCTGAGGATCGAGAGGTTTGAGATACCCTCTTTCTATCAGGACTTTTAATGCGCTGGTTAGGCTCATATAGAGGGGGGTAAAGTTCTACCCTGAACTCGGGTTGGGCTAGCTGTTTGTAGGCTTGATTTGGCAAAAGGGTCGGCTGTGGCGACTGTGTTGATTTCAGTGGGTTTGGGAATAGTGCTACCGCCAGCATTAGTACTCCTGGAAATCACCATCCTTGTTGGTTCACTTGTTCTGGGAATAATCCCTCTATTGAACGCACTCTCAATCTGAACCCCCAATTCATGCAAACTTTTGAAAGTGAGCAGTGGAGCCACTATCAACTTTTGCAGCATATCAGGCTCAAGGTTCTGCACCACTACCCGCACTTGGTCCCTCTCAGAAGGGCGATCTGTTATTTATGCTGCCTTTGCTCTCTACCTTGCAACAAATTCCATAAAAGACTCTGTGGGGTTCTGGTGGGTTGTTGAGTTTCTGAGGCTTAGTCAGACTTATCAGTTTCAGGATGTCCAAGAAGAGCCGGATATGTACCATAGGATCTCCAGAACCGTCAAAACGGTCAATATGTGGCATTTGGAATCTGTCTGTGAGCCTTACGGTAGCCTCAGTGTATCCATTCTCAATGTCAGGAATAGAGTTAAGGCCTTGTGCCTTTTTGAAATGCTTCTCAAGGTTAGCAATTTTTAATGAAGTCGGGTCGAGCTCATTAGTACCAAAGGGAAAAAGCCCCTCATTAGGCTGCACCAAGGGTCTGAAAACTTGAGCTTGAGTCGACCCTTCTCGAGGATCCGGACCTTGCAAATCTTCAGCTGGCGGAAGTGGGTCAAAGTTTGGCTGGGGTCCCGAGGCTGGATGTGTAGTAGGTGCCCCAGATGGGCGTTGCATTTCAGCATTGGTCTCATCTTGCATGGCGATTCCTTGGTTTAATGCTGCTATCATAGCCACAACTTTTTCCAGACTTTGTGCCATCACGGGTCTGCTGAGTTGAACAAAGGTGATCTAACTAGTGACTGTCGAATCAGTTGAACCGGTGAGCCTTGTTTGGCCCTCTTTTGCCTTGCCACCAGCGAAGGAAATACTAGTTGCCGTTGAACTCAATCTCTGACCTGACAAAGTCTATCAACACAAGTCCAATGTACCTGGGGGATATTGGAGCCTTCTGAAGCTATGGTTCCAAGACCACCTTGCAAAAGAGAAAACAGACAGCATCTCAGCTTGATTTCACTAGAACAGATATAAGCATAGCTGAATGGCTGCACTCTCCACTGAATTATGTCCCAAAATAGATACCAACTTTGCAACTGATATGCACATTTCGGTACAATTTCACTCTAAAGCACATACCAGTTAAAGAGAGCCAAAACACCCCTATGATGCGGTAGGGTTACCCTGTCCTAGTTTCGTCAGGAGCTAAGGTTTCACTATGCACAACAAGTGGCTTCACACAATCCTACATTCGGGTAAGCATCATGTCCTAGTTTGGAACAGTCTCTATGGCTTCTGATATGTAACTAGGTCAATTGGTCAAAAAAGGGTACCTCAGCAAGACTACCTAATATACCTCTCACACCTAACACCGAGAAGTGAAAGGAGGATCAAATAGTACAGTGGTAGTCCAGATCCAAGGGTTGCGTTCCCATTGTGGTAGAGCCCGCAACTGGTTAGCCTTTTGGCAAGCTTTTCCAAGCAAGCCTCGGCAAACCGCTCAAGAATAGCAGATGGCAAACACTATGACTTAAGCACATCGATGCAAATGCAATGCAAAGAAACACATGAGTGTAGATAAAAAAAAACATATCAGGAGTTCAAGTCAAGTTCTCTAAATCCCCAACAGAATCGCCAGAAACTGTGGACTCACCTTTTTCTGCGCCCCCACCTTTCGGAAAGGGTTTAAAAATAAAGGCCCTCACAGTTCGAACTCTACCTGCGGTTCTGAATCTAGTCTCACAAGTGCAATGTGAAACTGATAATCACCAAAGAGTCCAATCCGGCAAATCAATTTGGAAAATCGATTTTAAATCAAATAATGTCAAAACTGGACTGCTTTGTCAGATTATAGAGTCGCCACCTAAATATTTTATTTTTGAAATATTTAGGAAACCCTGACTCGTGCCAAAGGCCACGTGTCCGTCATCACCAAAGTTGCCTCGACTCGAGAACTTAGGTACGAGGGGGGAAGGTCATGAAATGAGCACCCCCGCTCACCCGATCAAAAGATCGGCCTCTACTAATCATGATATGTTGTTTTATAAACCTCATATGTTCTTATACCGACTATTAAACTAGCTTTACTATCTGACGCACACAAGCAAGTATAGACCAAAATCGCAAGAATTGGAACAAATCAACTCATGTTTGTTTTCAAAAATGGTTTGAATTTGGCACCCTCAAGTGGGCTTAAAAATGCGGATTTGCCACCTCAAGTGGGCTTTAAAACATGATTTGCCACTAACAAAGTAGGCTTAAAACATACATTTGATGAATCGTTCCAATTCAAATAATCAATCCTTCATCCACAAGCATTCATCCAGCTAAGCCAATAAGCACATAGCCTCGTGGCGAGCATGCGAAACATGGCATTATGGCAATCACACTCATGCAAGTATGCTAAAGCGTAAAAGTTTACCGAGTACTCTAAACCAAAACAAAAAACTAGTTAAAAAGATGCATGATCCTAACTATACAAAATGCCTAATGCAACGCATGCGATAATGCAACTAAATAGGCTTGGCTATTTAATCATAGTATTTGCAACACTTTGAACAACATGTTATTAACACGTATTCAAAGAAGATATTGAAATGACGATGTAGTTTGAATGATACGCCGAGCCTCGGTGTATGCAAGACAAATGAATGGATGAAAACATGCAAGCATCGGGTATGCTAATTGAAAATGTTCCTAATCTAACCATCAAAAGCGATTAAATAAAAGGGAGAAAGACGTGGGGTTAGAAGACATGCACACACGCACGCACACTTATTACAACATTACGCCCTCACGAAGGAGGGTCCGAATGAATAAGAGCTAAGCTAATCTAACTAAACTAATTAGGCTAATTATTACAAATCAATCGAATAACTAGCAAACTAATTACTAATTGTTACAGCACTTAACTAATTAGTAAACTAGTTAATTAAGACAAATATGCACTAACTAAACATGCGAGATATTAAACTATGTTGCCACTGCTCTGTCTCTGGAAGTGAAATATGCATTTGCTCGGTTCTCGCCCGAAAAGCCCTTCATTATGCTCTCAAGAGGCTCTGTTTGCAGGGTTAACCATACTCCAGAATCTTTCTGCTCCACCTTTCCAAAAACTTGCTGAGGATTGCACCAATGGCCTGCCGGCCATAGGAGGTTGCTGCCTGCCATTTGCCAGCCAAAAGTGTGCCTTGCCGGCCAAAAATGAGACATTGCCGGCCATGTATGGAGCACTGTCAGCCACTGATGCTCTGGGTCACCACACTGCAACAGAGCAAAAGAAAGGTTTTTCCAAGGGTATGTTTGTACTATGCCCCTCCTTATCATCTCAAAACCTCAAATGAGTGGCACCCTTGGATCCAAAACCACTAATCAAGCAATTTCATTGCATGATGGCCAAAGATCTAAGTTGTACAATTTTAATAAATGCACCAATATGACTCAAATGACCACCACCCTATCATGCATGATCAAGGGTGATGGAGACCAAGGAGATTGGCTCATTTCATCACTTTGAGTGTGAAATACTCCAATCTTCCTTGTGTTCAATATAACGTCCGATTGAACACATGTAATGCGACAAAAAATGCTTATCTTGCTCAAGTTTTACTTACCACTTTTGTTTACTCATTTTAAGTTACCAACTCATTCTTTAATTGATTTAGTCCATTGGTGAGAGTCATCTAGAGAGAAAGAAGTTTCAACCAAGGGATGATGTAAGGCAAGAGAGAGTTCATGCCGTTGGTTAGTAGAAACCCTCAAAAGGGGATTAAAACCATTAAGCTTAAACTCTATCTCAAGCTTAAAAGATCCCAAACTTGAAACAACTTTTAAAAGCAATTAAAGAGTGAAACAAATGAGAATGTGACAGAGCTATATAAGCTGAAATTACATGCAAAATGGCACTATAACATGTTTTCAACTCAAAAGAATGATGCTCAAAGCTTGAAAACACCAAGCTAGTGAAGGAATTAACCCTACAACTATACAATATAAGCCTTAACTGAATTAACTAGCCCAAAACAGAGCCAAAACAGAGGCAAAAACATGCTGAGATTAAGCTACAAAATGCTAGAAAAAATAGGCTAACACATAGAGCTACATAGGCATGCAAACAAGACACAAGGAGGGGAGGCTAACCCCTCCAATTTTGGACTTCAAAATTTGATTTTTACCACTGAAATACCTCTGAAAATCAGTGGTTAAAAGACCCAAAAAAGTTTGTTTTAAAGTGATGGAAAATGGCACAAAAGCTTAAACAAACAAAGAGATAAGAATGGTGGATTACCCCTCACAAAGTAACCTCAAACCACCATTTTTGGGTCATAAAAACAGAGCTTTTTGTAGTTGAAAACCACACCAAAAATAGTGTAAAAAGATGGCAATTCAAGCAACTAAAACAAAGCTTACAAGGTAACTCTTTACCTCTTGAAGCACAGCACCAAATCAGGTCCAAATTCCAGCTCAAACCAACCTTAAGAGTTCAAACTAGGCCTCAAAGAACCTCAGCTCCAAGAGGAGAATGTTTGGTAAAGGGGCCTTTTCCAAAAGTGTACTCATGCAAGTAT
>NW_021025116.1:377161-394902 GCF_004153795.1 Camellia sinensis | reverse complement strand
AGGTTCACGAACATGCCTGGATTTCTTGCCACATTTCGTTCCCAACGCTATCACTTGCAAGAGTTTCATGGTCATCATTGTTCTGGACCCAATGAATTGTTTAACTATCGACATTCATCGTTATGCAATGTCATAGGAAGAACATTTGGTGTTCTGAAGAAGCGCTTTCCAATATTACGGTTCATGCCAAATTACAAATCCACACGACAAGGATCCATCGTGATTGCATGTTGTAGTGCACGATTGGATCTGTTTGCATGCAGCTATGGACCCATTCTTCATGGAAGCTGATAATGAAATGACGGCAGAAGCGGCAGCAGACGGGTTTGTTGGAGGCCAAACTAATTATGTTGACATGTCACAACATGGATTGACGTACCAATCGAACTTGAGGGATGCAATTGCTACTGCTATGTGGGAAAATCATGTTGGCCATAAGTCAATTTGTGATGTGAAGAAATAATGTGAATTTGGTAGTAATGTATGTATTATTACATTCGTCTTTTTATTTATAATGTGTAAAATGCAATTGTAGTTTGAACCGTGCTTTTTAAAAGTGTTGTCCAATTTTAATTTTCACCTAAAAAGAACATTTAAAAAAAAAATGTAATAGGACAATTATTTAAATATTTTTGTCAATTCTTGAAAGTTGGTAACGGTAGATTAATTTAATCTTTCAGTAAAAAAAAATAATTTAATTCATCTATCCCGAATAGAAATAAAAATTCAACCATAATTTAGGAAAAAAAATATGACTATAGACAAATTTTTATTGTATATTTAAAAAAAAAATGTATTGATTTGGAAGATTTACTGTCCACGTATTTAAAATTAAAGCTAATAATGGTCATACTGAAGGATTTACAAAGGTTACATAGTATCAAATACAGTAACAACTTATAAATCAGATGTAAATTCTCATATCTATAATTAGGTGATCCGCACAAGTTACATTTGATGGGAAACTTCTTATGAAAAATTAACGGGTAAAATCCTAATAGGGTTAATAGTTTCATTTAATTCAATTTAAATTTTATTCAACATTTTTTTATTAAATATTGGTTATTCAAATTTTTTTAATTAAAAATATTATTAAAACAGTGATAATTAAGACTACTAGTAGAGCTACTCTAAATGTACCTCTACTGAGCTGACATGCATTTAAAAAAAATAATAATAAAATAAAAAAAATAAAATATGAAAAGAAAAAGGACGAATTAATGTTCCTTTAATTTTCCTCTTTTAGTGGTCTAAGTCATCGTTCTTATAAAAATTAGTGTTGGACAGCCTGTTGTCCTATCAAAATTGTGTTGAATTGAAAGGTTAATTTTTGGCCAAATAAAATCCAATGAAAAATATATATTGATAACTTTGTGCCAGATGGCATGAAAATTCAAATGGAAATCAATATATTTTGAAAGCAATAATGATAGAGACCATTAATTTTAGAGCTCTAAAAAGACCACTAATGACATGGCACTCAATAAAAAAAGAAAAAAAATACAACACCAAGGCCAAAACATCAAATCATTCATGGTGGGGCCTACTACCACATCATTAGTAGTAGCACTAATTAGTGCTCCCACTCATTTTCCATAACTTTATATGTCATAAATCCATATTTACCTCTTATTTTTATTTATTTCTTAAGAATAATAATTTTAAATATTTTCAAAATTATTTTTGACCAATATCTGAACTAACTGAGACATAAATAAAAATTAATTTTGAGCTACTGAATATTGCAGAATGTCTATTATGTATATTTTGTAAGCTTTTTTTTTTTTCTTTTTTGAAAGGAAGCTATTCAGAGTATTGTAAATGTGTGTAACAGGCTATTACGGTACCGCTACGGTGGTTACGAACACCAAAACGGCCTTTACATGTAAATTTTCGTTACACCGCAAAAACGAGTGTAACATGTGAATTTCCGTCACACTGCAAAAAAGGTGTAACGGGTAGTGCCTACCGCCGCAATCGTTACGTAACGGCCGTAACTGTTACGTAACACCACTTTTTGAAACCTTGCGTGTAATACATATAATTATATGTATTTATTATATGATGTATATTAGAATATCATATATTTATTTATGCCAAATATTTTGAGGCACTTAGTCCATAAATCCAAATTTCAATTTTGTTAGGCCAAAGGTCTATGTACTGGAATACTTCGTACAAAAAGGACAAGTTTAGATAAAATGACCAAAATATCCTATATATATCATATATACGATAGTGAATAAATAGAAAATCACTCTTCTTTCTCTTTCAACCGCTGCTTCTTCTTCATCGCCGCTCCGCCTCCTCCGTCGTTGCTCCATTGCCCTCATTCGCCACGAGATCCAAATCGTGAGATCTAGATCCATAGCTTCACCACCGCCGGCTTTGAAATCCAGATCCACCACCACCGCCGCGAGACGATCTGGATCTTCTTCCGTCGGCTACTACCAAGGAGCGAAAGACGGCAACGAGGGAGGGGTGGTTGGTGTCGGACTCTAGCAGTGTGGCGGTAGCTGAGCTTCTAGATCTAGAGCTTGACAAAGTTAGAGAAGATCTCTGCTTGACAAAATGGCGTCGTTTTGGTATTGGAGCATTCTAAATCTCTGCGGCATATCATCAGAGCTCTCTGATTGGCCATGAAAGCATCTGTCTCTCTCTCCCTCCCTCCCTCTCTCTCTCTCTCTCTCTCACTCTTCCAAACTCTAGAACTGAAACACTGTTATTTACTTCTTATTCTTCTTCATCGCTCTCTTGTTTCATGCGATTACATTTATTTACTTGTGTTTTTTTTAAAGGTTTGATCTGAAACACTATTATTATCTCTAGATTTGAAGCAAATCTTTACATTGATATCTTTGTTTGTTTCGGTTTAATCCTAAAAATCTTTTTCTAAAACCATTTTTGATTAAAGAAAACCATCTCAAATTTTCACTCTTCTTAAAAATTCTTCAAATTTGAGTTTGACGTTTGGTTCGGATTTGTTTCATCGTTAACTTGTTGGAAATTTTTCCTTTCCCTTGATTTGCTACAATTTTGATGAAATGATTGGTGAAGGATTGGAGATGATTAGTGAATTAGCTGAAGAAAGTTGTACTAAATGTGTTTTTTGGATCATGAATCTCACTGAATGTGTTTGTAATGATTATCTATTTACATATTCGAAAGCCTTGTGTTGGTTTTTGTTTAATATTTTTGCCCTTTAAGTTTACTGGTATAGTGTATATGTATTTGACATAGGTCTCAATGAAAGGAGATACTTTGGAAGACTTTGACAAGGAAGACGATTACTTTGGAAGTGGAAAGAGATACTAACAAATTTGTTTTTGTTTTCTTTTTTTTTTTAAATTTTTTGATATTGTTATTGATGATGATGATGATGATGATGATGATGAACAGATAGGATTCGATGATGATGTTATTGTTGATGAACAAATAAGATTTGTTATTATTGATGATTTTTTGAACAGATGAGAGAGAGAGAGAGAGAGAAGAAATATTTGAACAAATATAAATTTTTGAACAGATTGGATTTGGTTTAGCTTGATATTTCAACAGATAGAAAAAAATAAAAATACAAAAAATTGAACTGATAAAATTTCAACATATAAAATTTAGGAAAAAAAAATTGAAACAGATAGGAATAAAATTTGAATTGAAAAGATCATAAAATTAAACAGATAAGATAAAAAAAAATTAAACAGATAGGGAAAAAATTTGAACAGATAGTCAACGAAAGTTGATAGATAAAAAAAGTCAAAAAATAAGTTAAAGGGTAAAATTGGAAACAAAATGTCCTTCAAAACAAACAAAAGTACTTTTCACCAAACTATTTCGCAAAAGGTGGATCTCTCACTAATAAAAAATATCTACTGAACCTAGTTACTTATACCCTCCTTAGCTTGGACTTTTCAATGATTATCTCTATTTAATCTCATCAAGTTCATCAAATGCTACTCGGGTAAAAAAAAATAAAATTGGGACATCATGTGTCCCGAATATGTCCAACCCAAGAAAAAATTGGACTTTCTATGTCCATGTCCGGCATGTGTTGAACACCAGTACGTGACCACTAGAGAGGTGTCCATACTTCATAGAATTTTGAATCTTAACACCTTTGACTGCGTGGAAGACCAAGAACGAAATTCATACTCACATCAGTCCATGCAGTTTGGATGGAGTCGGGAGAGGAGCATATAAACCCACCCTGCATTGGTTGTTCCTCTCGTTGAATGTTGGCAAATATGGTATATCTGAACATGCCTAGGTACTTTGCGCTTCAACTTTGGCTAGTAATAAGTTTCCTTCACCAATGCAATGCTTTTATCCCAACCAGAATATCCCAAAGCATGCTGTTCAATGACAATCTTCTCCCTTAAAGAGTAGTCACAAACACAGCGCTGCGACCCTTTGAAAAGAAAACCTTCTTTGATGGAGTAATCATTACACTCACCAGCCACCGCAGCTTGCATGATAGGACCAAAATATTCATCATTCATGTACAATTCTTTGAAGGTGTCAAACTCTAGAATTTCTGTCCTCATTACTGTTACAAGTGAAACCCTTGTGCTTAAATCATCGACCTCCTTATTTTGAGTACTGACTTCATGCTTTAATGTGAAAGTGAAACATTGTAAATAGCTCACTCACTTAGCATGCCCCTTATTCAACTTTTGCTGACTGTTTATGTACTTGAGAGCTTCATGATCATTGATCAGAGTTGAGAATGTACTCCCACTCCCTTTGTACTAATAATGCTGCCAATGCTTTAATATTCAGGTGATTGCAAAAAGTACTATGTCATAGGTTGAAAATCGAAGTTGTGAGCCTTCCTTTAGAAAGCAATAGGGTGTCTTTTTAATGAAGAACTGAAAACCAGAATATTGTTGAAGTAAACAGCTACACACCTTCAGATAAAGGATTTCAATACTTGATTAATAACCCACATAAATGTGCGTGACAGCCTAAAACAGAAGAACAGAGCTCTTGCTTCTCTCTTGACCAAGAAAGTCAAAGAATCTGGACCCAAAAAAGAAAAAGAAAAAATAAGGGTCTCAACGTTGAATAAGAAAGGATGAAACGAGAAGACAAAGGATACAAATCCATACCTGAGAAACTAAAAGGTGGATGCTGGTTACTGTTGGCTTCCAAAGAGGTGGACTGCACAAATAGTTGGGTCATATATTAGAACACTGTATAAAAGTCCCTATAGAACTCTTCAAAAAGCACCGAGAAAGAGTTTAGTTGAAACTCTTCAACCAAAAAAAAAATTAAAAAAAATGATGATGAGGTTAGCCTATGAAAATTAACTTTCCCTCAGTCTGTAATAGACCCATAAAAAAGGGATCCATGCACAAAACAAAAAGGAAAAGCCCATGATCCAAGTTAAGAGTAGCCCACAGGAAAAAGAGGGTCACCTATGGAAAGAGAGCCCACGCATAAAAGAAAAATGCTTTTAAAAAAAAAGAAGTTTAAAGTTATCATGATTCACATACTAAAAACCTACTTACGAATCATGAGAGGGGGCATTTTTTGGCACGTAAATTTCAACTAAACCAAAGATTTGGGGATTGATTGGGATAATGATACGTGTAGAGCCTACAGTGGGAATACAAACTTACAGGGAAATATCTAAGTCCCATGCGTTTGCAAAACTCAAAGCCAATCAAGAAGTAGCATCTACGGAGCAGATGAATAAGATGCTACACTGGATTCATGCTTCTAAGTTCTAACCAAGAAGTTATCTTGATAAAGATCAAGTGCCATGTGGGGTCAGCAGATAATAAGAGGCCAAATGCTCAATCAAGAGATGACACATGAAGGGCCTACGGTGGTGATGCCAAATGAGATAAATGAAATTGCAAAAGACCAAGCTGATCAGATGAGTAGGGCTTTCCTATTATCTCTTAACACTCTATTTGGATTGGGAGATGAGAAAAGAAAGGAAGTGATTATGGTTTCTTACCTTCTGTTTGGATGGATATGCTGATTAAAAGAGGATACATGTGTCTTTTTATTTTATTTGCTTCATATTTAGACAGGTAGTTTATATATTATAAATTTTTTTTAATTTTATTTGCTTTGTTTCTCACCACTTTGGGCGAGAAACAAAACTTAAGTTTGGAATGATTTGTCTTTCTTGCCATTTCTCTTCATTTCTCACCATTACTCACGCTATTAATCATCCAAACAAGATATGTGAAATTTCATTCTCTTAATTCCTTTTCTTTTCTCATGATATCCCTCAATCTAAATGGAGTGTAAGAATTTGCAAATCTTTTTCTGTGTTTATAGACATGGCGTGTTATAGGTAAAGGGTTCCAAGCCCTCTCTTTTTATACCATTTCATGTAATTTGAGGCATCAAAGCCTTAAAATTTTAATGAATGCATTGTGTTCATGTTTAAGTCTCTTTTTGCCTTTTAATTTATTTTCTTTACTAATCAGAGGCTTCACTTGTTCCGAGTAATGAATGATTTGGATTACCAAATTGGGCACTGTTTAGTCTAAAAACTAACGGTGGCTATTTGTAGATAGAAGTTTTGAAATACAGCCAACACTAACATTTTATCATTTCAAAATGTGTCGACGTTGCCCCTCTCATCTTTCCAATGTTCCTATTATATGCTTGCACTCACATTAGTTCTGTGGAATTTCTGGTTCTTTTGGTAAATGTTAACACCATATTAATTCTTAAAACAAAATAGTGGGGGTTTATGTACTTTTGATGCATGATTTATTCATTATTGAACTTTAATTCTTTTGACATTTGTGATGTAATGGTTTGTGATTGTATTGTGTATGTGTTATATGAACTCTTCTATTTCTCCCACAATACCCATGTCCACCGGATATGACATGGGTAAGGGTATGAGATATGTGTCCGACACTCGTATCCAATTTAGATACTCAGATCCTTTAATTTGTTATAATATATGAGAAGAAGAAACTCATATTTGCTAGTGAAGCAATATTTTTAGCCTCTCACATGAATTAGATATAAAAATTTCATATTTTTTCTGAATCCTTTTCAAGTTCAAGTATATTTCTGTATAATTTACAACATTTCTTCTAAGAATATTATATAATATGCAATATGTATGCGTATATGATGCGTCCCTGCACTCATATCCAATTTTGAATACGTATCCCAATATCCTAAGATTTAAATTTATGAAGGCCTGGCGTTTGGATACACACCCACACCCGGTACATGTACCCAAGTCCATGTAATATATTTTAAATTATAGATTGAATGGTTTTGTTCATGTTGAATTAATGTTAGTTTTTCATTATTTTTGGTTGTTCGTGGATAAAAATGTGTTTATTTATATTTATTGTCATATCCCTGCCATGTCCATATCCTATTTTCCTGAAAATCACTATGTCCGATGTCCATGCTTGTGCCAATGTCCGTGTCCATGCTTTTTAGCCCATCCTTGAACCAATTTTTGGATTTGTGGACACCTTTGAATAGGTTTTTGACGTATAGATGATATTGGTTTTCTTTTGTACATGGGTTGCACCCTGTTGGTGCCTCTTTTTATAATATTATACTTAATTCTTTTAATAGTTCTTTTACTCAGGAATGGTGCTGAAACTTCTTGGCTAAAATAATCTAAAGTATGAGTTTTTTTATTTTTTATTTTTTTATCTTATGAACTTTTTCTTGTCCTGTTCAACGTTACATTTTATTTGTTATGTAAGGAGCACACTAATCCAACTTATAATGTAGTAATCAGAGTTTAGCTCTAATGTTTAGTACTTGGAAAGGAAGGTTATCTGACATTTCTAGTTGTCTTATCATTCTTGCTAGGCGTATTGTGAATCAGATTATGAACTTACATGCTCCAGGCACGTTAAAGTTCACTATTTTTCTTTCACCAAGTGATTTTAATTCCAATTGCAAGGGGCACTGAGATCTGTGAATGCTGAAAACATTTCAAATTCTCAATCTATTGTAGAATGGTCTGGTGAGGTTCGAAGCATAACGTATTTGGCTGATGGCAAGTCTGTGTCTGTTGTTTACCGTGTCACGCTGTATGGGACTGATGCTGAGACACTATTGCTGCTTTATGCTTCATAATTTGTTCATTTGCATCACAATATGCGTGCATCTTATATTGCTTGTGGTGACGTACTCATACCTAGTCTGCTTCTGGACATTGACTGGTATTGTTCTAGTTAGTGAAGATTGACAAGATTATGTTTTCAAATTGCCTTAGTGTGAATTATTGAAAATGTTTTCTGTTGCTGAGTTAAATGGGCCATTTTGTCATTGCTTCAAGTCATTACCTTGCTGATGCCGAACATCATATGGAAGTCTATAGTATCTTCTAATATATGTAGTTAACTTTGCTATCTCACTGGTGACTGCTGGGAATTTTTTTTTAACTTATCAAGTTACATATTGAGCTTAATTTTTCTTTAGGCAGGAGCGACCCTGACAGTCAAAACCAAATTATTCTGCGTTCTTAAAGCTTGTGTAGAGCATGCAAGATTCAGGCTTGATGACACTTTATTAAATTGGCTTGATTTTTTGCATTGCTTTCTTCTATAGTGTTGTAACTTTGGTTAATTGATAGTGCGTCTATTAATGCATTAGATGTTGCATCTCTTGGAGGTTGTGAGTTTGAGCCCCATGTGGAGCGTCAGGAGTGATCCCCTTTCTTTTTCCCCTTAGATATAGGCTAGAGTAGGTTGTAACAATTGACAAGGCCCTGTCCTAAAGTTCTTAACTGTTCTGGCATACCGGGGGCTGGGGCAACCAATTTCAGTGGTTGGCTTGGAGACCTATTATGTAAGCCTAAAATCAATGGAAGTTGCTGAAGGGTACTATCATATGGCATGATTTCTAATGTATTAGTTTGTTTGATCTCTTTTGCTTTTTACTTTCTGAGATTCTTTCTGTTGGCGCTATCTGCATTGAATGAGGAAAAGATATTGGCAGAAGTGGATTTTATTTCTTTGTTAAAAAGAAGAAAACAGGTATCTATTAAAGTTGATGGTATTGTTGTTGAAATATCAACCAAGGGTCATTACTGATGGATTTTCTTTCCCTTTCATATAAGTTGTTTTAACTATAATTTGTGGTTCCTTAAACCGAATTATCCCAACGTATAGTTCTTTGATTCTGTGGCTGTACCACAAGGAAAAGTGTGGCTTTGAAGATTTAAACAAGGGTTTGGAGTTAAGGTTTGAAACATAATGGTTACCAGGCGTTGGTCCTCCAGACTAGATAGTCAAATTAAAGAAACTAAAAATAGATTTGCAATAATAGAAATTCAGCAAATAAGATTAATAAAGGGAAAGTACCTTCTTTCTTGAGGGATCGATTGAGATCCTCGCTCGAATCAGTATAAGAGTTCAACACTCATTTTTAATCAAGAGAAACTCTTCACTCTATTCTAATATCCTTTATAGAAAGGAGCCTGATATGTAGATACTAGATGATTGCAAAGATAAACTTTCTCAAAATTGTTCCATCTAATAAAGCAACCATACAAAGTTCCAGCAATAGAAATTTTATAAACTAATGACAGGCTAGATAGTGGCCCTGGAAGGACTCTAGCTTAACTTAAAATTTTTGTTAGGGAAATTCTAACCAAAGTAGAAAACTCCTAAAAATTAAAATTTCTAACAAATATGACTTTCTATGCAAGAGCTCCTATATTGGCTAATGATGGGCTTTAAGTGGGCTGTTTTTGGAATCCTTGTCTTTCTATGTCATCCGGTCTATCCTTTATTAAAAGTTTGTATCTGTTCTCAGTGGACGGAAGGAATGAGAGGAGAGAAACATGAAGGGGCATATATAATCAGTTAAAAAACTCATCTTAGGTCAAGGGCTCAAGGAACTGAAATGCATCTTTATGTAAAATGCACCTGTGCTTTATGAACTGTCTGACAGATTTGTGTAAAATGCATGTGTTCTAGGAACTGTCTGACAGATTTTAATTCATTTATTTATTTATTATATTACCCTATTTAAGGTTGTTATGTCCATTTTTCTAATGTCAAGAAAGAATATAATGGGTTTTAAATAATTTATGGTTGGTGGCTTTTAGATATTGTAACCACGTCTTTATATAAAAACTATTATATAATGTGTCAATACAAATTTATTTATTTCTTTTGCATGTATAAGATTGTTCAACATTATTACTGTTTTTTTTTTTAATATGTGCTGATTCTTTCTCTCTCACTCCTTCCTGTTTCTTTTCTTTTCTTTTTTCTTTTTTTTTTCTTTTTTTAATTTTTATGAATCTCAATAGGAAAATATATATATATGTGTGTGTGTGTGTGTGTGTGTGTGTGAGGGAACTGACCTCGGTTGCTCTTCACTTTTGTTTTTGTGTTTTTGATAAGATATACAAGGAGTCAACAGGTACTGCTCCTGTAAACGATGCAGGCTATGGAGATCCAGTGCAGAAGGCAGAAGCAATGGCATTTCGTCGAGCTTGTGCTCGTTTTGGTCTGGGACTTCATCTCTATCACGAGGATGTGTTATAGCCAAGCAACATGGGCTTTGTGTCAGGCAACTTTTAGTTTAGCGGATGACACTCGGATCACATTTTGCGTTTTGGTTGATTTTGTTTTGTTCTCAAGAGAGAATCGCAGTAAACCAGATATTTTGATGTAAAACAAAAATCAGCTTATCTATTGCTGTCCGCAATTGTGATTTCAAAGCGTCAATTTCTGTATTTTATGTAGTATGTTTATTTAGTGATGGGAATGCTGGCTTTTGATATTGGTAAATTTCTGAATACAACATATGGGCACCGATGAATATGAACAATGTTGCTATTGCTTATTTATTTATTTATTCAAAGCGTCAAAGTTTTCAAGACTTTATTTATTTATTAATGTTATTGAATGCCCGGCAGATTTTAGCATTTGAATTTAATTTATAAAGCTACAATTAGGCAGATTTTAGAACTTGAATGCTGGTTTTCCCACTTCATCTACCTATTGATTATGTAAATTTTACCCAAAGAGCAATGCCTCAAGTTAAAAATTTTGGTTGGAAATTGTGTTTCAATATTTTACCTCAAACCTCAAAAATCAAAGACTCGTTTTCTAATTATATTAATTTTGCATCTAAATTGTTTTAATCTTGGATCAATGTGATTTCTGTCTATCACCTTTTGTTTAAAATTAGGTGAAAATTGTTGAACAAGACACCGAATTCTTTTTTTTGGAAGGAAAATTGAAAATTTTCATTGTACTTGTCAAACAATTTCTCAAAAATCATTGTACATAATCAGAATAAGAAAAATGCTTGAGACCCTTATTTTTTGGAGATCTCCACAACTCTCTTTGGATCTCATGTATGTGTAGGATCTACTCATGTATGTGTGGGGTCCAAACCATCAATGATGGAGATCTAAGGAGGTTGTGGAGGTTTTCAAAAAAAAAGGCTCTCAATCATTGTTGATCGGAATAAATATTTTGGGTTAACAACAACGAGATCTTTTGCTCTCAATCAACAAATGACACTACCACCTTACATGCCAAAAGGAGATCCACGACCTTATAACAAGACAATTGGCTCTACGGCCATCACATGTAAGAAAAGGGTTTTGAGCCACCTTGTGGCTTCGGATTCCCACCCGCCTAAAAATATCTACAACTTGAGCATATAGCCCAATAATAGCGTGCAATTAGCATGTTCAATATGCAATCATAACCTATGTGATCATAATGTCATACAATATATAAATGAATATGGTTTTCTCAATGCAAAACACTTTCACAAAACCAATTTGAATTACCTCATGCATTTATTGTTTACTTAGTTCCATTTTCACAAAACAGAGGAGTGCGACGCTGTAATTCCCAACTGGACACTAGTCATTATCCAATTCCATTTTCAATGATTTTCAAGTTATGTATTGAACTCAACCATGAGTTACCTATGTCACGCCTGTATTTTTTCTATCTCAAGGATATGCATGTGCACTGCAGGTCCAAAGCCATCCTAGTTTTGCGCTACTAATCGATTACTATCAACCCAAATACCTTTAACTAGACCTAGTCCCACCTAACAAGAGTTTAGTTGTGTCTGGGGATGCAATTGGTTTGGTACGGTCGGTATTTAGGTAAAAAATTATACCGAACCGATAATGTCGGTTTTATTATTTTGAACACTAATACATACCATTTCTCCCATCAAACTGTACCAAACCGAACTGATTGAAATGGTTCGATTTGATCCGTTTTAATCGGTCTAGGATCTTTCAAACTTGAGCCACTTTTAAATATAATTACTAATCTATATAAAAATATTAAATTAGTTATTTGTCTACAATTTCAAACATATCCAATCCATCCATTTAATAAATACTTTTCAATTCCTAGATTAATAAAAGTAAAGTAGTAGTGTAAGTAGAATTACTTTTTGTATACATAATGATGTATTTATTGTTGACATTTTATTTCAAAACAAAATAACATTAAAGATGAATTTATTTATAATAATGGTATTGTCACATCATTCTTGTAGAGCTTTTTGTATGAGTTTTAGGTAAGAATATAAGGTTGTGTTTGGTAGAGTTTTGTAAATATGATTTGAGAGTATGAGTTGTATTTTGAGTTTGTGAGTTATTGAATTATGATTTGAGTGTAGAAAATTTGTTTGGTTATGATTTTTGAATAGAGTGTTGAATTGAGTTTTGAATTGAGTGTGAAATTGAGTTTTGAAAGTTTAATTTGACATGTGAAGTAAGAAAGTTTGTTTGGTTATGAGTTTTGGAAAGAGTTTTTAAAACTTAATTCAAATTGTTATAACTCATAACAAAATACACTATTTTCACACTATTGAAAATTCTAATCAATACTCATAATCAAACTCTTTCTAAAATTCAATTAAAAAAAATTATTATTAACAGAAAATAAAATTAATCAATTTTTTAATTGTAAATACTACCAAGGAAATAATTTTTTTTCAAAATAAATATTCAAAAAATTTAAATCATAAATATTTAAAAAATTTAAAAATTTTAATAAGTAAAAAATTAAAATAAATATTCAAAAAATTTAAATCGTAAAAATTTAAATAATTTAAATATTCAAAAAATTTAAATAATTTAAAATGTTAATATTTTAAATTTAAAAACAACTCTACGCTCAAATCGTAACCAAACATATAAAATAAAACTCAATTAATAAATTATTTTTAAAACTCATAACAAAACACATAACTTGAAACTCCATACTACTTTCAGAAGTCTACACTGAAATCATAACCAATACATAACAAAAAAATTAAAATATTTAAAACTTTTTTTTTTTGGATGAGCCGTATTTTTGTCATTCTTTTTTTAAAAATTCTCCCTACACACTAATTTATACAATTTTTTAATACACATTTTTCCATAAAAAGTCAAAAAGTTAACCCAAACATTCATATTTTTTTCCTCAATTTTTTAGTCCAAAAAGATAAAAAGTGCACTTATTTAAGACACCCCAAACAACCCAAATCAATTTTAGTCTTGATTAATAGGACTATCTTATTAATAAAATGTCACTACATAGGTTTGCCTGTCTTGTGCAAATCACTTTTGTTGAGGGATGGAGTAAAAAAACAGAAAGTCAGCCAGATTGAATAGCTACCTACGCATCCATGAATGGAATAAAGTCATAATGTAGTTCAAGTAGTGCATTGAAATGCACTACAAGGCTACTGGAAAAGAGGATGTTGATGACCACACTACAAGGTGGACAAAGAAAAATTTGAAGTACATACGCGAAGTAACAACTGTATTAGAAGGAGATGAAGGCCTCCTAGGAACCATTACTCAGACATAGCGTGCTTGGTGATCGCCCTTCTGACGGCTATATTTTAAAAATAAAAAAATAAAAAATCTCTTAACCATTATATGGTTATTATGTGTTTTGAAGTATTCATGTAGCACTTCGCTCTCAATACCACACATAATACATAGTAAAGATAAAGATTTTAGCAAAAAATCCTACAGGCCCTTATTTCAACACCATGTGCTCAGTTGCCCTGTAATGCCTCGCTTTCGAACTCACACATAATGCTGAAGTTTTAATGCAAAATTGTCCATTTGCCATTGTTTGGGTATCATGCGTGTTAATTGATCCTATAGTGCCATTGCTCTCAAGATCACATAACATTTAATAAAGGTTCACAATTTAAAAATGATCCAACAACTATTATTTCAGCATTATGCTCTTATTTGATCATGTAGCTCCTCGCTCTCGAGATCACACATGATACCTAATGAGGGTCGAGAGTTTTTGAAAAAGTATTCATTCACCATTATTCGGACATTATGTGGTTAGAATAGTTTTGTAATGCTTCACTCTGAAGATCGTACGTAATATCTAATAGCATTTAGGATACTTGAAAATACTAATGATGGACATTAGAAGTTGTCCCTAATCGCCTCTCGGTGAAGTCCACACAGGTCCAATTGAATACAGGGGGTTTTAGGCAGAATATCCCACAAGTCTTATAAGAAGTCACATATCTTGACAAACTTGTAGCACCTCGTCTTCAAGCCATAACATGCAAATCCCAAATAGAAGTCAAGTATTTTCTTTTTTGGGAAAATGGTTTAGTGCGGAATAAATGCTTGATATGAATCGCAATAATAGAAGAAACTAAATTGCTCAAGAATAATACCTCCAGCCATTGGTGCTGCTCACTTAGGAGACACTGGTTTAACAGTCTTCCAAACTCTGCTCACTCTAAATGATGGTGTAAGACTGAAGAGAATTAAGTCAGTGAGCTTGGGGACCAAAACCAAGTATTTATAGCCAAGCTTCCATCAAGCTTTTCGGTGGCTCCATGTTGCCACTGTTTCAGATTATCATGGGCACGTTCCAACTGCTCTATGAACGTGATGAAGATGCATAGAAGTTGAGGACCATTATCTAAAACAAATTTCCTGAAAGAAGGGGAAGTTTGACACCCGTTCTTATGAACGGTTTCCGTGAGAAGCGGTCAACATAATAGTCATATGCCATAACTCTCGAGATCACACAAGACTCTCAATTTGGAAGATTTAAGAAGGCAAGTCCTCTAAAAGAAAAGAAGAGATGGGAGGAGAAAGACAATTGGGTGAATACATTCATTTTGTGGTATTGCATTGAATAATTTTGTGAGATAATTGAAAGGCAATAGGGAAAGGTTGAGTGAACTGGTAGTGGGGACATTAGAAGTGAAAAGTGGTGGTGGTGGTAGCTTTGACTGGCATGTGGCATGAAAATTCAAATGCATTGATATGTATTCTCATCTTATAATCCATTTGATTCAATTCATATTTTTATAACCCATTAAATCCTCTTTAATGTGAAATGACTCTATTGTCACCATTTTCCACATAGAAATTAAATAAATACTGTAAAAACATCCAACGCAAAATTAATTGGCAATGAGTAAAAAGACCCTTACATCAATGTTTTAAAAACCGGACCGGTGATCGAAACGGAAAAGTGATCGGGTGGACGGGTCACTGGTTCAACCGTTGGGTTGAGCCGGAATCGAACCGTGACGTAATAAATATATTAAATTTATATTTAAATAAAGATATAAGTAATAAAATTAAAAATTAAAAGTAAATAAAATATTAAATTATCTTAAATATTTCTCCTAATATTTTTTTACTAAAAAATATAATAATATATTTTAAAATATTAATAATTTTAATTATGGAAGAGAAAATCAAATATTCAATATTCCCTCCATATGATTTTAATTCAAATAATTTAATTGAAAGAAAAACTAAAATTTTGGAGGGATATCAAAACTTCAATTCTCTCTCCAATAAATTTGATTGAATACCACATGGATTTTTTGAGTTTTTTTGGAAGATTTTTTTTCTTATAAATAGGTAGAGACTCTCACAATAATTTCAAGCTCTTAATGAGATTTCTCACAAGAGGAGACCCTTGGAAAATAAGAAAGAAATAAAAAAAAAAGAAAAATTAAAAAAAATAGAAAATATCCAAAACAGTTCAAAATTTTCCATCTAAATGACCTAGTGAACCGGCGCCGGGTCGACCGGTTCGGCGGTTCGACCGCCGGTTTTCCCGGTTCTCTTTAAATACACCGGTTTTTGGCTTTGACCGGTTCAGAGGGTATATCCGGACCGGAACCCCGACCGGTCGACGGTTCAACCGGTCGCACCGGCCGGTCTGGTCCGATTTTTAAAACCATGCTCTTTTGTTGTTTCCTTATCACCCAACACATAAATATAGTCCCCACTCTCTCAACTAATGACAAAAGAGAAAGGTACCATATGATACCTATCCTATTTGCACCCAAAAATTTATCAAGAGATAGCCCAAATTTATAAAGAAATAAGCCACACATATATACCTATAACAATAATTAGAAAATCAATAGTCACCACCACAAAATAGCCTAAATTTAGTAGGAAATAAACAATACATATACAATTTCTATAATAAAGAAGAAATAAAGTCAAATAAATAAAACATCAAACTGACAAAATAACTCCATCAATAGTTAGAAAGCCAATACAACCATCCCAAAAAACAAAAAAAAAAAAACCCAAATTTAGGAAGAAATTAAAGAAGAAAAAAAAAAACCAATAGTCACTACAAGAAATAGCCCAACTTTAGGAGGAGTTGAATCCAAACCACATGCCACAAAACAGTGATACTACACAACCACAAAGGCAAAGGCTTTAAGGGTCACATTAATCCAACAAAGAACCCATGAGTACTATAATTAAGCAGTCAGACTGTCATAGAAAACTAGTAAAGAAATTTAGTTCTTACAGAATAAAGATAACAAACTAAACTTCATCAGAATTAAAACTCCGGCAAGTACTTGAATTACTGCAACACAACTTGTTCAGAATTTGCTAAAAGTAACTTCCTTGATTATTAAGGACAAACAGACCTCCTAAGGAAAAGCATTATCAGAAGCAGGAGGTATGTCAAGCCATTCAAAAAACTTACCACTATTCAGCTCTGCAATCTCTTTGTCATCTTCAAATAGTTTCTGCAAATCATCAAAACTTGTTGAACGCCTTCCCAGATGACCTGAACTTGCAGGAGCAGCCGTACCCACCACAGCATTTGAGTCTTGGTTAGTAGCTTGGAAGTTGTTGATCAAGTCTGGATGAGAATTGCTGCTAGAAGAAGTTTGTCCCTGCAAGAAGCTTGTTTTTTGGGTTGACTGAGGAAATGCCACGGAGAATCGGTTGGGGATTTGCAAGTAGTTTGTAGCATTCAACTTTTGAGCATGGTCTAGCTTTTGGTACATATCATGAACCATTTCTGAGGAGTAAGGGCGGTGTCTGTAGTATGGAGCATTCAACTCTCGAGCATGGTTTTGGTACACATTAGGAGGCCCTTTCTGGAAATTGTATGGAGCGTTAAACTCTCGAGCATGGTCTAGCTTTGGGTGCATATCATGAACCACTTCTGAGGAGTAAGGGCGGTGTCTGTAGTATGGAGCATTCAACTCTCGAGCATGGTTTTGGTACACATTAGGAGGCCCTTTCTGGAAATTGTATGGAGCGTTAAACTCTCGAGCATGGTCTAGTTGTTTGTACACACTAGGAAGCACTTCCAGGGAGTTAGGGCTTTGCAAGTTGTATAGAGCATTCAACTCTCGAGCATGGTTTTGGTACACATTAGGAGGCCCTTTCTGGAAATTGTATGGAGCGTTAAACTCTCGAGCATGGTCTAGCGGTTGTTTGTCCACACCAAGAAGCACTTCCAGTGAGTTATGGCTTTCCA
>NW_021025116.1:320780-344400 GCF_004153795.1 Camellia sinensis | reverse complement strand
CCTTTGATTCTGTACCTGTCAGTAACAGAAACGACCATGGGATGCATGCTCGCTTAGAAATTTGAAGATAAGGTGGAGAAAGCCATCTACTACTTGAGCAAGAAAATGCTGGATTACGAAACCCGCTATACTCCATTGGAGAAAGCTTGCCTAGCTTTGGTATGGGCTACCAGGAAGTTGAGGCACTACTTGTTAGCTCACTCTGTAATCCTGGTTTTAAGATTAGATCCCACTAAATATCTCTTTGAGAAACTAGCGCTTATGGGTAGGCTAGCCTGTTGGTTGCTTCTCCTCTTCGAATTTGATCTCAAATATGTCACCCGCAAGTCGGTCAAGGGAAAAGCTGTAGCGGAGTTCCTAGCAGACCACCCGGTAGAAGGAGATGAGGCAGTGGAATACTTGTTTCCAGATGAAGCCATTCTGCAAGTTGAGGAGGAAACTTGGACGATATATTTTGATGGAGCATCCAATTAGTGTGGTTATGGGATAGGTGTATTGCTGATAGCACCCGACGATTCCCATATACCTTTAGCCTTCAAACTCCTGTTCAAGGTGTCCAATAATGAAGCAGAATATGAAACGTGTATTGCTGATTTAGAAGCCACCCTAGAACTAAGGGCAATAAGGTTGGATGTCATTGGGGACTCAAACTTGGTTGTTTTTCAAGCAAATGGAGATTGGAAAGTCAAATAAGAGAAGATGAAGGTTTACCATCAGACCCTAGATATTCTGATTCCTAGGTTTGAAAAGCTGACATTCACGCATCTATTGAGAGAGAACAACAGGTTCGTTGACACTTTAGTAACTCTATCTTCTATAGTAGGCATCCCACTTGGAGTCTAGATGTGTCCAATTATCGTCGAACAAAAATACACGCCGGCTTATGAAACTATTGCCGCAATATATGAAGTGCAAGACAAAAACCCCTGGTATTATGATATTTGGAACTTTCTGAAAAATGAGGCATATCCACCAGGGGAAAATTCCAAGGACAAACAAGGAATATGGCGAATAGCCGTCCAATTTATCATCTGAGAAGGGAAGCTGTATAAAAGGGGTCATCTGGGAATACATAAGTTGTGTGTAGAGGAGGAGGAATCCAAGCGCCTTATGGAGGCTATCCACGGTGGAGATTGCAGGGCACATATGAATGATGTGATGTTAGCCCAGAAGATTCTCAAGCAAGGTTACTACTAGTCCACCATAGAGGAGGATTGTATTGGTTTTGTTCAGTGATGCCACAAATTTCAAATTCATGCCAATCGCATAAATACTTCGCTGTCAAAGCTTTACAACATGGCTTCATCATGACCTTTCTCAATCTGGAGAAACGATATAATCAGTGCTATCTCGCCAAAAGGGTCAAGTGGGCATGAATATATATTGGTGGCGATTGATTACTTTATAAAGTGGGGGGAAGCTTAGTCCTATGTAGTGTTGAAAACTTTGCATTTGGCCAAATTCATCATAAACAATATCATCTGTCGGTATGGAGTCCCGAATAAGATCATATCAGATAACGGCTCCCACTGCAAGAAAGAGGTGATAGCCTTGCTGGAGAAATACAATGTGGCTTTTCATAAGTCATCGACTTACAGGCCACAAACCAATGGAGTTGTTGAAGCTGCCAATAAGAATATCAAGAACATCTTGCAGAAGATGGTTGAGACCTACAGGGACTAGCCAGATAAATTGCCATTCGCACTCTGGGGCTATAGAACTTCGATCCGGACATCTACAGGGGCAACTCTTTATTCTGTCGTCTATGGGATGGAAGTCATTTTGCCAATTGAAATTAAAGTCCCGTCGCTGCGAGTTATGGCTGAGTGTCAGCTAGCAGAGACGGACTGACAACAGAGCAAATTTGAGGAGTTAATACTGTTTGATGAAAGAAGGCTCAAAGCATTGTATCATGTTCAGGACTACCAGTGCAGAATTGCCAGGGCTTTTAACAAGAAAGTTACATCCCAAAATCTTAAGAAGGGAGACACGATGCTGAAAGACAACCGAGCTCTCATCCATGACCCTAGGGGCAAGTTCAGACCCAATTGGATTGGTCCTTACATCATCAAAGCTATCTGGTCAGGAGAAGCATTTATTCTCATGGACTTAGGTGGCCTGGAATTTTCACAGCTGATCAACATGGACAAGTTGAAGAAATACTACCCCTGAGAGGCTCGCTAGGCCGAAAATCCGAAAGGGCGACCTAGGCAAAAGTTAGAGCATGAAAAATTAGAAATAAACAAAAACTGAGCTCGCAAGGTTGAAAACCCTAAAGGGCGACTTTGGTAAAAGTTAGAGTGCAAAAGAAGAGAGTTAATACTTGAGTGAACTTGAACCAAACTATGTAAGGCTTGATTCCCATTTTGGGAATACATAGGCAACTTCATCCTGAAGTTCGGTCGTAACTACCTCCAAACTCAACTGTCATGTCCATGTGTCTGATCAGGTCATCTTTGTCCATTATCTAAGAGGTCGGTTGTGATCTTTATTCTAGGAAGAAGAGCTGGTTACAATGCAGAGCAATAATGCTATTTAATCCAGGGCAGTTACGATCTTTTGATTTGGAGTTGTACATCTTGAGGATTGATTCTGTGCGTGTCAGGTGGTGATCATTTTTGAAAATGGTTTTGGAAAGTTTTAATAAAAGTTGATTTTGTTTAACATTTTACTTTTTACAACTTAGACCATTTTTGGACCAAAAGGAAAAATTTTAGTGCTCACAACTTTAATTCCATTGATTTCAACATAAAGTTCTCCAACTCTCTAATACAAATCAAAGTTTCTTTTATATCATAAAACTTGAAAAGAAAGGTCAAAGCAATAAACTAGGGGCATAGGCGAGTCAGGTGCTCCTACGTTCTCTAGTCATGCTTACAGAAGCTTTTGAAGCCAAAGTGGACTCGAGCCAAGCCAGGCACTTGCCAGAAAGGGCATAACTGAAACTAGGGCAGGGGCCAGAAGCTCTCTCGTCCTCCAAGCAGTGAAGTACCTAGCCGAGTGTGAAGCATGAATCGGGAATGAAGCCGGGTATTCTACCCCCTTCCTTTGGGCAGGTCTGATCATGTCCAAACTGGCGTCTAAACCTGAAGGGAAAGTAGAACACGCAGTGCGTGAGGCCAATCAATTGTATGCCAGGCTGTCGAGTTATGCTGTAACTCATATCAATCAGATGAAACTAGAGTTAATGCCAAGTTATGTCAGCTACGGATCTGCTGCACATTTAGTTGCACCACCATCCTTTATTGGGAAAATTCACTAGACGTTAGCAGAAGAAATAAGCTTGAGCTGAATACTCAAGACAAGAGTCCACCACCTTCAGCTTATCCATGAGCCATACCTAGGAAGGGATAAGAAATAAGAGAGATTAAAGAATAGAGAGATGTGCGTAGAGAGAAAAGTAAAGAAAGGGCTTTGAGAGAAAAATAGAGCATGAGTGCCGAGTGATGTGAGAAACACATATCAGAAAGGGCGGGAAACAATATCTGAAGGAGTAGTAGACTTCCTGCAAACCTGGTGGTCTCTCGCCGATGAAAAGCTTCTAAGCCCATCAGGGTCTCAGCCAGTGCCAAACCGGTACAAATTTTACCTTCTTTCAGACATTGGGCCACTTCGATCAACCGAATGTTAGTTCCATCATAACTAGGGGCAAGAAGAAAATGCACAAGCATACATAAACAGAGGGCATGTTGCCGAAAACCTCGCCAAAGAAGGTCACCTCTATCACTATAGCCTGACTTTTCGTGCCCTCATTTCGGAAGATGAATAAGCCCTACAGTTCGAACTCCACATGTGGTTCTAAATTTGATTTCATAAGTGCAATGTAAAATAGTGAAAACACAAAAAGAGTCCAAATTCGACAATTCTTTTTGGAAAATTGATGTTTGAATCAAATGCCAAAAATGGACTAGTTTGCCAGATTTCAAAGTCGCCACCAAAATATTTTTGGGAAATTTAGGAAACCCAAGACTCATGTCAAAGGCTATTAGTCCGTCATCACCAAAGTGTCTCAGCTCAGGAACTTAGGTACGAGAGGGGAAGGTCATGAATTGAGCACCCCACTCGCCTGATCAAAGATCAACCTCTACTAATCATGATGTGATTCTCATTTACATTATATGCTCTTATTTCGATTTATTAGCTATATTACTATGTGATGCACACACGAGGTATAGACTAATTTGCAAGAATTAGAACACTTGATCTCATGTTTTGTTTCAAAATTGTTTTGTGAATTTGCCATTTTGAAAAAGTGGGCCAAAATGGACATTTGATCAAACCATCTCAGTTCAAGCAACTAGCCTTCATCCTTAGACATTCAAACAGTTATATCATTTAAGCAATTAGCCTCATGGGAGTATGCTTTGACATGGCAACACAAACATTCGCTGCAAGATGCTAAAGTATAAAATTACTCACCTAGTACTCCGAGCCAAAACAAAACAAAATAATTAGAAAAATATGCATGTTCCTAATTAATGCAATATGACTAATGCAACGCATACATTATGTATTTTATAAACTCAGTTATTAGTATGGCATATGATTTCATTCAAGACATGCGATAAAACACGTATTCAAGTAATGAATTTGAACATTGAAATTGGGTTAGTGTGATAAGCCGAGCCTTAGATGCGTGCATGATAATGGGTGCAAAGCATAATAATGCTAATTGGAAAATGATGTTCCTATACTAACCATCATAAGCAAGTAAGTAAAAGGGAGAAAGACGTGGGCTTGGAAGACATACACCTTATTAAAACATTGCCCTCGTGCAAGAGAGTGTGAATCAAAGTTCGAAAGTCCAAATTAAACTAATTATTACAAAACCGAATGAATAATTAAAGCATTAACTAGCTAACTATGCTATTACAACAAGGATAACCATGATAAGTAAACTAACTATTTAAGCCAATTAGCTATAACAATTACAAATAAACAAGATTAATTATAATGAGACTAATAAATAAATTAATTACAACAATGCATAGAGCATTAATACATAAGGGTAGCATGCACAAGGTCCCAGAACAGTACTGTCTGCCTTGGCTTACTCTGTTTCACCTTCAGCCATTTCCTTCTGTTTTCTGTAAAAATACACTGTTGACCAAACATTGATGACTGGACGGCCCTCAATGAAGCCCGGTCGGGCCTAAAGAAGACCAGCCTTGCCTCATTTTCATGTAAAATTATATTTTGTGCTCTGAGGTGAAAACAGTGCAGACAAAGTATTTTGGACTCTGTTTGTCCCTCTTACACTTCTCTGTCATGGGAAAGCCTCGAGCAAATTGATTGCTTGATGATTTCGATGCACAACTTGGACAAAAATCAATAAATTAAATGAACAAAAACCACCCCTCCCTCCTATCATAGAGTGAACTCAAACAGGGTGGTAGAGACGCTTCAAAGTTCATCCAAAACATCATGAATTGATGTTAGATGACCTTTGACACAACGGATTTAGCATAACGTCCAGCTAAACCCTAAGCAATATAACTCATTTTGTTTATGTGGGTAGGTTCATTTTAATCCTAATTCATTAGTTTTTTCCATCCTTTAATCCTTTAAGTCCAAGATGATTGTTACGTCCACTAAGAATTACGTCCACTAAGTGAGAAATATGTCAAATGGGAGGTGATTCTCAACATGAAAAAGAGACTACACCGTTGGCAATGAACCTCCATAGAGATTAAGCTATTAAACATAAATCACTAGTTCACGTTTTGAATAACCGTCAACCGATTGAAATAACTCTCAAATGAAAGAGATGAATGGCAAGTTGATTATTAAAATGAGGTTCTTAAACATGGAAATAAATTGAAGAAAAGCTTAGAACAATATACTAGAAGCTATGTATGCAAGCTTATGAGACAACAACTAAACTAATCAAAACATGAACTATTTAAACAACTTAAGACAGCCCTAGAACAGCCCTAGAACAGATGAAAAATAGTGGCTAAAAATCATGAAAAAATGACTAAAAAGCTAATCAACAAAGAGAGAAAACAAGGCTATTAAGCAAGAACAAAGAGGGGTGGCTAACCCCACCACTTTTGAAACCTCAAAGCATGATATTTAGTTTTTTAACTCTGAAAATTAGTGTAGAGAACAAAGAAAAAAAGTGTAAAAGTAAGGGTTTGAACTATAGGTAAAGGTGTAGAAAGAGTAGTTCTCTAAACTCCCTAGCAGAGTCGCCAAAAACTATAGACGTCCCTGAACGTTTCGGGAGGGAGAACCCCCGTTCTATTCAATTGGGCTCACTACAGTTCAGGACTCTCAAATTGTCACGGTTCTTAATCTGATCTCACAATGTGCAATGTGAGATTGATAAATTACCAAAGAGTCTTAATCCGGCAAATCGTTTTGGAAAACAGATTTTTGTAAAAAAGTGCCAAACATGGACTGCTTTGCCAGATACAGAGTCGCCACCTAAATATTTATTTTGGGGAAATTTAGGAAACCCTGACTCGTTGCCTAAGGCCACGTGTCCGTCATCACCAAAGTTACCTCGGCTCAAGAACTTGGGTACGATTGGGGAAGGTCAGCTATGAGCACCCCCGCTCGCCCGATCAAAGATCGGCCTCTACTAACCATGATATCTAGTTTTGAAAATGTTATGCGTTCTTATTCCGGTTATTAGCCTAGTTTTACTATATGATGCGCACAACATATAAGTATAGACTAGGTCGCCTGAATTGGAACAAAGCATTTCATGTTTGTTTTGAAAACGGTTTGGTACTCGCAAGTAGGCTAAAATGCAAGTTTTGACACCCTCAAGTGGGCTTAGAAAATATGGTTTTACCACTGTCTAGTGGGCTTAAAACTCATAGTCAATGCATTATTCCAATTCAGATAACCCAACCTTCACCCACATGCATTCAGGCAGATATATCACATAAGCACATAGCATCATGGTAAGCATGCTGTCATGGCAATACTCACACTCATGCAAGGATGCTAAAACATAAATGCTTACTGAATACTCCAAGCTAAAACAGAAACCAGTTAGTAATCATATGCATGACCCTAGTTCATGTTAAGATGGCTAATGCAACACACGCAAGATGTAGCTACAATAGGCTCGGCTAATCTATGGATGGCATATGATGATGCTACAATTAACACGTATTCAACTTGGAATTGAAATACAATGCAGTTAGTATGATGCGCCGAGCCTGGTGCATGCAAGACAAATGTATGGATGCAAAACATGCAAGCATAAGGTTGCTAATTTAAAAATGCCCTAATCTAACCACTGAAAGCGGATAAATAAAAGGGAGAAAAACGTGGGGTTGGAAGACATACACACACCCACGCACACTTATTACACATTTGTCCTCGCTCGGAGGGTCCAAGGAAATAATACAGTCCGAATAAACAATTAAACTATTCTAGCTAATTAAATATTACAAAACTTCTAATTAATTAAAAAATTAACTAAGCTATGGAAAGTAGTAAAAGGCCTCGGGAAGAGGGATGCACGCATGCTCGGATTGGCTTTGCCCGAAAATCCATTGCCATGACACATGTTGTCTCTGTTTACACTGCTCTACACCTCTGAGACTTGCACAAATCCCAAGGATGCTCCAGAACCACCTTCTGAGCACTGTGGAAGGTCACCGGCCAAACGTAAAGGCCACCGGCCATCCATCGACCATGGATATTGATATCGGCCACAAATGTTTGGTCGATCGGCACTATAGATGGCCGACCGGCCATATCTTCCTGCAAAAACTTGTTTTGACAGCAGCAGAGAACAGACAAGGCATGGCAATGCATTTCAAAGTAAATGTTTGCACAACCACACTCCATATCATGTTTAAGACTCAAGGGAGTATGGTACTCGACCCTCGGACCACCAATCGCGTATTTCAATGCGTGATGGCCCAAGAAGCCAAGTTGGCCATTTTAATGTCAAATGTAATGCACACAAACACATAAGGAACCCAACCTCAATCATGGTGATTCAAGAGGCAAGTCATGCATGCCAAATGCAACCTAAGCATGTGAGCTAAATATGCAATATGAGCATGCAAGCAAGTAATGTACATTAGGCACACAACCTAAGCAAACAAGCATGCAAGGCATGAAGCAATGTAACAACATTTGAGCAACATGCAAAAGGTGGACTTAGACTAATTTGGGAAGCTCTCAAATAAGCCCGAAACAGTGGCCAAATGCTATGAAAATGAGGGCGAACGTTCATACAAACATCCATGCACACATGGTCCAACACTTAAGCACAAAGAAGCAACTTTTAAACACATTTAAAAGAGACTATTATGGACAAATGGCAAGCACATTAAACTCTGAAAAATACATGAGGGATGATGCCAAATCAACCTATCAATGCAAGCAAGGCATGCAACTATGTCCAAAACTCAAGGCAAGCCAAGGGGCTTAAACCATGGCTATATGAAGCAAGTCCCAAAGGGCTGAGGGGATTCAAAACAGTCCCAATGTAGGTGGAGACAAGGCCTAAAACACACTTAGATGGCGTCTAAATGGCTTACACAAGGAAGCATACACAAAGGTCCAAACATGGGGCATGAAACACCAACTTTTTAAAGTATTAAAGGGGCATCAAATTCAAGCATACAAGCATGGAGCAAGGACTGAAATATCATAACTAATGGTGCCAAATCACTGAAATGATGCAAATAGAGCATGGTAGAGGAGCCAACACTCAAAGCATACATGCTAGATTGTATGGTAGCTATACAAAGCAAGTCATGGATGACCCAAACAACCAAAATCAGACATAAATCATACCAAAATATGCATAAAAGCTTCACAAAGCTAAGCCAAAATCATGCTAGAAACAAGGCTCAAAGCACAAAGCATGTTAAGGCAATTTCATGGCATTACAAGACAAGTATGCTAAGCATGCATGGTGTGTCTAAACCAACTTAAAACAGTGCTATATCATGGCAAAATAAGCACAAATAACACTTAAGACATGGCCAACATGAACTCAAGAATGGTGCTCACACATGAGGCTAAAATGGCACATTTTGAAGACAATAAGAAGAGGGGATGGCCCTCTCCTTCTTAGGACCTTAAAGCACCATCCCCACCACTAAAATCCCTCAAGATTTCAGTGGTGAGGAGGCCCAAACAAGGTGGTCCCAGAGCTCACCAAAATAGCACAAAATGGGGGCCAAACAAAGCCTTAGAGGGGTCAAACAACCCCAAACAACAAAGTGACCTTAAACAACTATTTAAATAACTCAAAAACAAGACTTTTTTTCAGTTTATGACAAAGCCCAAAACAGCATGCAAGATAGGCTAAAAGCTTGTGCAAGAAAGGGGGATTTAAGGCTTAGAAACTCACCCTTGAAGACCTTCTTCAAAACCAGCACTCCAGCAGATTTTTCTGAGTCAAAACCAAGTCTTGAGTCCCCACAAGACCCTCCAAGAACCTTAGATGAGTGGTGGAGGTGTGTGCTTAGGAGTTGTGGTGCAAAGGGGTCAAGAACCAAGCACTTTGGAGGCTTGGATGAGAGATATCAAGAGAGATATATGTTTTTTCTTAGACAAAAGTGTTGGACCCTTGCATTGGAAGAGGAGCTCTTCTTTTATAGAGGAAGAAGGGTCCAAGCTTCTCTTAGAAGCTTGGAGCAAAAGGGCCAAAAGGGCCAAGCTTCTTGGAGAAGCTAGGCAAAAGGACCAAGCTTCTTGGAGAAGCTAGAACAAAGATTCAAAAGGTTCAAGCTTCCTCAAGAAGCTAGAACCAAGGGTTCAAAAGGTTCAAGCTTGCTTAAGAAGCTAGAACCAAGGGTTCAAAAGGTTCAAACCCCCTCAAGCAAAGGTCTCGGCCAGAAAAAGTGGCCGATTGACCAAAATCAGTGGCCGGCCGACCAAACACAATGCCGACCGACCATCAATAGTGCTGACCGGCCATCACCAATGGCCGGTGGAAAAGAAACAAGGCCGGTGGGCTCAAGCCACGGCTGGTGAGGTGTGGGGATGGCCTACAAGCTATTTCCCACCCTCAGAAGCAAAACAACAAGTGTTTGATGCAAAACCAAACACAAAACAAACAAGTCGAGAGGTCTTGAGGTAAGGTGCGTAGCCGAAACCTCCGAGAGCTCAAGACGAACACAAACAAGGGTAATCATCGAGTGTTCAAACGATGACGTCCAAGTCTTAAGGACGGTCAAAAATGGGGTGTCTACAGTCGCCCCTCTTTGACAGAACTCGAAAGTCATAAAAATGACTGGAGTGAATGTCAAAGCCCAGAGACGACCCATTTTTGACAAGGCCGAAGACTTACACGAAGCATACAAGCAGCAGACAAAGATATGCACCCGAGGACAGGGGCAAAATGCAAGACAATGCACAAAGCCGAGCATAACTTATGATCGTGCAAGAAACATAGGGACGTATCCCGGTGTTTCGGAAAGGTATAAGTATTGGAACGTATTCCAAATGCTCTTAACCAAAGAGGGAGAAACATAGGGACATATCCTGATGTTTCGAAATGAAGGAGAAACATAGGGACGTATCCTAGTGTTTCAGAGTGGTTCAAGCATTGGAACGTATTCCAAATGCTCTTAACCAAAGAGGGAGAAACATAAGGACGTATCCCGGTGTTTCGAAACGAAGGAGAAACATAAGGACGTATCCTAGTGTTTCAGAGTGGTTCAAGCACCGGAACGCATTCCAAATGCCCTTAACCAAAGAGGGAGAAAAATAGGGACGTATCCCGGTGTTTCGAAACGAAGGAGAAACATAGGGACGTATCCCGATATTTCGAAAGGAATGAGAAACATAGGGACGTATCCCGGTATTTCGGAAAGGAATGAGAAACATAGGGACGTATCCCGGTGTTTCGGAAAAGAAGAAGAAACATAAGGACGTGTCCCGGTGTTTCGGAAGGAATGAGAAACATAGGGATGTATCCCGGTGTTTCGGAAGGAATGAGAAACATAGGGACGTATCCCGGTGTTTCGAAAAGAAGGAGAAACATAGGGACGTATCCCGGTATTTCGGAAAGAAAGAGAAACATAGGGACGTATCCCGGTGTTTCGCAAGGAACGAGAAACATAGGGACGTATCTCGGTGTTTCGCGAGAAACGAGAAACATAGGGACGTATCCCGGTGTTTCAGAAAGAGAGAGAAATGTAGGGACGTATCTCGGTGTTCCGCAAGGAATGAGAAACATAGGGACGTATCCCGGTGTTTCGCAAGAAATGAGAAACATAAGGACATATCCCGGTGTTTCGCAAGGAACGAGAAACATAGGGACGTATCCCGGTGTTTCGCAAGGAACGAGAAACATAGGGACGTATCTCGGTGTTTCGCAAGGAATGAGAAACATAGGGACGTATCCCGGTGTTTCGCAAGGAACAAGAAACATAGGGACGTATCCCGGTATTTCGGAAAGAGAGAGAAATGTAGGGACGTATCCCGGTGTTCCGCAAGGAATGAGAAACATAGGGACGTATCCCGGTGTTTCACAAGGAACGAGAAACATAGGGACGTATCCCGGTGTTTCCAAACAAAGGAGCAGAAACATAGGGACGTATCCCAGCGTTCCGCAAGGAATGAGAAACATAAGGACGTATCCCGGTGTTTTAGAATAAGAAGGGAGAAACATAGGGACGTATCACGGTGTTTAAGAAAGATATAAGCATTGGAACGTGTTCCAAATGCTCTAAACCAAAGGAGGTCTAACCCATCGCACGCGCGAGGAGAAAGAACGACAATTTGCAAGTGAAAAGGTGCATAACAATGCAACTGGAAAGTACATCGCAATGCAAGTGAAGAGGTGCATAATAATGCAATACAGGTGCACAAGGCAGTGCGATGTAGATTAACTACACAAAACAGTGCGATATAATGCACTAACAAGTATAGGTAAGGTGCGCAAGATAGCGCGAGTGAGGTGCACAAAAGAATTGCGATAAAATGCATGTTCTATGCAAGTATGGGGGCACTAATCATGTACTATGGTGCCTCCGATTTACCTCTCAGAGGACTTGGAAACACGCTTAGCTCAAAAGGGGGCACCCTGTCTATATTGGCGAGAGATAAAATCTACAGTTGCTTTAATTGCCAATCTGGCTTTTGAAACAGTCAACACAGTATTCTATTCATTCTAAACAAGCCGCTCATACAGCACACTACTCATTCTGAATACACAGCCCATAACACAATATTCTGTTCATTTTCAACATACGGGGTGGAAAGAAGGAACTTTGCAGAAGTCGAAACAAACTCAGATGCTCCGAATTTTCCTTTCTTCTTTTGCTTTGCAGTCTGGAACCCACATAGCTTCAGATAGGTCCTTGTTTTACTGTTCACACTTTATCGGGGGTGGACCCTGCAGTTTTATGAAAGAACAAATACTGTTTTGCACAAATGTGGAGAATGGCACAACACTCTGAGCACAAGATGATTTTTTTGTTTTTGAAATTGAGAAATGAGTTCTCGACCGGGTATTGAGCCTACAACTGAACACAGCGAAAAAGACTCAATAACGGAAAACAAAAAGGTAAACAACCTAAACACATCGAGACACGCTCAGAACGACTCAAAGCAAGAATCGAGACAAAACAAAAGACACGACACTCAGACATGTTACAAAGAAGAGAGACCTCTCAGTACGCGAGGAGCCAGTTTTTTTTTCGGGTATTATTTCCCACCCTTTTTCTCATTTGTGATTCTCACATCACTCAGCCATCAGGCTCTATTTTTCTAAAAAAGCCCCTTTTCTCACTTTTTCTCTCAGCGCACATCTCTCTATTCTTCAATCTCTCATTTTTTAGTCCCTCCCCTGAGTGGTTGATGGATAAATAGAAAGTTGCGGGGTCTTGCCCCTAGCATTCCGCTAGATTCTTCTTCTTGTTCACAACAGTGAGTTTCTTCCATAGAGGGGCTGCGCTACAATTGGGTGTGTAGCAAATCTGCAGCTGACATCGGTTGACGATGCTCTGCTGGGGAGTTTGGATGTGATCAGATCCGTCCAAATTAGGGAGTGGAATATCTTGATCCATTCCATTTTATGCTTCGCACTTGGCTTGATACCTCGTTGCTTGGAGGATGTTGAGAGCTTTCAGCCCTTTTCTGGTTAGCTTCAGTGGTGCCCTTTTCCGGCAGGTATGGTGCCCTTTCTGGCAAGTGCATTGATCAAGGGGAAAGAACAGAAAACCTAACTCAACTGTGCCCCTATTTCATCATTTTGACCATTTTTTTTTCCTACTAAAACAGTTTTGACCAAGATGAGAGTTAGATTAACATGCTTGTTCGATTTTTGATTTGAAATCATGCAAGTCAGGCTATGAGCACTGAAAATTTTCCTTTTTTGGGTCCAAGAAAATGGTCCAATTTTGGAAAATGAAACAATTTTTGAGAAAATGGTCAACCTCAGTAAAAATTCTCAAAAACTATTTTTGCAAACAGTCATTGCTCAACGAGTGCAGAACTTACTCTCGAGATGTATAACCTCAGATCGGAAGGAAAACTGCCCCTTTTCTGAAGGACACTGCATGGCAACGGAAAGTTACCCCTTGTTTGAATGGCACCGCAGCGCTTTGAATGGCAACGGAAAGTTGCCCCTTGTCTGAATGGCACCGCAGTGCTTTGAATGGCAACGAAAAGTTGCCCCTGGTTTGAATGGCGACTCATGGCAACGGAAAGTTGCCCCTTGTCTGGATGACGCCACAACATATTGTAAACAGTCCTCCTTAGTGATGATCACAACCGAACTCTCGGATACAGAGAAGACAAAGATGACCAGAACCATCACATGGACACAGTCGAATTGGAAGTGTTTGTGGCTAGACTTCAAAATGAAGTTGCCTACGTATCCCAAAGATGGGAATCAAGCCTTAGGTAGTTCGGGTTTAAGGTACACTCGGGTATTAACCTTCACTTTTTAGGCTCTAACTTTTGCCAAGGCCGCCCTTCCGGGTTTTCAAACTTGTGAGCTTTATTTTTCTTTTCTTTTCCATTATTTTTTATATCTTTTCATTCTTTTTTCTTCTTTTGTTCTTTTCTTTGCATTTTTCTTTCTTCTTTTTTTTATTCTTTTCTTCTTTTTCTTGCTCTAACTTTTGCCTGGGTCGCCCTTCCGGGTTTTCGGCCCAGCGAGCCTCTCAAGGGTAAAAGTGTAGCTTGGTCCATGTCAAATGGTTCTAGGATCTCGAGGCCATCTGATTCCAAGAGAACGACTGCTGTTTGCTGAGGATTTCGGGGTCCATCCAATGGGGGTTGAATTTGCCCCTAGTGTTGTGGATAGGAACTCAGTTGTTCTTCAGCAGAAACTGTCTTCTTTCCTCCCTTCTGGGATTTGACATTCTTGCCGACCTTCTTTGATTTGTGGAATGATCCATCTTCGGCTCTTCGAGCACATTTGAAATTCTTTGCCCCTAGTTCCAGGGGTGCTTCTGATCTAGCTTTGCAAGCTTCTTTTGATGACATCTAATCTTCTTGATCTGACTTTGGTGCCTCTTGTTCGAGGGCTGCTTCAAATCCGGCCAGACAGGCCTTGCGTTGCGGTTGATCGTTGAACAGTCTGAACCCAAGGTCCAAGGTTTGAAGGCAAGGGCTCAAGTCTCGAGGCTGAGAGTGACCCTAAACTACACAATCTCAAGAGTGATTCCACACAAGTCTTCGCAGGACTACGCAAAACATTTTTTTGAATCATTAAAGGCTGAGAGTGACCCTAAACTGCACAATCTCAATCATTAAAGGCTTAGCACGCCTCTGTTTCTCTCAATTGGTCAAAGTTTTGCAAATCCCAAGGAATTTCTTCCTCTTCGTTTTCATCACCACAGTGTTAAAAATGTTTTGAAAAAATTAGGTCAATGCAATGATTTTGAAAGGCATAGAAGAGCAGGCGAAAAGCACTGCCATTTCATTCAGAACTTCTGGCACAAGGCAGAAGTGAACACAAGAATCTGAAAATCACTGTTGTTCATTCAAATCTGTTGGCATTACTGGCTCCAAGGCAGAAACAGACTCAAAAGAAAACGAAAAGACAAACACAAAATAAGCAAGTGATGTCCGAGATAACACCCCCGAAATCACCCGACTCCAACAAAACAGGACTGGCCCAATACAACAAGACAGACCCAACTGACTCAATATGAAAAGACTGACTCAAAACAAAGAGACAAACTCAAAACAAAACAACAGAACTGACTCAATACCTAAGCCAGAACGTACAAAAACCAGCATTCACAAATGCTTAAAACAGTGCGTGCCATACACCACATCTGAAATAAACTGAATGCCACCCGCAGGTGGTTCATCCCCCAATCACACAGTCACATTATCCCCCACAAGTTCACTGATCAAGTGCCGATAGACTTTGCAGAGCTTGGTGCGACGATGACCTCATTGTCAATCAGATTTTGTATCTCGTGACGAAGACGGATGCAACTGTCAGTGTCATGACTGATTTGTTGATGGAAAGCACAGTACTTAGCCAAGTCATGCTTTGCAGGGAGAGGGTTGGGTAGAGGCCGTTGTTCTAACGGTTTCAGATGTCCTTTCCTGAGTAGGACCCTTAGGGCTTTAGACAAAGGCATAGAGAGTGGGGTGAAAACCCTCTTGCCTCGGGGTAGATAGTCCGAAGTTCGGGGGTTTGGATTAGATGCACCAACAAAGGGGGTGGCTGTTCTTGGTGTGGTGGTGGCGACCATGCCTACTTCGGAAGATCTTGCAGCTATATCACCACTGATGGTGGCATTCGAACTGCGGGAAAACGCCCTCCTGGGCTGCTCTCTGTCATTGTCAATCAGACCCTGTTTCAAAGCATCCTCAATATGTACTCCCATCTCATGCAGATCTGAAAAGGTAGGGAAGGGGAGCACGATCATTTTCTACATCAGTTTAGGTTGGAGGTTGCGCACAACCATCCGTATTTGATCCTTATCCGTCGGCCTTATGGTCATCATTGAGGCCTTGGCCCTCCAGCGGGTTACGAATTCAGAGAAACTCTCCTTAGGCTCCTGCCTTGTTGTCTCGAGATCACGGGTTGTAATCTCGATTTGTGCGTTATAGGAGTACTGTGCAACGAAGGCCTCGCCCATCTCCTCCCAGTTCCTTTTGACGGAGTCTTCCAGTTTTGAATACCAGATGGCCGTTATACCTGACAGGGTCCGGCTAAACAAAGAAAGCTTCTGTAACCTGGTGAGGCCCACCGACCTTAGTATATCTGAGAACAACCGTAGATGCACCATGGGATCCCCAGATCCATCAAAACGATCAATTTGTGGCATCTTAAACCGATCTGATAGCGTCACGGCTGAGTTGGTGTATCCATCCTCAATGACTGGAATGGACTTTACTCCCTGAGATTTCTTGAACATTTTTTCCAGCTTGCTCACCCTCAGCGCTGTAGGGTCTAACTCGAACTCAAAGGGTGAATCCAGTTGATCGGTGTTTTAGATAGCTAGGGTAAGATCGGGGGCGGAGGTGCCCCTATCGGAATGTCCGTATCTTCCTGGACATTAGCTGTCTCCCCAAGTGTTGGAACTCTGGGTGAGGGAGGAGACTGATGTGAAGCAGATGGTCCTGTTTGCTGCTGCAGCCGGGCAATTAAGTTTGCCTATTGAGCCATGATCTCAGCCTGTTGTTTGACAAATTCTGCTTGACGAGCAGCATCCTGCTGCATGGTTTTCATGCTCTCTTGGAGTTGACGCATCATTTCCTCCATTCCTACCATGTTCTGCTGTTCCGGTTGACTGACTGGTATATCTATCTCTGTGATAAAAATTGAGGCCTCAGCCTGACTGTTCACTGGTGGGGTGGATAAGGGCCACTGATCTGGTAACCGCTGAACTGGTGATCTGTGCTTGGCTGGCCCTTTTACCCTGCCTCTGGCAAAGGAACACTGATTGCTCTTGAACTGAATCTCTGACCTGACAAAGTCTATCAGCACAAGTCCGATGAACCTCGGGGGATATCGGAGCCTTCTGAAGCTATGGTTCTAGGACTACCTTGCAAAAGAGAAAACAGACAGCACCTCAGCCTAATTTCACCAAAACAGATATGAGCATACTAGGATGACTGTGCCCTCTACTGAATTCTGTCCCAAAATTCTGCCTATAAACTGATACCCTCAGGTAAAACTGATTCCCCAAACACTGATCCTGATGCCCATAGCCCTGATACTCAAACTTGCAAACTGATACATGCATTCCCTGTAGAGACGCATTCTAAAAGCACATAACAAGCAAGTGAGAGCCAAAACACCCCTATGCTGGGGTAGGGTTTCCCTGTCCTATTTTGTCAGGAGCTAGGGTTTCACTACGCACGCAACGGTTTCAAACAACCTATCGGGTAAGCAACCTGTCCTAGTTTGGAATGGTCACTATGGATTCCGAATATGCACTAGGTCCTGTAAATTGATACCCTCGGGTAAAACTGATTCCCCAAATACTGATCCTGATGCCCATAGGCCAGATACTCAAACTTGCAAACTAATACATGCATTCCCTGTAGAGACGCACTCTAAAAGCACATAACAAGCAAGTGAGAGCCAAAACACCCCTATGCTGGGGTAGGGTTTCCCTGTCCTATTTTGTCAGGAGCTAGGGTTTCACTACGCACGCAGCGGTTTCAAACAACCTATCGGGTAAGCAACCTGTCCTAGTTTGGAATGGTCACTATGGATTCCGAATATGCACTAGGTCGAATGGTCAAAAAGGGTGCCCCGATAAAACCGGGGTTTGTGCTCCCATACTGGCAGAGCCCATAACCGGTCAGCCTTATGGCATGCTTTGACAAAGCAAGCCTCCGGCAAACCGTTCAGGAATAGCACATGGCAAACGCGATGTCCTAGGCGCACCAATGCACATGCAATACAAAGAAACACATAGTGTAGTCAAAACAAGATATCATGAGTTCGAGTCAAATCTCTAAACTCCCCAGCGAAGTCGCCAGAAACTGTAGACGTCCCCGAACGTCCCGGAATGGAGAACCGCCGTTCTGTTCAATTGGGCTCACTACAGTTCAGGACTCTCAAATTGTCACGGTTCTTAATCTGATCTCACAATGTGCAATGTGAGATTAATAAATCACCAAAGAGTCCAAATCCGGCAAATCGTTTCGGAAAACAGATTTTTGTAAAGAAGTGCCAAACATGAACTACTTTGTCATATACAGAGTCGCCACCTAAATATTTATTTTGGGGGAATTTAGGAAACCCTAACTTGTTTGCCTAAGGCCACGTGTCCGTCATTACCAAAGTTACCTCGACTCGGGAACTTGGGTACGATTGGGGAAGGTCACTTCGTGAGCGCCCCCGCTCGCCCGATCAAAGATCGGCCTCTACTAACCATGATATTCTAAGTTTTGAAAACGTTATGCGTTCTTATTTCGCGTTATTAGGCCTAGATTTTTACTATATGATCCGCACACAGCATACAAGTATAGACTGGGGTCGCCTTGAATTGGAACAAAGCATTTCATGTTTGTTTTGAAAACGGTTTACTACTCGCAACGTAGGCTAAAATGCAAGTTTTGCCACCCTCAAGTGGGCTTAGAAAAGATGGTTTTGCCATTGTCTGGTGGGCTTAAAACTTATAGTCAATGCATTATTCCAATTCAGATAACCCAACCTTCACCCACAAGCATTCAGGCAGATATATCACATAAGCACATAGCCTCATGGTAAGCATGCTATCATGGCAATACTCACACTCATGCAAGGATGCTAAAACATAAATGCTTACTGAGTACTCCAAGCCAAAACAGAAACTAGTTAGTAATCATATGCATGATCCTAGTTCATGTTAAGATGGCTAATGCAACACACGAAAGATGCAGCTACAATAGGCTCGGCTAATCTATGGATAGCATATGATGATGCTACAACTAACACGTATTCAACTTGAAATTGAAATACAATACAGTTAGTATGATGCGCCGAGCCCAGTGCATGCAAGACAAATGTATGGATGCAAAACATGCGAGCATAAGGATGCTAATTTAAACATGCCCTAATCTAACTATTGAAAGCGGATAAATAAAAGGGACAAAGACGTGGGGTTGGAAGACATACACACACCCACGCACACTTATTACACATTTGCCCTCGCTCGGAGGGTCCAAATAAATAATACAATCCAAATAAACAATTAAACTATTCTAGCTAATTAAATATTACAAAACTTCTAATTAATTAAAAAATTAACTAAGCTATGGAAAGCAGTAAAAGGCCTCGAGAAGAGGGATGCATGCATGCTCGGATTGGCTTTGCCCGGAAATCCATTGCCATGACACATGTTGTCTCTATTTACACTGCTCGACACCTCTGAGACTTGCACAAATCCCAAGGATGCTCCAGAACCACTTTCTGAGCACTGTGGAAGGTCACCAGCCAAAAGTAAAGGCCACTGGCCATCCATCGACCATGGATATTGATATCGGCCACAAATGTTTGGTCGATCGGCACTGTAGATGACCAACCGGCCATATCTTCCTGCAAAAACTTGTTTTGACAGCCGCAGAGGACAGACAAGGCATGGCAATGCATTTCAAAGCAAATGTTTGCACAACCACACTCCATATCATGTTTAAGACTCAAAGGAGTATGGTACTCGACCCTCGGACCACCAATCGCGTATTTCAATGCGTGATGGCCCAAGAAGCCAAGTTGGGCATTTTAATGTCAAATGTAATACACACAAACACATAAGGAACCCAACCTCAATCATAGTGATTCAAGAGGCAAGTCATGCATGCCAAATGCAACCTAAGCATGTGAGCTAAATATGCAATATGAGCATGCAAGCAAGTAATGTACATTAGGCACACAACCTAAGCAAACAAGCATGCAAGGCATGAAGCAATGTAACAACATTTGAGCAGCATGCAAAAGGTGGACTTAGACTAATTTGGGAAGCTCTCAGATAAGCCCGAAACAGTGGCCGCCCGACCAAACGCAATGCCGACCAACCATCAATAGTGCCGACCGGCCATCACCAATGGCCGGTGGCAAGGAAACAAGGCCGGTGGCCTCAAGCCATGGCCAGTGAGGTGTGGGGATGGCCTACAAGCTATTTCCCACCCTCAGAAGAAAAACAACAAGTGTTTGATGCAAAACCAAACACAAAAAAAACAAGTCGAGAGGTCTTGAGGTAAGGCGCGTAGCCGAAACCTCCGAGAACTCAAGACGAACACGAACAAGGGTAATCATCGAGTGTTCAAACGATGACGTCCAAGTCTTAAGGACGGTCAAAAATGGGGTGTCTACAGTAGCTCTCCAAACCCAAACTTAAACACTTAGAATAGGATCAAAACAACACAAAACAATAAAAACTTGGTAGCAATTGAAAGAACAAGAAGTAAAAGACAAGATAACAAGCTTATACCTCTCAAGGAAATAAGCTTTTGATTATGAACCAAGCTAAGTCTCAACACACTCTTAAGCTTGAATTATGGTGTTCAAGGCTCAACTAAGGTTCCTAAGCTAAGATGTGAAGGTGTATATGATGTATGGATATAAGTTCAAGGTGGTAAGTTAGCTCAAAGTGTTGCTTGCACAAGAAGAAAGAGAAGAATGAGCTCTCAAGATGGTACAGAGGCTTTCTTGAAATTCTTCAACCCTTAAAATAGAGGTATATGGTCTTTTTTATAGAATTTGAGCCAGAAATATCATAAATATCTTCAAAAATGGACAGCTGGCGACCTCCTACCCAGAACAGTGTTTGTCGCTACCAAGGCCCGATCGACCCTCAATAAGGCACGATCGGGCCTCAATGCATTTCCTTTTTTTTTCTATTTCAGCCTCAGCATAGGGTGGCTCAATGTGTAAAAATGGATTTCTTGGGTATAATCAGTGGGAATATGGGAGATTTGGGATTATATTAGAGCTTTAAACACGGCCCCTTCGTTGAGACCTTAAACAATGCACAACACCAGTTTCACCATCAAGTGTACCAAACAAAGCGCTGGAGCCTTGCGGACGGTCAAAAGTGGGGTATCTACAGTCACTGATGTCAGAAAATCGATAGATCAAGCTGGGTATATCTAGCTCTCCGTCATGGGCCAAATATCGAGCCTCGTGCAAAGTGAGCCCACACATTCGTCCCAAAGCTTAGGCATTGCCAAAACGAGGCTGAGGTATGATTTCCTCATCGTGCCAAGTTTCCATCAATGCCTGAAATTCTTCAAAAGTCGGGCACATTTCCTATGTTCCGAAGCAAAATACAGGCGTAATTGGGTCCCAGCATCGGGCTGCGGCATAGAGGAACTGAAAGCAAAATGGAGTATGGTTCAATGAAAAAAGTGCATTTATGCCAAAACCTTGTAAATTTACCTTTTCCGTGCCGTCTAAAGTGGCTATCCAATCCATGAGCTTCTCAGCAAGAAATGTCTCCATTTGTGGAAGAAACAACAGCTAAAATGAGGTTCTGGAGAAGAAATCACGAGGGAGACTGTCATGACCCGAACCCGCCCCTATGGGTTAAGGACCTAACCGGCTAGTAACCAAGAGATTACCTATGGCCTCAAACCAAATAAAATGGATTCAACAGAGTAAAGGGGCCAAAACGAAAGCAATTTAAAGTTTTGTCCATAGAGCTGTGCCTACATGGCATAACAAAATCAATTCAAAAACATTTCATAATAACTCACACATATACATAAAGTTAACCTAAATCCAGGAACTTCAGTTATATAGTCAGCCAAACAAAACTCATATACAGAAAGTGATTCAATGTTTTCGCCGACATAGTAAAAATACAATAAAGGAATAAAAGGGGCGAAAACTAGTCTTGTGTGTGAGACGTATGGGGTGACTTCTCAAAACTGTGGCTGCTTCTTACATACGTCACTGGGGCTGGGTTTGAACATCTCTTGGCTCACCTACCGACACATGAATGAGAGTGAGCGAAAGCCCAGTGAATAATACCAAGTAAAGAAGATACATGAACAAACTTTGAAACAATTACGTCTGACGGCCTTGGGCCCAATTCATGTTTCTATCTAATGTATCAAACGACTAAAGATCTAAACGTATCCAACGGCCTCGGGCCCAATTCCCTCATATCCAACGGCCTTCGGCCCATTCATTCATGTCCAATGGCCTTTGGCCCAATTGTTCGTATCTGACGGTCTTTGGCCCAATCATTCATGCCCAACGGCCTTTGGCCCAATCATTCATTTCGAACGGCCTTTGGCCCAATCACTCATGTCAAACGGCTTTTGGCCCATTTCATTCGTATCCAACGGCCTTTGGCCCAATTATATAGCAAAACAAATATTTGTCCACAATTCAAATTAGCAAGCTTATAAGGCTTATAAAGGAATAAGCAATGGGACAAATAACATACTTCAAAATATCTTTACTAAAATATTACTCACAGTGATCTGCTGGTGGATTTGCTCTCGTGCTTGACCTTACACATTTTGATGAACATAATGGGTCACAAATGATTCATCCGTTCTTAATTCATACATCCCTCTCAGGCTTCTTTCTTATTCTTTTAACTCATTTACAATACTTAATGTATGCCTATGAGCACTTAGAAATGAAAGAGAACGGAAAATGAAACACAGAATATCTTCACAAAATTTCTGAAACAGGGCTCCTCGCTCGAGCGTGGCTTTGGCCGCTCGAGCGAACCCATTGGGTCTGCAAAAATACTGGTTGCCTCATTTTTACGCTCGAGCGTGACTTCGGATGCTCGAGCTGAAAGTCAAACTACATGGCTTGACGCTTGAGCGTAAATCTCCCTGCTCGAGCGAACATCCATGTCTGCAAAAGTTCTGAGAACTAGCATTTCACACTCGAGCGGCCATTACCCCGCTCGAGCGGACATGCCTAATTTTGGGTTTTCCAGCAAGCTGTTTGAGCTTCAAACTTGCATTCAAACTGATGTAACTTGCATATTATGGCTCATACTTCACATACACATCCTCTAACATGATACAAATGGAAAATTACAACATTATGAAGCTCAATTCTCATGAATCAATTACATGCATGCTCAAATTACACCAAACTTACTTCCAACACATCAAATTCATGCATTCAAAACCCACACCTTTATGAATTGTTCTTGCATGTGGGATATAACCTCCCTTCTCAATCTAAATGGTGAAAAGGTGATCAAAAGCATGAACTTCAATCAAAATTCAACATGAATTATACACTTTATGCTCAAATATGCAAATTCATGGCAATTTCTTATATGCATGCATTCATTGACCCCAAATTCACCAAAATCAACTTCATTCATATTCTTGATTACCATTTAACCTTAAATTCACAAAATTACAACTTATACTCACAAATCTTTGCTCAATTACTCACCTGGGAGCTTCAATCTTCACAATTGTAGTTAAATCTTGAGTTGATCTTCAAAATCTCCAAGTTTCTTGCTCAAATCTCCAATTGCCTTCACTCCCTTACTCTAACTGACCCTCTCTCTCTCTCTCTCTCTCTCTAGAGGAATTTCAAATTTTATGAGTTCATAGGGAGTGTGATTAAGAGTAACATGGCCCTTTTATAGTCTCTCTTAATTAAATTTGGTTAGGCAAAGTAATTGAGCTTAATTAATCGTTTTGAATCTAATCATTTTGATCCAAATCAATTTCTAATTAAATTTCACCATAGGCTCTAAAAATTACGCCAATTACAATGGCGTAGTCAATTTCG
>NW_021025116.1:297774-316893 GCF_004153795.1 Camellia sinensis | reverse complement strand
ATATAGCTTGGATGATGATGAGAGTTGAAGACTCTTGATTTCGTTTATTGTGTTTGTATTACATGTATATCAAGCCAAGGGCTTATTTTGTATAGAGTTAGTACTCTTCTTTTGAGTGATCAGGTGTTGACTTGGAAAGCTGTAAGCCCATAGGGCATTTGCTTTTGTTGTTAACATGTAATACAGTTGTAAGAATGACTCTGATGAATAAAAATGGTTGGTTTCTTTTATATCAATACATGTCTAAAGTGATGTGTTTTATGTATTATTTTGAGGGCGTTACAGAACTTGTGGTTTAAGGCCAATAAGAATTGAAGGGTGGTTCACCCTTCTTTATACTTTGCTTTCAAGGCCTTTACCCTTGTGTTTCCCACCTTTACACTATCTCTTTTTGAGCTTTTAAGGACTAATTTTTAGAGTTATTTCAGTGGCTAAAATGTTGTTTTGAAGTCCAAAATTGGAGAGGTTAGTTTCCCCTCCTTTTGTCTTGTTTACTAGCCTAGCATGCTCCATGTTTTAGCTTATTGTTCTAGCTATTTTTGTCTTAATTCCAGCATGTTTTAGTCCTTATTTAGGACTGTTTTTGGTTGTTCACTTCATTTGAGCTTTGTTTTGCATACTTGTAGTGTAATTGTCCTCATAAGTTTGGTGTTTTAGGCATTAGACACCATCTTATTTGAGTTAATAGTGTTTATTTATGGCTTTCTATACTTGTGATCACCTTTAATCATCTCTGCAACCTCCCTCCTTTCTTGGCTTTCGCTTTGTTTTAAGAGTTGTTTCAAACCTATTGTTCTTTTAAGCTTGAGATTGAGGTTGTCATGATCAATGGTTTAATCCCTTTTAGGGGTTCATTATTAACGGCATGACATCTCTCTCATGCCTTAAGCCAACTTTTGGTTTGACACTTCTCTCCTTTAGAGAACTTAAACTCACTGACTCAATTGATTAAAAAATTGAAAGGTGATTAAAATGAAGTAATAAAATTGAGGCTAAAAAATGTGCAAGATAATAATTTGGCTTGGGTTCAATCGAACATTAATTGAACCTTTGAGTCTTGAGTCATTTCATACTCATGAGTGATGCAAACAGCTCAAGAGTCATTGTCAACCACTTCCCTTGATCAATCCATGATAGGGAGGGGGTTTGAGAGTCTTTATTTGTTGCATTTATTGAAATTGTAACATTTGGTTCATAGGCCATCATGCAATAAAATTGCATCAATTGATGGTTTGTGAATTAAATTTACCACTCCTTTGAGCTGTTTGATAATAAGGAGGGGTAAGTTGTACAAACAACCCTTGAGAATACCTTGGTTGTGCTCTATTTGCTCTCTGTTGTAGTAGAAGGAACCAAGCATCAGTGGTCGGCAGGCCACTAATTTTGGACGGTAGGCTACCATTTGTGGCCGGTAGGCCACCACTTCTGGCTTGCCGGCCACCTTTGCAAAACCAAGCAGTGGCTTTTTGAAACAGAACAGAGCTGCTTTTGAGGTGAAAAACAGTGCAAATGTTCTAACTGTGCAACAGAGAACAGTGGCTTTTTCGGGTGGAAATCTATGCGCATGCATGAACACTCCTCGCTTCCCAGGGCTATTTTGGTTTAATTACTTAGTTTAGCCATTTCTTTAAAGTTTGTAAAGTGTTGTAATTAATTAGTTGTAGTTAGTTAATTTTATCTTGTAAATAATTAGTTAGTTTTGTATTCTAATTATTTCTAGACTAGTTATTTAATTTGTTGATGTAATAATTAAGCTAGCATGATTAGTTTATTTAATTCGTTTTGTAAATAGTTAGTTAATTCGTAGTAATTAGTTAGCTAGTTAGTTTATTCGGACCCTCCTGCGTGAGGGTAAGCAATTGTAATAACGTGTATGTCTTCCAACCCCACGTCTTTTTTCTTTTTATTTACTTGCTTATGATGGACATCATGTTTCGTTTAGCATCTCTCACGCTTTGCATCCATTTTTCTTGCATGCATCGAGACTCGACGCATCATTCTAACTTGTATTGTTAGTTAAACATTCTTTAAAAACGTGCTTAGACCGCATGCTATCAAATTGATTCATATGCCATATTAGTAGCCGAGCTTAGTAATTGCATATTGCATGTGTTGCATTAGTCATATTGCATAAGTTAGGATCATATATTTTTCTAACTCTTTTATCTTTTTTGGCTTGGAGTACTAGGTGAGCTTTTATTTGCTTTAGCATATTGCATGAATGTGGTTGTTGCCATGTCAAGCATATTCACTATGAGGGTAAGTAATAAACTGTTTGAATGCCTATGGATGAAGGCCAGTTGCTTGAATTAGAACAACTTGATTAATGAACATTTAAAGCCCACTTTTTCGAGTGGCACATTCACAAACTCTTTTCAAAAAAATAAACATGAAATCAAATGTTTCAATTTTTGCAAATTAGTCTATACTTATATGCGCATCACCCAGTAAGTTAGCTTAATGAATCGGAACAAGAGCATATAATGTATATAAGATTCACATCATGATTAGTGAAGGCCGATATTTGATCGGGTGAGCGGGGGTGCTCAATTCATGACCTTCTCCTCTCGTACCTAAGTTCCCGAGCCGAGACAATCTTGGTGATGACAGACACGTGACCTTTGGCACGAGTCATGGGTTTTCTAAATTTCTCAAAATATTTAAGTGGCGACTCTGTATCTGGTAAAGTAGTCCATTTTTGGTATTTTGATTCAAAATCAATTTTCTAAAAGATTTGCTGGATTTGGACTATTTGGTGTTTTATCTATTTCACATTATACTTGTGAGATCAGATTCAGAACCGCGGGAGTTCGATACTGTAGGGCTTATTCGTCTTCCAAAAGGAGCATGAAAAGTCGAGCTACAGGTGGCATATAGGCTTGTTAGGCCTAATTAGTCATCCAAATTAACCTGATTTAACACTTAAAACTAAATGTATTAAATGACAATCAATTAAGCTCATTTAATAACGATAATTGATATTACTTAAAAATTTAAGTATCTTTTAAAATGTAAACTTTTAGTTAAGAAAATTTTAAGTTGTATGAAATTTACTTACATACCACCACCACCACCACCACCATGACCATCATGCCACCTGCCACCACCACCTTCATTATTATTGTCAGTGTTGCTGTAAGTACAATTATAATTTTATTATTGCCACCACAGTCGGCATTGCCATTATGACCACTACTACAACAACTACAACAACCCTTCACCTCCACAACTATTATAACTATTGTCACAACCACAACTATCGCTGTTGTCACCTTTTTTTATTTATTTTTATTTTTTTTAATCTCCACGACATTACCTTTCCACCACTACTACAACCACTATCTTTCTATCCTTACCATAATTGCCATCAGCACCATAACTAACACCGCCGCCTCTTCTACCACCACCAACTTACCATATCATCATACAAAATTGAAAGATACAATTTAAAAACAATAATTTTCAAATTTGAACTTATATATACATATATATATATATATATATATATCAAACAACTTGTTTTAATTCAACACTTAAATTTTCATTAAATAAATTTTCAATTAAAAAAAATTCAGCATTCAGTTTTAATACTTATTTTTTAATTTTCAATTTTATCAAACACAACTTTACAGTTCTTATATATATGTTTTTAAAAAGTTCATGATTTAGAATAAAGGAAAACATGAACATTATGATTTCAGAACAAATGATAATGTGACATGTATTTTCATATTTTAATGTTTCACACAATATTTTGTAATTATAGATAATAGATTGGTGGAAAGTAAGCACCAATTTAAAACAAACATATAATGACGAAAACCACCTCCCAGAACTTACACCCAGAAAGCACTACCCGCTCGAGCGCCAACCGACCCGCTCGAGCGCCAACCGACCCGCTCGAGCGCCACCGCTCGAGCGTAAACAAACCTGCTCGAGCATAAAAATCACATCTGCAGAAGTTTTGCAGGAACACGAAATACTGGAGGTATGCGATCCCCGCTCGAGCGTAAGAAGACCCGCTCGAGCGGACCGCCTAAAAACTGAACAACAAGGAATTGAAACCAAGGCCTAACCAACCTGTAACAACTCTCCCCAAAACATCCTAAAACTCAATCAAGTGGAATTAAAGAACGACAACAAGATAGATACCACTACCAACTTCACGAAACCAAGTCCGGAATACAACAAAACAGTAACGGGATAACCGGGATCGCTATAATAATAATAATTTTTTTAGGATAAACTACCAATAGGTCCTAATAGTTAGACTTAATTCCCATCAAGTCCTGTTAAAAATAAGTCTTGGTAAAATTATTTTAAAAAATAATTTTTTTTTGACAATTTTTTACATACGTCGCTAAAAATTGATAGTTAGTGATTTTTTTTGTCATGATTTTTATAAATTGTCACTAAAACTTACAATTAGTAACTTTTTTATGACAAATTTTTCCCGTAAGACCTATCAAACAATAAGTCCACTTATTAAGATCTCATGTAAGTACCCCTAATTTTTATCATAAAAAATATAACTTTGTCATTAATAATTTTAAGGATGTATACTATAATTTCATCATTAATAATTTTCACTATAAAAAAACTCAACTTTTATAAAATTTGTAACTTTAAAAGTCTTGAACGTGTTGGGCTCAATCGAATCATATAAGTCAATTCATTAGATAAAATGTGTCCAAAGACAATGTAAGGCTGCAAATCATTGCCGTTTGCTTTTGACATTATCAACTTAAAAAAAAAAATCTTTGGATGGGAAGTCTAAGGTTTTTGAATTAAGTTAGGTGAGATAATGGGTGTAGTTAGAAGAGGCACATTGATACTTGTGTAGAAAGTAAAGTGAAATTTAAATAAAAGTGCAGGGGGTTAACTGTCACGATTTCATGTATAGGGACCAAAGTAAGATTTGACTAAAAGTGCAAAGGGTTAACTGTCATTATTTCATGTGTAGGGGCTAAAGTAAAATTTGATACAAAATGTAGGGGTGCAAAATGTAATTTATCCCAAAATTCACATCAAAATATGACTGTGGTAAGCTAAAACAAAAGGCAGATTATAAACAATTAAGAAGATGAACTAGGGTTTTATATAAATTGAAATCACGAAACTCTATTTTTCACAGTAACACAGTCTTCTGTCTATTTATCTTTCTTTCTCTTTGATTTCATTGTCACCTTTTTTTTTAAAAAAAAAAACTCTACTTTCTTGCCTTTTTCTCCCAATTTTTATCATACGATCATATATATATTGTATTATATAACTCTCATGAGCTTATCACGTAGGACAAAGTGTATTGATGGAAAACATTGATGATTTTCCTCTCTTACCCTCATTTCATAATCACATTTTTGTCACATGACTGGATTTTATTAAAGATTTAAAAATGAAGTAACAGAAGAGGGACATTGAAACTTGTGTATAGACTAAAGTAGGATTTGAGTAAAAGTGTAGGGAGTTGACTATCGCGATTTCATGTGTAGAGACCAAAGTATGATTTGACCAAAAGTGTGGGGGGTTAACTGTCATAATTTCATGTGTAGGGGGCCAGAGTGAGATTTGGTGCAAAGTGTAGGAGTGAACTGTATTCATACCGGAATTTAGTTTCTTATATAAGTAATTACAATTGAAACTTTTGTGATTATTTATACAATTATATAAGAATTCAAAACGAATGAAAAAGGTAATCAGGGAGGGAAATTGAGAGGGCACTCTTGCAAACAGTTGTCATTGATCCGAATATATTTATGTTTCAACACCAATTTGCAATAGACTTGCTGACTTCTGAGGCCACATGTCCGTCATCACCAAAGTTGTCTCGGCTCGGGAACTTGGGTACAATGTGTAATTTACCCTAGCTAATTTTATAGGGCTTGTGACGCCCCAAAATTTGAAGACATCATAATAAGGTTTAAAACTTAAAATCAATTTTCTTAATTAATAACTTCTAATCATTGTTACCACCAAGTTTTCCATCATCCATTAATTAACAAAACAGAAATTAAAAGTTCTTAAATTACAACTCCAATCAAACTTAAAACTTAGTCTTTGTACATTCATGAAAGAAAAATACAAATATAAAAAGGAAACTAGAGAGAAACTAGAGAAAAACTAGAAAACTCAAAAAAATAGTTCATGGGACATGGGCATATCTTCAAGCTAACCAAGGCTAAATGTCGCCTTCCAAGATCTCGGTGTATCCTTCAATTTCTTTGGTACTTGGCATAAAACGCCAGGGCAACGGGAATGCCAATGAGCGACGAGCTCAATAAGATACTACAACCCAAAATACCCACCTTGATAATAATACTTGCAATTAATGAATATTGTGTACTAACAGAGTAACAAGCAGCATTTAATATGCATAACAAGAATGCTATTAATTGAAATAATAACAACAAACAATAAGAACAATGGCAAGCGGAAACAGTATTTCATCATAAGAAAGATGCCAACCTTTTTTTTTAAATTCACATAGATTTAGTTTATCAGGTAAGTCTAAGTACCTCCCCGTGGAGCACTATTTCCACTCAACTGCTAAGCAATGGCCACGGGCAATTCTGACTCCCCCTTGGTCAAATATTCAAATGTTACTTGCTGTAACTACCAATGATGCCCATGCACCAGGGTTACATACCCGAGTCGTGACATCACGGTCTCCCCCAAGGGAACGGTATATGTTGTGACACCCGCACCACTAACCTTATATTGCCTATACGAATAAGAGCCGAAATACCTTCCCGTGCCATGTTAGGGTTCGCAACTCATTTGCGCAAGACTTGAAACCGGACTCACCCCATCACTTTTAAACTTTAAAGCATTGGTTCAATTTTGTGTTTCTTTACTTTGTCGAATTCACATTTTGATGCATGTGCGAATTTTAGTTTGAAAACCATAGCGACATAAGGTTTATTTATCACAACACAACCATGTATGGAAACCAAAATAAGTATTACAGAATGTCTTAGGAATCATTACAAAAAATTTTAGAATTTCCCTCACTTCTTATTTTTAGCATTGAATGATCAGACTAAAAATAATGAAACCCATACCAAACGAAATTCAATTATTACAATATTTTAACTGGTACTAGTTCATTGAGTTAGGAAAATATTATGAGAGGAATACCAGGGCTAAAAATGATTTTAAAACGGAGAAATAAAATTTGGAAGAAAACTGGTTTCTGGGACAGTGAGTTACAGCAACTTCCAGCACAGGTGTTCTGTGTTTGAAAAATAAAAAGGGGCCTCAAACGGTATCAAAAAGAGGTATGGTCAGAATGACTTGCTAGATATTTGATTTTAGAACATATTTCCAGAGAGTTTGAAGACTGAAAACCAATGGAAGATGGTCAAATAATTTTTCTAAGACAATTGGACAGATTCTGTCGCATTTTAGTAAAATTGTAATTTCTCCTCTTAGACTTATCCATTTTTTGTGAAATCAGCGGAAGATGAAAGATAACTCTTATATCTAACTATCCCATGTGGTCGTGCAAAAAAATAACATTTTTAGAGAAAATGGAACTTGTTTGAAGTCACTATTCCTACTGTGTTGTAACCGACATTTAGAACAAATATTTTTTTCGGTAAGAAAATGGTGTCCAATGATTTTATAAAACATTTACACAGTATAGAACCCCTATATATACTCCTAGTAAAAATAGATTTTTAACACAAGTTATGTTCAATTTATTTGAGTATTTTTCATCCAATAAAATATGAAACAATGAAGAAAATATATGTTTCAAGTATAAGTGAACGAACTTTATCTCATTTTACTCTCATGCATGATTATTTCAAATAATGGAGAATATTTGAGCACATAAGAAGATAAAATCAGTTGCTAAACCATCTAATCTATGCTTGCAAGAAAGAATAGAAATCATATAATCATGAAATTCTCATTCTATCAAAATATAAACATGCATTGAGCTATTCTTTCTATGTATGTATTAACAATGCATACTCTTGCAAATATTTAATACATAGATTCAGTAAAATATATATATATATATCTAAGGGAGGATAGAGGTTGAGTTAGGGATGGCAATTTAAACCCGGCCCGACGGGGACCCGATCCCCCGACCCCGAAATAAGTGGTTTTTCCCCGAAAAATATCCCCACGGGGACGGGGATGGTATTAAAAAATCACTCCCCGATCAATTTCGGGCCGGGGACGGGGATAGGCTCCTGAGCCCCGGCCCCGCCCCGAATTTTCCCCGAAATTTCCCCGCTAATACCTGTGTTAAAAGATTCACTAGTTGTATTATAATATATATTATAATATATATCTAGTATATCATTATAATATATACCTGTGTTAAAAGATCACTCTCTCAAGTCTATCACTCTCTCAAACTCTATCACTCACCCTCTCGTTCTCTCTCAACTCTCTCTCTCTCACAGTCGGCGTGTCTCACCGTTGCCGTTGATCTCGCCACAGCCGCTCGTTCTTCTCACTCACCCTCTCGTTCTTCTCTCTCAACTCTCTCACTCTCACAGTCGGCGTGTCCCACCACCGCCGTTGATCTCGCCACAACCACAGCCGTCGGTCACAGCCATAGCCGCTAATACCTGTGTTGATCTCGCCACAGCCGCCGTTGATCTCGCCACAGCCACGGTCTCTCAGATCAGATCTGTTACTGTTAGATCTGTATCAGATTCAGATCTGTTGGTACATCTATTTTTTTTTTTTTCAATTTTTTTTTTAGTTTAAATTTGTTGAGATGATGATTATGTATATATATATTTTTTTCAGATTGTTTTTTTTTTTATAAATTAAATCTGTTGATGATAATGAAAACATTTTTTTTTTTTCAGATTAATTGTTTTTTTAATTTAAATCTGTTGATGATGATTGTTGGTACTCAGATCTGCTATGTTGATTTGTTGTTCTTGAACAAAATAAAAAAAAATTAAAAAAACCTCGGGGATTTTTCGGGGTCGGGGAAACCCGATCCCCGTTGGGGACGGGGATGGGGAGTGATGAGTTTCCCCCCGCCGAGGATCGGGGACGGGGACGGGGATATTTTAACCTTCGGGGATCGGGGACGGGGAGTGGGGTCCCCGGCCCCGCCCCGGCCCGTTGCCATTCCTAGGTTGAGTATTCCTACCTCAAGAGCTTTTACAAACTATTCTCAAGATTAGTTTTGAAATGGTGACCACCAAGGACCCTTTCCTCTTCCTCTCTTTTTCTTTTTCTTTTCTACTCTCTCTCTCTCTTTTCTCTTTGCTCAGCCGTAGTAGTAGAATGGCTATAGTGCCCTTATTTGTAGGAGTTTGGAGGCCAATTTTTATTTTTATTTGTACTTTTATTTTTATGTTTTCCTCTTGGCTTGGGAAATATTACCTACATGTATAGGATTAGAATGTAAATGCATGCATGCATGCATTGGCATGCCTCCAGCAGTCTTCTTGGGAAGGAGGGGGCCTAATTTCCTTGCCCAAAATATGACTTCATATTTTCTTTTTCTTTTTTTCTTTTTTTTGTGTGTGTGTACAAAATAAAATCAATGTATATATAACCTATTTACTAGATGTTTTGCTCCCTACTATCCTCTAACTAACTTAGTTATTATTTGTTTAAATCAGTTAGTTTTCCACAACTGTATTTAGATACATAAATTTAATCACAAAAAGATAAATAAATTTATTTAAAGGAGTTTAATATTGGTATTAGTCATAATGCTATTAACGTCTTAATTTAATAGTTTAATAATCACTATTAATTGACTTAATATTATTATTAACAAATTAATTCGTTGTCTAAAAATTCAAATTCTTACAGGGCTCATTTGGGAAGTAGAGATTTTAGTCAAAAACCAACTGAGTTCAAATTTACTAAAGTTTAAAATCTCAATTTTATGGTGAAATTGGACTCACTTCGGTAATTTAAACAATTCATCTCATACAATCAACTAAAAAATTTATTAATTAGAAAAATTAAGTTGATCCCGATATGATTCTCATACCATCATATCATTTTTATCTATATAGCAATACATGTTTTTAAAAATAAACCATCCATTTGTTATAAGATATATGTATTTAATCATGTGATTGCTTGTGTCTGATCAACCCAATTTTTTACAGATGAATGGTTCAAATCACGGAAATGAGTACAAATTGATCTCACAATGCACCAACTTCACTTGTAAAGTTGAGATTTTCTACTTTAGCAAATCCAAACTCCTATTTTTATACGTTTTTAGTAAAAAGCCAAAAAAAGAAAAAAAAAATCCAAATATATTGATTTTTTCACCTCATATTTTAGTCAAAAAACAAAAAACAAAATTTTATTTTTACTAAAATAGTCACTTCTCAAATGAATTATTGGAGAAAAAAAATAATTTCATAAATTTGAAAGGTAGTTGAGTATGTAAATTAACATGCAAACTAAATTTAGGTTTAAAACCTTCAAATCCGTTTGGTTGTCTATGTATTGGTATTGGACAAGGAGCACTACCATTGAGTAATGATATGTTATACTCAAGACGTATTTTAGCCACAAATAATATATATTTTTTTATTTTATGCACCTAATATTATTAATAATACAAATAGTAATGATATAACAAATAAAAAAATGATACAAAATTTATATGATAGAGAATGAATATGGCTCAATATAAACTTCTTATATTAGGACAAAATACCATGGCAATGCTTTTTATTTAAATAATAAAATTACCACGTTAATATTGTAGTTTTTTTTATTTTTTTAGACTTACATGTAGGGTTTAATAGGTGAACTTATTGTCTTATAGATTCTGTCAGAATTAATGATATTTTTCATCAAACACTATTAAAAAAGTCACTAATTGTTAATTTTTAGCGATAGTTTGAAAATTTTGTCATAAAAAATGTCACTAATTGTTAAGTTTTAGCGACATTTTAAAAAGCCATAAAAAAGGTCACTAATTTTCAATTTTCAATGACAATTTAAAAAATTCGTCACAGAAAAATATTACTAATTGTAAGTTTTAGTGACAATTTATAAAAATTGCGATAAAAAAGCCACTAATTATCATTTTTTAGCAACATGTTCAAAAAATTATTATAAAAAATTATTTTTATCAACAATTTTATTAAAATTTATTTACAATAAAACTTTTTGAGAATTTAGTCCAACTAGTTTACCCTTTTTTTTATGTATAAATCTTTTCAATGGATGGGATTTTCCTAATACAAAGAAAATGAAATATAATAATGGCCTACAGCATCTAGGCAACAGAAATAATTGGTTTAGACAATATAGGAGTTTCAAAATTCCGAAAAAGGACCTAGAAAATAATGAATGAAGCAGAAACTTTGGTTTCAATGTCAACAAAATAAAGGGCAAAAAAGTAATTACATTTAAAACTTCATATCACATATTACGTTGAGTGTTGCTATTAATACTTTATCAATTATTTTGAACTCTCTATTTTTTAACCTTTTTTTTATTACAATAATAAACTCAAGTGAAATTTCTAAAAAGAATATCAATAATTTTACGATATCCCATTTCACAATTAAGCCTACTGTAGACACCCCATTTTTGACCACCCTTAAGACTTGGGCGCTACTGATGGTTTACTTGATGATGAAAGATGTGCAGGGCAAAGGTTCGATTTCTTCAGCAAAAGAAGAGTCAATCCAAACCTCACACCCCATTTTGGACCAAAGCTATTTAGAATGGTTTTTTAGACCTTAAAACCCTCTCTTTCAAAATATTTTTGAAATAAAGTTCCTACGATGTTCCGACACTCGCATTTTGTCAAATGTTGCTCTTTTCGGTAAACCGAGCAAGGACAAAGTGGAAATGAATGAAAGAGAGATGAAATCTTTGGCAAATCTTTCAAAACACCTTGTTTAGGGGTTTGGAGTTGAAGAAAAGAGAAGAAGAGTGAAGAAACGAAGTTGGGGAAAAAGATGGGCGTGAACCGTTAAGAGAGAGTCAGGTAACCCTCACTAAATCAGGTCTATCCGTTTGCATACTTGGATTTCAGCTATGAGGCCACCACCATTGGAAAGCTTACTTCTGGGGCATCATTTTTCACTCAAGAATCTCCTAAAGCCTGTAGACACCCCATTTTTGACCGTCCTCAAGACTTAGACGTCACCGTTTGAACACCCGGTGATCATCCATGTTTGTGTTCGTTTGGAGATCCCGGAGGTCTCGGCTACACGCCTTGCCTCAGGATCTCCGAACTCAACTGTTTAGTGTCTGGTTTTGCACCAAACACTTGTGTTTTGCCTTGGAGGGGCAGGGAATGCCTTATGAGGCATCCCCACACATCACCGGCCATGGCCAGAGGCCACCGGCTGGTGTTTTGTTGCTATCGGCAATGTATATTGCCGGTCGGCATTCTTTGTTACCGGTCGGCAGTCTATTTTGTCAAGATGGCAATTTTGAGCAGTCGACTACTGTTCATCTGCTTTTGCAGATATTTTAATACAGCTGTATGGCATTTTGTTCCCCTCCATACACGTGTATGGAGGGATGGCCTTCTTGTTAGCTTACCTTGTAAGCTTTACAAGATTGGCTCCTCTATAAGAGGAGCTCCCCTCTCCCTTGCTTAGGGTTAGACATTTTAGAGAGAATAGACATTGGTAGAAGCTCTGGTTCTAGGGTTAGAACTTATATACATTCTATCTCTATATCTCCCTCTCTTGAGTGTTCTAGGTGTATTTGTTCATAGTATTGCACACAAACACCTACCATTACACCTTCCCTTGGCTATTGAGGTTCTAAGGGACTGTTCAAGATGGTTTTGTTTGAAGCTTCGGCTTGACCATTTGATTGAGGGTAGGCCGGTGTAGAGTTGTAGAACTCAATCTTTAACTCCTCGCAAAACCCGCGAAAGAGTCTTCTGTCGAACTGAGTGCCATTATCTGAAATAAGGGCTTTTGGGATGCCGAAGCGGGTGATGACATTTTGCCACACAAACTTTTTAACATCTTTTTCCTTGATGGTGGCCAATGGCTCGGCCTCTACCCACTTAGTGAAGTAGTCGATAGCAGCAATGAAAAACTTGCGGTTCCCTGGAGCTGTTGGAAGTGGTCCCACAATATCCAGCGCTACCCCCTCTCCTTGTTGTCCTTGAAAAGGACCATTTTTGGCCTCTTGAGGGAGCACCTAGCTTAGGCTCTTGTTGATCATGCCTTAGCTATTTTTTGTGCTTATTATGTCATAATATGCCTCTGTTTTTAGTTGGTTTTGGTACACCATGCATGTTTAGCATACCTACCTTGTAATGCCATGTTTAGGCCTTAACATGCCTTAGGTTGTAAACCATTGTCCAAGCATGTTTTAGGTCGAGCTTTGTGAAGCTTTTGTGCTTATTTTGCCATGTTTGAGGTCTGTCCTTAGTCATTTTGGTCGGCCATGACATGTTTGGTATAGCCCCTTTGCATTCCGGCTTGTTGGCCTTGAGTATGTGAAGGTATAGCATGCATTACTTGCTTTATTTTAATGGTTTGGCACCATTTATAGCATCATTTCAGTCCCTTTAGCATGCTTGTATGCTTGCCTTGGATGTCCTTTTGATGCCTTATGAGCTTGTGTGGTATGCCCCTTGAAAGTGCATTTGTGTATGCTTTTGAATTCAAGCCATTTAGATGCCATCTAAGTGGTCTTTTGGGCTTTGTTTTATGTGCTAAAACTCTATTTTTGGTCATTAAATTCATGCCATGTTTGGTCTTGCTAAGTGTAGTTCAATACTTCATTAGCTTGTGTTGAATGCTTGGGCCATTTGTTGCATGTTTAGCCTATCTTGTTTGCTTGGTTTGATACCATGTTCTTACATGATTTTCAGAGCTTAATGCATGCCCCATGCCTATGATTATTCCCTTCTAAGTGTGCTTAAAAGGTGCCCCTTGATACTTGAGTGTTTAGGCCTTAATGTGTGCATGTGTGTATATGTGTGTGGTCCTCATTTCATAGCACTTATGGCCACTGTTTTGGGCCTAATTAGAGCTGCCTAAATCATGCTTAAGTCCATCCCTTGTTTGCTTGCATGCCCACCTTGCATGTTTGTTTGCATGCTTGCATGTACATCTTGCATTCCCATGTTGCATCCTTAGCTTGCATGCCTAGGTTGCATTGAACATGCATGCCTTATCCCTTGATTTGGTGATAGAGATTGGGCCCTTATGTGTTTGCATGCATTACATTTGAAATCAAAGTGCACACTTGATTCTTTGGGCCATCACGCATTGAAATGCACGATTGATGGTCCGAGAACCAAAGATCATGGCCCTTTGAGTCATAAACATGATAAGGGGTGTGATTGGTGCATACATTGCTTGAATTGCATTGCCATGTTCTGCCTTGCCCTCTGTTGCTGTCAATTACAGATTCTGCAGGAACTTTCTGCCGACCGGCAGTGTCCAGCGCCGACCAGCAATCCTTCCTGGGCCGATATCTTCACCAACAGCCGGTGATCACATACTACTGCTGGTGACCATTCTATTCAGCCGGTGGTGTCTCCCAATGTCCAGGGAAGCAACTCTAAGACTTTGGCAGTCTTCAAAGAGGCAGAGCAAGGAAAACAGAGGCAGCCTATGCATGGCAGTGCACTTCCGAGCAAAACCCGAGCACGCGCGAATCGAACCCTCTTCCCGAGGCCCCTTTTATTGCTTTTCTTGTGCTTAGTTAATTTGTTAATTAATTAGGTGATTTGTAATAATTAATTAGCTTGCGGGTTAGTTAATTTGTATTATTCTTTCGGTCCCTCCGAGCGAGGGCGAATTTGTAATAAGTGTGGGTGAGTGTGTGCATGTCTTCCAACCCCCACTTCTTTCTCCCTTTTACTTACCTGCTTTGATGGTTAGTAATAGGTCATGTTTAAGTCAGCATACCTTATGCTATGCATGCGTGCATCCATACATTTGTCTTACATACACCGGGCTCGGTACATCATGCTAACTGCATTTGTACTTCAATTCCAAATTGAATACGTGCATCAATTGATTGCATTTCACATGCCATGTTTAGGTTAGCCGAGCCTATTCTAATTGCATCCTGTATATGTTGCATTAGTCAATTTGACATGATCTAGGACCATGCATGTTGGCTAACTAGTTTATTGTTTTGGCTCGGAGTACTCAGTAAGCATTTATGCTTTAGCATATCGCATGTGTGTGAATGTTATCATAATAGCATGCTTACCATGTGGCTAGTTGCTTATGTGATAAACTGTTTGGATGCCTATGGGTGAAGGTTGGATTGTCTGAGTTGGAAAAACTCGATGAAATCCGTATTTTAGCCTACTTGCGAGTAGCAAATTCCAAAGTGTTTTTCAAGACAAACGGATATGCAATGCTAACTTCCAAATTAGGCAATCTAGTCTATACTTGTGTGCTGTGCGCATAACATAGTAATTCTAGGCTAATAAATGGAATAAGAACACATAACGTTTTCAAAACTGGACATCACGATTAGTAGAGGCCGATCTTCGGATCGGGCGAGAGGGGGTGCTCATAGCTGACCTTCCCCGATCGTACCCAAGCTCCCGAGCCAAGGCAACTCTGGTGATGACGGACACGTGGCCTTTGGCACTGAGTCAGGGTTTCCTAAATTCCCCCATTTTAAAATATTTAGGTGGCGACTCTGTATCTGGCAAAGCAGTCCATGTTTGGTACTTCTTTTCAAAAAAATCTGTGTCTCAAAACGATTTGCCAGATTTGGACTCTTTGGTTCAGATTAAGAACCGTGACACAAATCGAGTCCGAACTGTAGCGAGGGCCCCACGCGGGCGCGTGCTACAAAGCCATGTTCGGATGGAGGAGATATGATTGGTTGAAGTTGGGCATCATTCCAGTTGGACTGAAACTGAGCAGTCTTCACTAAAAGAGGGATATCTCTTAGCACACTTGGAATTTTGAGGTGAGGCTTCCAAATTTGGAAAGAAGACTTCCGGGGCTACAGTTTAGACTCAAGAATGACTTGAAAAGGAGTCCAGATGAAGGAATTAGGCTTGCTTCAAGTCAGGGACCAGCATTGTCTTTTTCCATCGGCCTCTATGGGACTTCATCGGCCACAATTGGACCTCATAGGCCATAGGTCGGCCAAAAGTGAACCTTATCGGCCAAAAATGTTGGCCGATCGGCCAAAAATGTCCAGAAAGCTCAGAATTGGCAGATATTTCTCATCCAGCTGTTTCCAGCTAGTGCCACCTGTCCTAGCTCAGATATTTCGACCAAAGGTGATATTTTGCTATATAATGAAGCATTGTATCTCATTTTCAAGGGGGAGAACATGAGAGGATAGATTAGAACAATTTTGGCAAAAAGCTTTAGGAGCCTCTCTCTCTAAGAGTTTTGTGCTAGAAGCTTGCATACATCCATCTTCAACCTATCAACCCTTAACAAGAGTTGTTGATCATTGGGCTGAGGTTGCTAGAAGGTCTTCTTGGAGCTCATTAAGGAGCTTTTGACTTGGTTTTGTGTCTCAAAGTGTGCTTCCCTCCAAGAGGTAGAACTTTCGCCCTTTAAGCTTGTCTTTCACACTTGTTTCACCATCCTTTTTCCATTGTTTTGGACTACTTTGGGGCTGGTTTTGAATCATAAAATAAAATCTGATTTTTGAGGTTCTAAATGATGGTTTAAGCCTTGTTTGGCTAGGGGGTTGTCTTTCCCTTTTGCTCCTTGGCTTGTGAGGCCTTTTGAGCCATCTTTCACCACCTTTCAAACCAACTTTTTTTGGCCTTTAAACCACTGAATTCCAGAGGAATTTCAGTGGTGAAAAAGGGGTTTTGAGGTCTCAAATGGGTGGGGGTTGTCCCCCCTCCTCTTCTCTTGTTTACATGTGTTGATGGCCAACCAAATGAGCATGTGTTTTTACTTCTTTATGGCTTTGTTTAGGCTCATTTTTGTGACTTTTGGGACCTACCATAACTCTGTTTTAGGCTGGTTTGGTCACCTCTTGCATGCTTTATACACTTGTAGTGTAAACTTGCACACTAGCCCAATATACATCATGCTTTAGACCATCATTCTAGTGTGATTTTGGCTTAACTCCAAGAAGCTTTTGGCCATGTTTTAGAATGCTTAAGGTCTAATTTATATTGTTTTGGTCATGCATGCCATGCTTTGTATAGCCATAGTGCATTCTAGCTCACTAGCTTTGAGTTTCCAAGCATCTAGCATGCATTACTTGGACCATTTGCATGATTTGGCATCATTTGTTATGTGATTTCAGAGCATGTTTCATTGCCATGCACTCACATCTTTCACTCCTTCAATGCTTTGAAGGTTTCATGCTTTATACCTTAAAAAGAGCCCATGTGTATGCCATCTTACCTAGGCTTTTGGACCACCATTTCAGTGTGTTTTGGGTTTTATTTTGCCATCACATAACTCTGTTTTTTTGGTTGGTTAGGGCATCCCTCATTTTTCTTCTTACACTTGTAATGTAAGTCCTCTTTACTAGTCTTGCATACCTAATGAATGAGCTTGTTATTCTAGCATGTGTTGACTTGGTATTAGCCCATTTTTGGTGTTAATTTGACATGCCATAACTCTGATTTTTATTGGTAAAGTCATCTCATGCTTGGTCTTGGTAGGTGTAGTGTAATCCTCCCTATTGCCCTTGCATGCTCCATGCTTTGGCCCTTCATGCTAGCTTGTTTTGGCCTTGGTCCATGCATGTTTTAGTCTCATTTTGACATGCTCTAGAACTGTTTTGGGTTGCATTAGCCATATGCTTCATGTTTTGTATAGCTATAGTGCAAGTGCCTATGCTAGCTTCAAGCTTTGAGCCCCCTCACATGTCATACTAGTGTAGTTTGAGTGGTTTGGCACCATTCCATGCATGATTTCAGAGCTTATAGTGTTTGTCACATGTCCATGCTTGTCACTCTTTAAGTGCTCTTGAGAGCTATCCTCTTATGCCTTAATTCTTGAGCTATTTGGCATGCATGCTTGTCTTGCATTTCATGCCTTCATTTCAACATTTTGGCCATTGTTTTGGACCCTCTTAGGTTTGTCCATATGCGGTTTAAGTCCACTAAGTGTTGCATTACATGGACCTTGCCATTCCATTGTTGTTTGCATATTGTTGCATGACACTATTATTTGCATGTTGTTACATGTTCATGATGTTTAGCATGTTGATTAGATAGCATGTTGTTGCATGCTTGATATATAGCATGTTGTTGCATGCTTGTTCCATTGTATTGTTGTTGCATGCTTGAGTTACATTGCATTTGGCATGCTTATGTCGCATTGCATAGCGTTTTCATGTTGCATGCATTGCATTGTGTTTGGTTTAGGATTCAAACCAAACACGAGGACCGAGGGACGTTTCGTACTTGAAGTGAAAAAACATACCTCAATCCTCGGTCATCGACACTCTTGATCCAACATGATAGGGTGTGAGGCATTCATGTGTTTTTGCGCATTCATTCCATATTGATTTGTGCAATTTGGCTTTTTCGGCCATCATGCATCGAAATGCATGATTGATGGCTCAAGAGTCGAGCACGACACTCCTTTGAGTTCCAAACATGATAAGGGGTGTAATTGCACAACATTTTCTTGCAAATGTATTGACATGCCCTTGTTTGTCCTCTGCTGCAGCAAAAGGAGCAGCTTGTAGGAAGAGATGGCCGATCGGCTATCTGCAGTGCCGATCGGCTAACAATTTTTGGCCGATAGACTAAAAAGTGGTCGATGACCCCTTTTCCTTGGCTGATGGCCACATATTTTGGCCGATGGCCTCTCAGCATGTCCATGAGGTGGTTCAGAAGCATCATAGAGATTTTCACAGTTTTCAGAGGTGCAAAACAGTGCAAACAGAGGCAACATGGGGCATGGCAATGGATTTCCAAGTGAAGCCGATCGAGCATGCATTTATCCCTCTTCTCGAGGCCGTTTTAACTATTTTATAACTTAATTAACTTGCTTAATTAGTTAAGAGTTTTGTAATAATTAATTAGCTAAGATAGTTAGTTAATTAGTTGATTTGTATTATTTGTTCGGACCCTCCGTTGAGAGGGCCAACTGTTGTAATAAGTGTGCGTGAGTGTGTGAATGTCTTCCAATCCCACGTCTTTCTCCCTTTTACTTACCTGCTTTCAGTGGTTAGTTTTAGGTCATGTTTCAATTAGCATTCTTATGCTTC
>NW_021025116.1:221542-279190 GCF_004153795.1 Camellia sinensis | reverse complement strand
CCAAGCTTTAAGGACGGTTCAAAAATGGTTGTGTCTGAAGTTGCCCTCTTTGACAAACCTGAAAGTCATAACAATGACGGAGTGAATGTCAAGCCCAGGAGGACCGACCCATTTTTGACAAGGCCGAAGACTCAGACAATCATGCAAGAACAAGCAAAGATATGCACCTGAGGCAGGGGCAAAATGCAAGACAGATGCACAGAGCCGGACATAACTTATGATCATGGCAAGAGAAGCTGTAATGAAGCACACAATGCGACAGTTTTTATGCTAGTATAACACCAGAAAACTACACTACAATGCAGGAAAGGATGTAAGAGAATTATGTAATTCTCGATACGTCTCATTCAGAGGATACAATACCTGTTGCGGCTTCGTTGGTTGCAACCAGGCGCTCAAATGAACGCGTACATACAATAAAGTGCCTGTAAAGAAAACAACTCAACGAGGTACGATGTTATTAGCAACATGCATGACAAGCAAAAATGGATACAAAATGATATGCATATATACAAAACAATATATAAACAATGCAAATGAAGATGTAATGTAATTGAAGGACAATGCCAAACTATATGCAAAGCATTGAATCATGATCAATCATGAGTGGCTTCGAAAGCCACAACCTATGGTAAATAGATTGATTGGAGGTAACAAGTCCGTCTCCATAGAGATGTCAACAAGGAATTTCTATGAGTAATGTAGACGGACACAAGAGACAAGTATTGGGGGGGGATGACATATAGTGAGGAAACGACCTGCGCTGGGTGAAAGGACTGGACGACCTATGCTCCGAGTGCAACAATTACACTACAATGTAAGTAGATAATGGAAAAATGTGGGGAAATGGCAATGGATATGGCACGCGGGCCACCAAATCTTGCCTAGGCAAAGCATGTAGGCATAACAAGCGCGTCTACATAGAACGTCCACTGAACTATGCTTCGACACGAGAAGTAATGGCACATAACGCGGACCAAGCTCAACATGGATAAGGCACAAGCCCATAGACGGGGGGTGAATGCAGATGAATGCTGGCAAATTACAATGTTGATATCTATCTGGGAGTGGAAAAGATACGCTGGATACCTGGCCCTGCGGGCCAAACCAAATCTTTGCCTAGGAAGGGCATGTAACACGTACAAGCCGCGTCTAACATAGAACGCGGTCGCCACTGGAAAGCTAAAGATGCCTTCGACGAACGAGAAGTATGGGGCAGCATACCGGACCAGCTCAATCATGGGAAAGGCGGCGAGCCTAGATGGACAATTGATGGCAGTGAATGCATGCAAGCTACAATGGCATATGTGCACTGGGATAGAAAAGATGATGATGGATAAGGCAGCGCAGGCCAGAACCAAATCTTGCCGTAGGAAAGGTCATGTACGCATACAGCCTGGTCCCTAACAGTAGAACGGTCTACTGAACAATGTTTCAACGTGAAAAAGTAATGGGCACATGCCGAGACCAAGGCTCAAGCATGGAGAGGCCGCGAGCCATAGATGGAAGTGATGCAGTGAATGGCACCGCAAATTACTGCAATGATGCACTACATTACAATGAACATGGAAATGAGAGTACATGGATACGGCCAGAGCCGGGCCAAACCAGAATCTTTTAACCTAGGAAAGGCCATGTATACATACAAGTCGTGTCTCAACCTAGAAACGGTCTACTGAACTAATGTTTCGACGTGAAAGTATGGGCACATACCAGACCAAGCTCAACATGGAAAGGGCGGCAAGCGCCATAGATGAAGGTGATGGCGAGGGAATGCATGCAAATTACAATGCATATGCACTATATTACAATGATGCATGGCGATGCAATTATATATTTTTTTTGTTTGTTTTTTGAAATGGCAAATGCCATGATGATTTGCATGATTTTGAAGTGCGCAACAAGCGCGGCTTTTCAGATGCAGCGTGAACTTGAATAATGCGACGACGCGAAGTCGCTTGAAATACGGTGTTAATGGCAACTCTCAAAGGTCGTTCGGGCACGCAAACACCGAAGGACTTGCACCTTCAGAAGGATTTAGGGTCTGCCTAGACCGTGATATTGCACAAGAAATGCATAACAATGCAGTGAACTTGAAATGCTCAACAAAGTGCGGCTTAAGACATGCATGACAATGCAAGCGACTGTGCACATTAATGGCGCCAAAGGTCTTGCCCTTCCAAGGATTTAAGGTCTCCTAAGACCGTGTATAATCCAATACGCTGTGTGGGCTCGTCGTGGTTGCACCTAACCTTAAATGAACTGGTACTACAATATCGTTGGCCTGCAAAGAAAACAAACTTTTAACCAGGTACAATGTGATTAACAAACACGCAATATGTACTTGAAAATACTGTGCAACGCAAAGCAAGTGGGAAGCACAACAATTGCTATGATGGCACAGACATGTAAGGGAAGCACGCGGTCTACGGAAGGCATACGGAAAATTGATCAATAAAGCATGCGGTCTACGCGAAGCAATGAAATTGAACCATAAGGAATGCGGTCTACGCAAGCAGAACATGCGATCTACGCAAGTTAAACATGCGGTCTTAATAACGCAAGTAAAAACAATGCGGTTCTACGCAAGGAAAGTACGCGGTCTACGCAGTGTAAACATGCCGGTGCTAGCGCAAGGTATGAAATGTGATTGCAAACATGCGGTTCCCTACGCAAGCAAATCATGAGGTCCTACGCCAAGTAAATGAAGTTGATTGCAAACATGGCGGTCTAACGCAGCAAAACATGCGGTCCGTACGCAAGTTAATGAAATTGATTGCAAACAGTGCGGTCTAAGCGCAAGCAAAAACATCGCGGTCTAGTACGCAAGGTATGAATGATTGCAACATGCGGTCTACCAAGGCAAAACATGGGGTCTACGCAAGTATGAATTGATTACAAACATGCGGTCTACGCAGCAAAACATCGCGGTCTTAGCGCAAGTAATGAAATTTGATTTGCAAACAATGCGGTCTACGCAAGCAAAAACATGGTGGTCTACGCAAGTAATGAAGTTGATTAGCAAACATGCCGGTCTAGCGCAAGTAACGTAATTAATTATAAACAGATGCGGTTCTACGCAATGCGCAAAACATGGGTCTTACGGCAAGTATGAAATTGATTACTAATTTATAATTTTTTTTTACCTAAATCTAAACAATCTCAACAAAATTCAATAAAGATTTAAATATAATAGTTTTTAAATTTTTTTATTTAAAAACTAATAAATGATTATTTATACTTTAAAAAAATCGAAAAGCCTTGATTTGATGAGTTAATTAAAATTAATGGATGATTATGTTCTAATTTATACATTGTGTTTAGAATATGATTAACTATGTAAGTTAAAATTGTTTCTAGAGAAAAAATAATCAAATTTAAAATTGAATAAATCTTACTTATGTCACAACAAAGATTGAATGGATCATTAATTTTATCTATTGAAAAATATTTAGTTGATAAGTTGAATTATGTAAATTTGATTAGCAATTTTACAACTAAAATTGCGAGAAAGGTGGTGTTTAAATGATATTTTGTTACAAATTATTTACTTTTTATTTAATACTTTTGTTTTGATTTTTAACTATTTTTTTTATTGTAAACTTTGTCATATATGTAACTAAATTTTATGTCCAAAAAAAAAATGATGGATAATCTTTTAATTACAATTATTTTTTTCTTAAACGTGTAGAAAGTCCCTTATCAGGAACTCGCTTCGAGTCCAAAAATTGTTAGAGATGGTCCTGGTAGGAACACAACCTATCAATTTTGAAATAAATTTCAACATTCTTCTTAAAAAATAAAAAAAATAATTTTTTTTCATAAAATTAAATGAAAAATATAATTTTGAGACTGTTCATTTTTAAAGATAAATCTAATCAAATGAATTAAATATGTGAATCGATCCAAAAAAAAAAAAATTCACAAGTAATCCAAATACAAAAACTTATATAATGAAAAATTAAATTTGTCAAAATAAAATGATTGTGAATCCACAACCCCACACACTTCTCTACAAAAATCTATGTATAGACAAACAATTGCATCTGAATCAATGTCAAGTCTGTACATTGTGCTGCTAGGTGTACAACTATAGGCATTGAAGGATTATTTGGCAGTTCAGGAATGTCATATATATACAATACTCCTCAACTATATCAAGAGGCTTATGGCTAACAAAGGGAGTCTTGGTGGTTGGATCCCAGTGGTGAAGCAAAGAGGAAGACAATCAAATCCTAATGCATGGTCTGATGGTCATAGATTGAGCTTGATTACGCTTTTCGTGGACAACTTGCCTGAATCTTTGGCACCAAAGAACCTCTATGATCTGTTCAACAAATTTGGTGTGGTCAAAGACGTCTTCATCCCACATAAGAGAAGGAAAGCAACAAATTCCAGATTTGGGTTTGTACATTATGACTGCTTCATTACAGCTAGCGTAGCAGAACAAAAAGTTAATGGTTTGTGGGTCGATGACAAATCTCTATCAGTTCAAATTGCAGTGTTTGATAAACACTTAGAGACAAGGCAGCAATGGAAAAATGTATCAACCAGACAACCAATGGTTAGAAACACATCCGGTATGGCCAAAAGCTCCATCTGGAACCATCGCACTGATGGGAGATCGTTTGCAGAAGTTATCAAAGGGGATCAAACCAAACCTGCTCTGACGACAACAATCAGAGTAGAGGAGTTAGGAAACGGTTGGCTTTATGAGAGCTTGATCATGAGACTCAAACCAGATCACACCTCTGTGCAGGTGAAAAATGAGCTCATTAAAAGAGAAGAGCTAAACGTGCTGGTAAGAGAAGGAGGTGGTCGAGATGTTTTTCTTTCATTCCTGTCCAAAGAAGATTTTATGGGTAAAAAGTCTATGGTTGCGGAATGGTTCCATGACTGCTGCGAGTACATTACAGTGTGGAGTCCTGGTACGTACCTACAGCAACAGAGGCAAGTTTGGATCAGCTGTTTTGGGGTTCCCCCAAACCTATGGAGCTCAAACACTTTCAGAAGGATAATATGGGGCGAGGTGGTGTTCTTAGATGGAAATATTGGTGCACCGAATTCATTTCGTAGTGGCAGATTCAAAATAATTACTGTTGTCATGGATCCGATTAATACAAGTATCCACCTGGAGTGTAAAGGAAGAGTATATCCTGTTTGAGTTCTTGAAGAACAGAGTGCTGTGGAGGATAGTTTCAGTTGTAAAGAAACTCTCTCGAAGGAGCCAGTTGAAGCTGTATTTTCCAAAATTAATGGTGCAATCCATCCCAGCCAAAAACACAACCCAGAGGAGGAAGATGGTGACAAAGCAGACGACATGGCAGGAGCGTCCATTGGAACCAATAAGGGCACGGCATCTGGGATGAAGGCTATAGATGAGCTGGCTGTATGAGGCAGTTGGAGTAACACATCTGTTGTTGCTGAGACTATAGATTGTGTTGGGAATTCAAATAAAGCAGGTACGTGTGTGGCTGGATCAGTATTGCCAGTGTTAAGTCTACACCAGAGGAGTAATCATTTTGCCCAAAAAGGTGTAGAACAACAGCTAGTCCCGCAAAATCTGCAGAAGTGGGTTGAGTGCAATCATGATCCACAGAAAAGCCTCTCAGTAGACCAGGCAGTAGAGGACCAGATCAATACCTCGGGATTTATTAAAAGCCTTAGTCAGTCTCCAAAAGAGAGGCCTGGCATCTGTATAGAGTTAGCTCTGGGCCAAGATCTAAATGGGTTGCAGCCCAATGAGTTAAGGCACCTGAATTTTCTAACCACTGGACCCTTTATTAGTGGATCAAACATCTTAGGTGTGAAGCAGCCGTGTGAAATATCAGGTGTGAGTCCACAATCTAAGGCCAACGATACTTACAGGCAACCCATTTTAGGCTTCTTCAACAGCCATTTTAAGAAAGGTAAAATGAAAGTTACTAGAAGGGAAGGGTTAAAGCACTCACTATTTGCAGGAAGGTTCTTTGGATTTGCAAGAAGGGTAGGTCACAAAGGAGCTGGTTCAAGCTATGGGTCCAAAAGAGGAATTAAAGCCAAATCATCTTCGGTTCACTCCTCACCCAGTCCTATTTCAGAATCAATTCACACATCCTCTTCAAAAGAAACTCTATATGAGGCCTTTGCAACACTTCAGGTTGAGAAAACTCTGGGGATTGATTATAAGGGTCAGGAATCTGAGGTTGTCAAGAAATTCATGCACATGGAGGAGCAAGATAAAGTGAGAATGGCTGGAGGACCTGGTATTGTCGAATAACAAGTTTCCTCATGGGTGCCATCTGGAGTATGTCTGTTACACATGAAGATCCTAAGCTGGAATGTCAGAGGTCTACGAAGGCCTGAAAAGAGGAGGAAAATCAGAAAGATATTGTATGATAGGGCAGTAGATTTGGTTTTGCTTCAAGAAACAAAGCAATCAAGTATCACAACCTTGTTAGTTAAAAGTCTTTGGTCTAGAGGTTAGATGGAATTCATGACTGTAGATGCTGCAGGCCTGTCTGGTGGATTAATCTGCATTTGGGATCCTGATGTCTTCCATCTTTCAGATTGTTGCTGCAGCAGGAACTTCATTCTTTTGTTAGGTAAGGTTCACAATTCTTTTGATTGTGTTGTGGTCAACATCTATGCCCTAAATGATGTAATAAGGATGAAGGCTTTATGGAAGAATCTGTTAACTTTGAAAACAAATTTTGCCAATCCATGGTGCCTTGGTGGAGACTTCAATGAGATTAGGAATGTGGGGGAAAGAATAGGAGTTTCTCGCAGGGATAGAGGCATGCAGGAGTTTAATGACTTCATTGAAAATTGTGAGGTGGTCAATGTCCAAATGCTAGGTAGGAAATTCACCTGGTGTAATACTCTTGAAGGGAAAAAATGGAGTAGAATAGATAGATTTCTCCTTAGTCCTAAATGGTTAGTGAGATTCAAACTTAAACTTTGGGGACTCCCAAGAACTATTTCTGACCATTGCCCACTTCTACTCATGGAGGATGGTAGGGATTGAGGGCCCAAACCCTTCAAAATTCTGAATGCATGGACCCTACATCCATCTCTGGCTTCCTTGGTAGAGAGCAATTGGGGAGAACTACATCTGAATGGATCGGTAGGTTTCATACTGAAGAGGAAATTGCAGTCCCTAAAGTTGGTTTTAAAAAAATGGAATCAAGAGTCTTATGGTAATGTTGCTAGAAAATTAGAAGCCTCTGAATCTGCTTTGCATGATCTTGATCTAAAAGCTGAAACCAGGCCTCTGGATGAAAGTGGATTGGTGCTACAAAGAGAGAAAAGGAATGAAATGTGGTCTTTGAGTAGGAAGATGGAATGGGAATGGCTCCAAAAATCAAGGTTGGACTGGAACCTGAAAGGGGATAGGAACACGAGGTTTTTTCATGTCATGGCCACTAGTAGACAAACCAGAAACACTATTAATTCCATCACAATTGGGGATGTGGTCATTGAGGGTCCAGTTTCTGTCAAGAATGAGGTTTGGCTTCACTTTTCTAGCCTTTTCAAAGATGGCTGGAAAGTGAGACCAACCTTGACAGGTGAATTCAAAAACATTAAGCTCAGCACCCATTTCCATGTGCTTGAAGCAGATTTTTTTGAAGATGAAGTTTGGGCAGCAGTAAGTGATTGTAATGGGGGCAAAGCACTAGGACCTGATGGATTTAATCTGATGTTTTTCTAGAAATTTTGGAAAGTGCTTAAAGGTGAAGTCCTCAATTTTATGCAAGAGTTTCACGACAGTGGCAGATTATTCCCAGGTTTGAATAGCTCATTCATATCCCTTGTATCAAAGATGGAGAAAGCTATAACACTAAATGAATTCAGACCTATTAGTCTGATTGGTTCCATCTACAAAATTCTATCTAAAGTCCTCACAAATAGATTGAAGCTAGTTATGCCTTGGATTATAGGTGATACACAATCTGCTTTTCAGCGAGGTAGAAACATCTTGGATGGTATCTTGATTGCAAATGAAGTTGTGGATAGTTAGGTCAAATCCAAGAAAGTTGGGCTGCTACTTAAAATAGATTTTCAGAAGGCTTTTGACTCCATCAACTGGAATTTCCTTTTTTCAATGTTGACAAAATTTGGGTTTGGCGAAAAATGGATCTCTTGGATTCAGGAGTGTGTCACTACTGCTAGAATTTCAATTCTTGTCAATGGATCTCCAACTAAGGAGTTTAACCCCCAAAAAGGGCTCAGGCAAGGTGACCCCTTATCACCATTCCTTTTCAATTTGGTTGTTGAGGCATTAAATATCCTTCTTTAGAGAGCTATAGAACTGAGATTGCTTAAAGGGGTATCAGTTGGGGCCAATGTTGAGGTGAAATTATCTCACCTCCAATTTGCAGACGATTCACTCTTGTTCTGTGAAGCTAAGTTAACAGAGGTGCTAAACTTGAAAAGAATTCTTCGATGCTTTGAAGTGGCTTCAGGACTTAAAATTAATTATCATAAAAGTGTGGTTTGTGGGATTGGCATCTCTGGATCTACCCTTACTGAGTTTGCTTCCCTCTTGAACTGTAAGTCCCAAAATCTACCATTAAAGTATCTAGGTCTACCATTGGGTGCAAATCCTAGAAGGAAGAAAACTTGGAAACCAGTAGTTGAAAAGGTAAAACTAAGGCTAGATAGTTGGAAAAAGGAGGCTTCACTACAACAAAAGTAACCTATGGTGACGAAAAGTAGTGAAGAAAATAAATTTCGTCACTAAATAAGAATAATTCATGACGAATTATAAAATTTTGTCGCATATAATAAAAAAATAAAAATAATTGGTGACGAAATTTATTTTCGTCAATAAATACTTCTTTTTAGGTGAGGAAAAATTAAGTTTCGTCATCAAAAGTTTTCCCGCTAATTTTTTTGGGTGGCGCCAAAATTTTGAGACTTTTGATGAGAAAAAAATTTGTCACTAATTATAAAATTATTAGTGAGGAATATATTTTTGTCACCAATAATTTTACATTTTTTTTTTGAAAAACTTGATTTAAAAAATTTAAGATTATTTGGTGAGAAATATATTTTCGTCACTAATCAACTTGTTTGGTTCTGGTTTTCAGAAAATTCTACTTTTTTTATTTTCCATATTTTAATATTTTCAATGAAATTTTTTAATATTTTCAGCTATTTTTTTTTTAAAAAAAATTTACACACACCTAACATAAATATACTTAAAAAATATAATACACTACTAGAAAAGAGAGCTTTAGCCACGAAACTTTTTGCGACGGTCTAAAAATTGTCACAAAAATTGGTTTTTGCGACGGTAATAAAATATGCCGCGAAATCATTTTTTTTTGCGATGGCAAGTGATTGTAGCCGAAAAGGCACCAGGTAAATATTATTATTAGAGACGGACAACCCACAATCGTCGCAAAAAGGGTTTTTTTTTCATTTTGTTAATTTGCAACGACCTTTCAAACCGTCGCAAAAACTTAATCCTCTAATTTTCCACTTTCGCACATCTCTCTCTCTCTCTCTCTCACACACACACACACACCTATCTCTAATATTTTAGTCTTCTCTCTCATGTCCAACCTTAATTTCACTCCATCTCTCTCACACCACTACAACAAAAGTAACATATAGTAATAAAAATTAGTGAAGAAAATAAAATTTCTCATTAAATAAGAATAATCTGTGAGAAATTATAATTTCATCACATATAATAAAAAAATAAAAATAATAGCTGACGAAATTTATTTTCGTCAACGAATACTTCTTTTTAGGTGAGAAAAAATTAAGTTTCGTCACCGAAGGTTTTCCCATTAATTTTTTTTGGTGGCGCCAAAATTTTGATATTTTTGGTGAGAAAAAAAATTTGTCACCAATTATAAAATTATTAGTGAGGAATATATTTTTGTCACCAATAATTTTACATTTTTTTTTTGAAAAACTTGATTTAAAAAATTTAAGATTATTTGGTGAGAAATATATTTTCGTCACTAATCAACTTGTTTGGTTCTGGTTTTCAGAAAATTCTACTTTTCTCTCTCTCTCTCGCTTTGTCTCCATCATCGTCGGGAACAGGAGCACCACCGCTATCGCACACAAGCACCATTGTCGATCCACCATTGGAGCATTACCCAGGTATGTCCTTTCTATTTCGCCCTCTCTGTCTCTCTCTGTCTTCTTCCATTCGCATGGCTTCACACAAACCCAGCCCCAAATCGACCCATCCACCGCCATTGAGTTTAATACAGATTCTTTCTCCACCGAGAACAACCACCATCGGCTCTCTTTTCCCTTTTACTCATTCTTTCCCCCTCTCTCTCTCTCTCTATATATATATACACACTATATAATTGTTATATAAATTTGGCTATGGTGAGAGTATGTGGATGACCTGTTCGATGAAATTCTAAAATGGGTTTTGAATTAGAGAAATTATGATAGTCTATTAAATGAACTGGGTTTGGACTGATTGTCTTTTGATCATATTAAAAGATGTTGGAAATAAGAAGAATACAAGGAATGTTACTCTATATGAATTTATTGCTTTATAGTTCTGTTTAGCTTGGAGTGGACAAGTTAGGTGGATATAAATTATTCTTCTATTGCTGGTAATTTTTTGGGTTTTCTTTAAGCTTTTATTAGTTGTTAGAAAAAGAGTAAGAGACCAGCCAATGCTCTAACAGCACTTAACATGGGAAAATGTGGTTCTACACAGTTGACCTGTTGTGATGTTAATGGTTGATCTTTGTTTCTCAAGTGATCTATTCATCAATCTTGTAAATGGTATCGAAACTAGAGTTTTGTTTATATGTGGTTATTTCAAGTTACATTTCTTTGTTGCTTTGAAGCTGTAATGGTATTGAAGCTGTAATTATTGCCCTGGTGATTAGGTGATTCCATTTTAATTGATTAGTTTTTCTTCTCATATCTAAATAATGTTTTTTTTTTTCATTTTTTTATTCTCCATATTTTAAAACTTGAACTTTTGTGTGTGTATGTGTGTGTGTGTGTTTTTTTTTTTTTTTTTTTTTTTTTTTTTTTGAAAAAAAATTTTTTTGTTTTTTTTTTTTTGTTTTTTTTTTTTTAATTTTGGATTTTTGTTTAATTTTTTTTTTTTTTTTTTTTTGGTATCTATCCATATATTATATTATAACACACAGATTGAGGACTGAGTCATTGGAAACATATAATGATTTATTTAGAAGATACAATGGTTGTTCCTTTAAGTTTTAGCATAAAGTTTTACAGTAGATGTAGGATAGTAATTGGTTGCTTTTGTTTATATCAATAGGATTAAAATGACAATTTCCTTGTCAGGGACTTCAAATGATGGATTGGAAACTCAAAATTATTTTTCGCTGTACATATTATTGACAAGATCAGTTTCTAATTTTGTAGTTGCAGAGGTAGTAGTGTTTCTAATTAGTCTTTAGTTAAATAAGTCCTTCCCTATCCTTTTTACTTCAGTATATGTTCTGCTTTCCTTGATGTCATTTGGGGACAGTATTCTGCGGGCATGTATCTTGACTGTCTCTACTTGACCTGAGGGAAAGAATCAAGCTGAAGCAAATTTTATTCTTCCTGAGTTTAACAAGCTAGCAGCGGAGGTCAAATTGACTGTATGATCATAGTCTGGGTGAGTACAATTTCTGCGAGCTACTCCAGAATTTGGTAATAATCCTATAGCTTACCTCCAACTCGACAATCAATAGGAGACATGCTTGTAAAAGTTTTGACTAAATTTTTCTAATTTTTAAAATTGTATAGTCAAAAAATGGACCTAAAAAGTACATAGATATTTTTTTTGACTAGTATGGTCCTTCGGCACATCAATGTCAAATGTATGAGATCCTTTCTCAGAAAGAATGTAACCCATGTCTGCAGTTTCCTTAGCTGCGTCATCCCTCTCTTTATCAAATTGAGCAACTGTTTCCTCTCTAGCAATCCTCCTAATTTTTGTCCGATGATCAATTCCTTCTTCACTTGACAAGTGCCTCTGTAGACTACCGTCAGTAGAAGGTATTCTTAACCAGGTATAATTCTTCTTTTGCACAACTAACAAAACTTGGATTAGACAAAACTGCATCAATCACAATCTTCCCCCTCTTCAGACTTGCAAATGGAAGAACTTGTAGTTTTACAGTAGGGACCTCCCCGCAAGAGAACTCTTCATTATGAGGCCCAATTGAACAAGACTCCAAGGTAATGCTCAAAGGTGAAATTCGCCGAACCTTACCAAAATCAAGCTCGCGCTGAATATACTCGCCCAGAACCGAACAAACAGAAGGTAAAAGCTTCGCTTCAACAAAAGTCTTGGCTTTTGCCTTCCCATACCAAACCAGTAAGCACACCCAAGATATCACGGCAAAAAAAATAGAGCACCTCATTAAAAGTAACCCTTCTTCCCACAACCGAACCAAAGACCTAACCAGAGCTTTGTCTGCAGAAAGGGGCTTTGTTACATGTTTCACAATTAACCCGCCTCCCAACCCTAGGTTCTTCCATTGCAGCTCCACATTTCTTCCACAAAAATGAGAAAACCTAATCCCCTAAAAAACCCAATGATTTTGCTTTGCACATTTACACTTGCTGAAAGCCCTTTTGGGTAGTTTTACTTTGTCTAGACAAACTAAATTGCCGTTGTTTCTTCTATTTACAGAGTGTTGAAGAGGACACCGCAGAAATGGGCTATGTAATTTGGTGCTCATTATCTCTATTTATACACTAACCCAATTCAGAACTCATTTTCTGGGGACCAAGAACCAGCTCAGTCCCCTAAATTTTCAGAATATTAACCAGTGCCAAAAGAATCAACACCTACACAATAATCAAAATGAAACATCTCTAATTACCTATAATTTCAAAAAATAAAAATAAAAAATCAAACACAACCACCAGATATTAGACATAACACTCTGTTTGGATGGGATGATTTGGTCAGAAATCATGAGAAATTGTGAGGACCGAAAAAAAAAAAAGAACAACTCTCTTATTTTGGTTATTTCATTTCTCACCAAAAGTAGTTGCCTCCCAAAATTCAAACAAAAAAAAATGTCACCCATAACCCTTTCCCACATGTTTTGCTTGCTTACCCATCCAAACATATGGTGAAAAACGCAATCACTTGCAATTATTTCTTTTCTTTTATCACCCACAATCCAAACAGATTACAAGTTATTTCCCTAACTCAAAATGGAAATTCATACACATTTTTTTAGGACTTGACAGAACATTAAAGAATTAAGTTTACCAACCAAAAACTGTGAAATCAACATACAGATATGAAATCCATATGAAAGTAAAGATTTTGCACTCATTTTTATAATAGAAATAGAAATACATACATATGCAATATGCATACATAGATACAATGACATTTAAAGTAGAAAATCAGAGTCTAACAACATTTCTCGAGTACATGTAAGGATAGGATTCAACATAAATCTCGATTTGAACAATTCTCTGAGATTGCTTCTATGAAGTTGCGTCTGTCCTTTGATTTCCCTCGCTTCCTGAATCTAGAGAGAGAGAGAGCGAGAGAAAGGTCTGGACTTGCTTGTTGATGAGTATTATATTTATTATTGTCCTTTATGCTAATTATATAAATGGTGTGTATCATAACTTGTCTTTGTAGTCATTTTACCTAAGGTTAAAATTGTAATAAAAAATAAACTAATTAATGATTTGTCTTGAGAGGAAAAGTGGTGTGTAAATAGAGCCTCCCTTGTGTTGAATTCCACTTATCAAATTTACCTCATTGAAGAAGTCATCGGCCCATTGTCGTGAATCAAATGTACCTCAATGTTACATTATATTTTGAAGTTATTATATATATTCTGCCATTAGTGATAGTGATATATGGTATTCTTGCAATCTTTTGGCATCTTATGTTATCCGTGTTGCTTTATCATCAAAGATCACCTTAACTCTTTGAAGTTTTGAATTGTTATATGCATTTCTACTAAATTGGTTTATAAAATAAAATTATTTATATATGAGTTTAGATGTAATTGATAATATATTAACGTTTTCCTTTTTTTTTTTCTTTGCAGATTGGTTTTTGATGACGTTTGGAAGCATACTTGCAAATGAAGATCAACTGTTGAATTTTTTTTTCTTGAACTGATACTTAGTTCTAGTTGCAAATCAGGATCGAGTGTTATTTTTATTTTTGGACTCAACGTTAGTTCGTTTTGGAATTTGCTATGATGGTTTTTGTTTATTATACTTAATGGATTATTAAATTCATTTGTTTGATGGATTTATTTTCATTTATAATATAAATTGTTTAATGAATTTTTTTGTGGAATGGTGTATAATAGCTAGTGGATTTATTAATACATTGAAAAGACTATTGAGATATGAGCAGGGATATTTGTGAAATAATAATTTAAATTGGAATATAAAATATGGAACAAGTTCAATGACGAATTTTTTTCGTCAAATTATTTTTCGTCACGGTGGTTTTTAGTGACAAACATTCAATGACGAAACCGGTGACGAAAATATTTCCTCACAAATATCTATAGTGATGAAATTAGTTTTTTGAAGACAAAAAAATTTCGTCATTCAAGGCCCAACTTGTTGTAGTGCTTCTATCTTATGCAGGTAGATTAACCTTGGTGAAAGTTGTGTTATCAAGTATACCTGTGTACTACTTACCACTATTCAAGCTACCTGAGGGAATTGCAAAGGAGATAGACAAAATTCAAGCATCATTCTTATGGGGAGGGCCAGATTTGAAGCATAAAATTCACTTAGTAAAATGGTCAGAGGTTACCATGAGTATAAAGCAAGGTGGTTTGGGGGTTCAAAGAATCAGAGATGTGAATGTGTGTCTACTTCTAAAATGGTGGTGGAGATTTGCTTCTGAACCAATGTCACTTTGATATAAGGTTATTTGCAGTAAATATCGGTTCCTTGGCGGAAAATGGGTTCCAAACCCAAGTTTAAACACCTCACCCTCATATATCTGGAATGGCATAGTGGCAGCAGGTGAACAAAACCAGTCTCTCTCACTTTTCTATGCTAGAAACCTCCAGTTAAAGGTGGGGAATGGCTATCGCATAAGTTTCTGGGTTGATCCTTGGTGTGGGAATCTCTGTCTAAAAGATGAGTTCCTTCGCCTTTTCAGTTTATCTTTACAAAAGGATGGCCCTCTAAAGGATTTTGTGGAAGTATCTAGCGTAACTAAGAATTAGTTATTCACATTTAGGAGGCCACTCTTTGTTTGGGAAAAGAATGAATTGCTAAGGCTCTATGGCATTGTAGGTTCAGCCCCTCTCTTCAATTGGAGACTCCAGATAGTGCAGTTTGGAGAGCAGCCAAGACAGGGCAATCTTTTATGTCTAACCTATACAATCATTCCAGCAGTGCTTATGGAGGGACTGAGAGCTTCAGTCGACTAGTTTGGATCAAGTTTCTTCCTCATAAGGTCCAGTTCTTTGGTTGGCTTGCATGGAAATACATGATCAAAACTTCTGTTTTCTTGCAGCGGATTAGAGTCTTGCCTAGCTCTGCCTCTTCATTGTGCGTATTTTGTAAATCACAGCAGGCATCTTTGGAGCATGTTCTCATGCTCTGCCCATTTGTTTGGAGAGCATGATCAGGTCTTCTACAGTGGTGGGGTGTCTCTTGGGTTATTCCTGACTCTGTCATTGGTCTGCTGCAATGGTGGTCAGGATACCCTTGCAGGAAAGTTGAGCTGAGGATTTGGCGTGCCATTCCTCTGGTATTACTCTGGTCAATCTGGAAGCATAGGAATGATTGTTTTTTTAATGCATCTCATTCAAATCTGCAGGAGCTGCAAGAGCTGATTCTCATTAGGCTTGCTTTCTGGCTTTAAGGCTGCTTCAAAGGAGCTCAATTTTTCGATTTCAGATTTCCTCTACAATATCTCAGAGGTGAGGCAAGGTTTGTTATAGTTTGGTGAGGCTAGTAATGTGAGCTTCTGGGCTCTTTGAAAAATTCTGATTCAGTTTGCTGTGGTGTTTTGTTAGCTTTAAGTTGGTTCCTGTGTTTGTTGAGCTTATTGAGTTTGACTGGGGGTGCCTTGTGAAAAGCTGCTGCTGCTGGTGATCTGTTCCGATGGTTGTTGGTGATTTGATCTTATGGTTGCCCTAGACCTGTTCTAATTTAAAGGTTGTTGCTGGTGTTATGTCACCTGCTGGGTTGTTTGATCTGAGTATACAAGCTGCTGGTGTTCAGTTTTAGGTTGAGTATGCAAGTTTCTGATCTGTTCGGATGGCTGCAAGTGATCTGTTTTAATGGCTGCTGTGATCTCTTTTGATCTGTTCTTATGGCTACTAGTGTTTTTGTTCTAATTGCTGCTGGTGTATTGATCTGAGTATTGATCTGCTTTGTTGGTTTGGTCTGTTCCTTTCGTTGGTTCCTTACCAACTTAGGGGTGCTTGCAAATGATAGGATGAGCTTTTTCGTGCCAACCTCGTTGGGATGATTTAGCTCATTGTGATGCTCCTGCACCTCTCCTCTTTTTCTCTTTATTGGTGTAATTTGTTTTGTACCTTATACTACATTTTCATCAATGAAGTCTCTTCTTTGCCGTACAAAAAAAAAAAAAAAAAAACACACTATATCATGAGGCTACCAAATAATTGAAAAACAACATAGAGATGTAATTATTTTATAATTGATAAAGAGTATCACGTACAATTACCACATGATATTTTATATAAAAAGATTGATACATATAATTTAAGCTTTATAATTATACCCACAATAATAAACTATATATTAATTTTTAATTTATTACAAACTCAATTATATATAAATCCTAACTCCTTATTCATATAATTGTAGATAGACAAATTGTGAATGAGTCTCTAACATGCTTCATTTCCTTTGTAAAACACGTGGTCCAGACGCCAGTTGGTTTTGTTGTGTTGGGGACCAAACAAGGTGAAGCCTCAACCAAAGAAAAAAAATTTAGGTTCAACCAAACATGTCCACATTCTTGCCTAGATATTAGAGTGATTTAATTTCTAAATGAGCCTTGAACAATGTTGAAAAAGGGGTAAAATAAATAATCATCGCCAAATTTTAAATGAAATACATTAGATCTTATAAATTTAATTTAATTATATCGACAGTTTTTTTTTTAAAAAAAAAATTAATTAACATAACAATTAAGCTTTTTTAGTAATAATTCATTAATTGTATGGGTAAAAAAAATAATATTATCATATATTTTATACATGTTTATTTTTGTGTCTACAAACTATATATGATCCCGTTTAATAGAGTTGTGGGAAAGTGATTATAACTTATACCTTAACAACTTATAACTGTGAACATAAATTAATTTTTGACTTATAAATTAAATTTCTCCTTCCCCACTCAAAGAATAAGTTGATTTTTGACTTACAAAAAGTTATAAGCTGTATTATTAAGCTGAACCAAACACATCAAAATAGCTTAAATTAAGCTAAAAACTGAAATAAACTGGAAATAAATCTTATCAAATAGAGCCTATATATATATATATGTATATTAGTTTTAATTATTTTAATCTAATTAAAAAATAGGTGCATGCAATTTACCTTTAAAATTTTTATTTATTGATTGATTTCTTAGTGTTGGAGGTTGACTGTGATATGAGCTCATTAGTGATAGGGTGACAAAAGCCTTTTTCTTTCATCTGCTGTACGTTTTGTAAACAGAAATGCATTATTTTGTACGAATAGAAAATAAAAGTGACTCAATCATTATAACATTTAAGTTGTCATTTAAGGTATAGGAGTTCAACTTTTCAAAAATTGAATTCAATAAGATCTGATTTTAAAAATAAAATAATAATAAGAAAAAATTTATTCATAAATTTTATACGGGGAATGCTGATCTATATACAATTTTTTTATGAACTAATTAATCTTTTTTATTTTAAAAAGTTATATTTATTTGATTTAATACTATTTGAGTTTAAGTGAATACCATTTTATAATTCAATTTTTTAAGTTTCTTATTCGTTTTTGGAATGAAAATAGAAAGGTGAAGTATGAAAGATTCTTTTGGAGGGATTGGTGGCTCAAGTGTTGGTTGTCGAATATAGAAATCTATATTTCTGTTAATGTGATTTTTCGGTGTTACATTAGAGTGTTATGTTTGGAAGAAATACACTAATGAATTTATGTGTGTTAAATTGATTGAAGTGTTACATTTGAGAAAAATATACTAAGGAATTTTTTTTAGAAATGTCATTGATTTAAATATTACGTTTAGAAAAAGTACACTAACGAGTTTTTTTGAAATGTTAGATTGTTACGTTTGAAAAAAGTGTATTAATGAGCTTTTTAATATGCTACATTGAAATATTACGTTTTGAAAAAGTACACTAATACTGTGTTTGGTTGAGGGATTTAGGAAGAAATTTGGAAAGAGAATAAGAAAAGGTAGGTGGAATATTAATAAAATATATTTATATTTCACATAATTTTACACACATTTTCCTTTTTTTTTTCCTTCTAAATTCCTTCCCAAACCCTCAACAAACACAGCATAAAGAGTTTTTTTGATGTGTTACATTAGAGTGTTACGTTTTTTAAGTGTTACATTGGAGTATTATATTTGGTAAAAATGTACTAAGGAATTTTTTTGAAGTGTTATATTTAGTAAATTCAACATTACGAGAAAATTTATATTTGTCTCTCAATATATAACACACACGTTTATATTTGGTCATTTATATAATTTATACTAGAATAAGACTTTTAAATTTATAAAAAATTTAAAAATTAAACAATTTATAAAATTACTATTTAAAATTTAGGAAAAATTACTCATAAATCCCATTTTAGTAAATGTTGCTCTAGTTAGTCCTAAGTGTTTTTTTCTTAAACCATTTAGTCCTTTTTATTTTTGGTATGATATATATTTTTAATATGTTGTATGTAGAGTTTACATTTTTATCCATATTGATTTCATTTTGCAACAACATTATCCACATCATCAAACATCAACTACATCATCATACATCATCAACATCACCAACATTGTGAACATCATCATCATCCCTAAAATTCAAATTTGTGAGACTCGTAAGCTCTGAGAATCTAGTTTCGATGGTGAATTAAAGGAAGGTGAGACTTGGAGAGAGGTTTTAATCAAAGAGTATTTGATCTATTTCCTTGGAACATCACTGCGTTATACGTTCTCTTCCTGACCCTCTAGGGACTCGACTTCCTCCGCAAGGGCCTGATCAGCGTGATTCAAAAGCTCCTCAAACTGTTCCTCTCGATGGTGCCATTTTGCAGTTGATATTGTTGTACCAGAACATGTAAGTTGATGTTTTGAATAAAGGATTGGAGGAGGCCCTAGAATATAACAAACACAGTGATTGGATTGAAATTGCTTGATATTTATATAATATAACAGAACATTGATGTTTGATGACGTTGATGATGTTTTGATATGAACAGAACGTTGCTGATGTTTGATGATGTTGATGATATTTGTTTTGATAAAAACATATGAATAAAACGTTGCTGATGTTTGATGACGTTGATGATGTTTGTTTTGATGAAAAAATATGAACTGAACGTTGCTGATGTTTGATGACGTTTGATGATGTAATTGATGTTGTTGATGGCGAGGTTTTGATAAGAAAATATGAATAGAACGTTGCCGATGTTTGATGACGTTCGATGATGTAGTTGATATTGCTGATGTTGTTGATGTTGTTGATGTTGCTGATGTAATCAATGTTGCTGATGTTTGAAAATGGAAAAAATCTAAAAAAGGCTTATAGTGAGCTTTTTGGGTATTTTGGTCATTACAGCATCAGTAAAAATTTACATTTGCCCTCCATAAAAAAAAATTACATATTAAATAAATTGGTATATACGTAATTAACATTCAAATAGAACTTATTAGTCTACAAAACAAAAAGTAAAACCAAATAATTTAACAAATTAAAATTTAAAATTTATTGATGTTTTATCCTAAAATTTACACCTTGCTTGGTTTTCAGTTTTCCAAAACACTTTTCAGAAAATTCTACTTTTTTATTTTCCATATTTTTTTGTTTTTACTGAATTTTTTCAATATTTTAAGCAATTTTTTTTACTTTTTAGACACACCTAACATAAATACACCTAAAAAGTTAAAAAATTGTAAAAAAAATCTTTTAAAAATTCACTAAATACCAAAAATACAAAAAAAAAACAAGAATTCAGTACATTTTTTGTATTTTTATGTATTTATTAATTTTTTAAAATATTTTTTCATAATTTTTTAACTTTTTTTAAAATATTTTTTCACAATTTTTTTACTTTTTAGATACATCTAAGTAAGGTGCATCTAAAAAAGTAAAAAAATTGTTTAAAATTTAAAAAATATTCACTAAAAACAAAAAAAATACAAAAATCAAAAAAATCAATTTTTAAAAAATTTAATTCAAACACAGTGATTAATGTTTTACCCTACTAATAATAACGTGAAAGTTGATGATAGTGGTGGAAGCGAGTTCTTGGATCAATTTTGCCCTTTTCGCCAAGGGATGTAAACGAGAGAATAACAGCAAACTCCGAAAAAGGTTTGTGCTTCGATAATATCATTTAAAAATTAGAAAATTTTGTTTTTTCCTCCTGTTGTGGGAAAATCATGAAGGAAATGATTTTCTATTGGATTTTAAAATCATAATGTTGAAAAACTTCCTCAAAATGAATGTTCAGACATCTCTTTTTCTAGGTTGGCATGGAATGTCCAATAAAATCATACTGTAGATTTTCTTCGGACTGTTGTCTCTAAGACAATGAAATTATTATTGTAAATTTCTGTTGAAATTCCTATTTATCTAATTATATTTTGAAAAAAATTACATATTAGTGGATAGTTCAAAAAAAACTATAGATTTATGGAAAATTTTATGATTTTGTAAGTTTTTTTTTGACTTTCAAAGGTTATTATTGTAATTGTGAGCGTGTCATCAAGGAATAACAGTTCTTACAGAATATTAATTGCCAACCAATTATTAGACGATTGTGTTTTAGTTCTTTCAGTCTCAGTGAAGAGGATTTTTACTGATGGCTTTGTTTAGGAAAATTAAGCAAACAATGATTAAATGAAGAACAATTGTAGCATTTTACTAAGTAAAATGAAAGACTTACAAAGATCCAAATCAGCCTCGTAGAGGTTTACAACAACAAACTATTTGAAATTACTCATATGAACGAAATGCAGTGCAGGAATTTAAAGTATAGAAATGTAAAGAACAAGGAATGTAAAAAATGGAAGGAAAAATAAAGTAGATAAAATTGATTTTTTGGATCTGAGTCTGGGGTTTCTTTCTGGGGCCTTCTCTGCTATTTATACTTCTCAATGACAACCGTCGAAATGCATTTCTAATCGTTGAATCATCCCTCCAAGATCGCTGATCATGTTGCCTTACGGTTAGCTCCACTATGCCTTATTTACAGTTAGGCTTCTCTCCTGATTTTGAATTTAAATATAAATAACCGTTGAAGTCACATTATTTTGCATGTCTTTGCTGATCCAGTACTACGCAAATCCACAATAACCAATACTAACTGCCACGTGTGTGATTACGATTGAAGATTTAAATTGTCTTCTCGTATTGCCCTCATCCTGCCACGTATCGAATTGTGATTAGCTTATATAAAATATGCAGCGAACAAATTTTAATTATCAATATTTATAAAATTTATCATTAATTTATAAATTATTTTTTAAAATGTCCACTAATTTGATATTTTCTCTTATATTCTTTAGTCACTACTATTACACCAAGAAAAAAAAAATATAAAAAGATATAACTTAAACTTGTGTGTGGATTTTGAATTTGTGAAACAATAATAAAATAAATCATTTCTTCTAATTTTGTTTCAAATACTTTTATATATTTAAGATCAAAACACAATTTAAATTTTTTTGGGACAGCCAACTCAAACCCATGGTCCAAATGTCCCGTAAGAAAGAGAACATAGTTTCATAGTGTCCTTTCCATCTAATCCTTCACTAGCCCAAGAATAAAAAATCCTTAAGCAGCACTTGGTCTGGGTTGGATTTGATGTTCTCTCGCAAGGCGAGTTTTAATTTAGGCTTAGTTTGACATGTCTAAAGAAAGACAAAAGTTAAAAGTCAAAAAATTATTTAAAAAGTTAAAAAGTTATTTACTAAAAAAAATATTAAAAAATTAATTTTACATACAAAATTACAAGACAGATCTGACCGATTTAGATCTGTGCCGCGTTTCTTAAGAAAAATTGGACAGTTGGGGTGCAATTTTAATTAAAAATTTGAACCTACTTACGGCGGTAAAGAACCGCCATTTTTGGTCCTATATTACTGTCGTTTTTGGTCGACTTTTAACAACGGTAATTTACCCTTTTACGACGGTTTTACTTTTTCCGACACGTGTATAAACGGCGGTCCTAAATTACCGCCGTTAAAGGATTTTATAGCAGTTTTACATCCTTTAATTCGGTAAAAAACCGCCGCTAAAACCCAATTTTAACGTAGTGATCACTACTATTACACCAAGAAAAAAAATATAAAAAGAAATACCTTCTGTGTGGATTTTGAATTTGTGAAACAATAATAAAATAAAATAAAATAAATCATTTCTTCTTATTTTTTTTCAAATACTTTTATAAATTTAAGATCAGAGCACAATTTAAATTTTTTTGGACAGCCAACTCAAACCCATGGTCCAATGTCCCGTAAGAAAGAGAACATATAGTTTCATAGTGTCCTTTCCTTCTAATCCTTCACTAGCCTAAGAATCAAAATCCTTAAGCAGAACTTGGTCTAGGTTCGATGTTCTCTCGCTGCGTGAGTTCTAATTTAAGCGGAATTTGTCTTGAAAGTTAGAATAAGTTTCTAGGTTATAGTCTCTTATTCAAAACAGATAACAGGACACCTTGGTGATTTCTGCGAGTGGCGCTACCTTAGACTCAGAGAGTGAGAATTTTCCTGTAAAAATAAAAAAAACAAAAAAAAAAAACTCTTTTTATGGATAAACATTTCATGAAATTAGTAAATCTTACTTTTTACATCCAAACACTGAAAGAGTAGAAAATAGTTTTTAGACACGAAATGGATAATTATTTGATACTCTTGGAATACAGTCACGTAGTATTCCATGATATTATGATTGATGAAAAAGGTGAGTATATGATTTTGTGTTGGGTGATTGATGAATATGAAAGGATCTAATAAATGAAAATTGGTGAAAGAATATGATCATATATTACTCTAAAGAGTACTTAATAATTTATACACAAAATATAAAAATGGTCTTTGCAACTCGCAAGGACTAACTAAAATGGTAAGTTCTCAAGTAAACAATCAAAGCCGCCTTAGGTTCGTGTCCCTATTTTGCTTAAGCTAGCAGGTGGGTGGGATCAGGGTTTCTCGTTATAATAATAGTAAATAAACAAGAAAAAAAGAAAAGAAAAGAAATGCTCTTTGCAAATGGTAGTACCTATCGTCTGCATAGAAAAAAAACTCTGGTGTTGTCAAAGATAAATTCATTTTCATTATGTTTCAATTCCACAAGTCCTTTTATGGAAGATACATGCCAAATTCATGAATTGGATTGCTTGTGAAATTGAAATATTTAACCAATCATAGATAATCTTAACGTGTACTCAATGGATGGCACCCTACTTACATAAATTTGTTTGTCTATGGCGCGGGTTTTCAGCTAGTTCATAAATGTAAGTAAATACCGAACAATTAATTTTGTTTCAAATACTTTTATATATTTAAGATCAAAACACAATTTAAATTTTGTTGGGACAGCCAACTCAAACCCATGGTCCAAATGTCCCGTAAGAAAGAGAACATAGTTTCATAGTGTCCTTTCCATCTAATCCTTCACTAGCCCAAGAATAAAAAATCCTTAAGCAGCACTTGGTCTGGGTTGGATTTGATGTTCTCTCGCAAGGCGAGTTTTAATTTAGGCTTAGTTTGACATGTCTAAAGAAAGACAAAAGTTAAAAGTCAAAAAATTATTTAAAAAGTTAAAAAGTTATTTACTAAAAAAAATATTAAAAAATTAATTTTACATACAAAATTACAAGACAGATCTGACCGATTTAGATCTGTGCCGCGTTTCTTAAGAAAAATTGGACAGTTGGGGTGCAATTTTAACACATTGCTGTTCGGCCCGTGGGGGCCCATCACGGGTCCCGTTTTGATAATCTGAACCGTCAATGTGTAGATCTCGTCGAGTACTATATATGTCTGTAAAATATCACATTGATTGGATATCGCTAACTATATGATCAAATCAGTTTTGTATACAAAAAATGGATTGTGTTATAGCTAACAGTTAAAAAAAACCAATCTGATGAGATAATTATCGATATTCAATCAACGTGATTTTTTACAGGCATATAGTACTCGACGAGTTCTACACATTGAACAGTTCAGATTATCAAAACGGGACCCGTGATGGCCGCCACGGGCCGAACAGTACCGTCCAGTGCAATACCCGAAAAGTAGTCAATCATTTCTTAGCATCAATTCAGCTGCGCAGATAGTACGGCTGTACACCTTACACTCCTAATCTTCTCCTACACACTAATTTATACAATTTTTTAATACATATTTTTCTATAAAAAGTCAAAAAGTTAACCCAAACAACTATATTTTTTTCCTCAACTTTTTAGTTCAAAAAATAAAAAAATACACTTATTTAAGACACTCAAACAACCCCTTAAATGGAACTTGTCTTGTAAGTCAGAACAAATTCTTAAGTTATAGTTTCTTATTCGAAACAGATAACAAGACACCTTGGTGATTCCTATAAGTGTGCGCTGTCTTAAACTTGCGGAAGAGTGAGAGAATTTTCCTGTTAAAAATAAAAAAAAAATCCTTTTTTATGGATAAACATTTAATGAAATTAGTTATTTTTACTGTTTACATCCAAACACTAAAAGAGTAGAAAAGAGTTTTTAGACACAAAATGGATGATTATTGGATACTCTTAGAGTACAGTCACGTGGTGCTCTATATTATGATTGATGCAGAAAGTGGGTATTATGATTTTATGTTGACTGATTAAAAAATATAAAATAATCCGATAAATAAAAATTGATGGAGTATGATCACCTATTACTCTAAGAGTACTTAACAATTTCCCACACGAAATATAAAAATGGCCTTTACTAACAAGGACTAGAATGGTAAGTTCTCAAGTAAACAATCAAGCAGCCATACGTTCGAGTCCCTATTTTGCTTAAGCCAGGAGGTGGGATCAGGTTTCTTGTTATAATAATAACAAACACATAAATAAACAAGGAAAAAATAAAAAAAGTAATGCTCTTTGCATCTGGTAGTATCTATCGTCTGCATAGAAAAAAAAAACTGGTGTTGTCAGAGATAAATTCATTTTCATTATGTTCCAATTCAACAAGTCCTTTTATGGAAGATACATTCCAAAGATAAATTTATTCTTTACTCCACTGCGACAAAATAGCGAATTAACGGTGACTTTTTTAACAACGATTTTTGTTACCGTCATTAAAGATATTATTAACGGCGGTAACAAAACCGTCGTTAATGTATCTTTAACGGCGGTAATAAAACCGTCGTTAAAAGAACTGCCACTAAAATCCTCTTTTAACGGCGGTAACGAAACCGCCGCTAAAGCCCTCTCATTACTGCCGTTAATAACGGCAGTCTTTGCTGGCGGAGCTCCGGCGGAACTCCAACAAGTGGTAACCACGCGCGGCCAGAGATTGAACATGACCATCTATAATAAAGCAAAAGTAATGTTTAAATATTTATTTAGGGAACATATTCATATCGAGTGGTTGTGGTGGAGTGGTTAGTGTGCGTGGATTAGAGGTTAAGGGTTTGAGACCTGGGGGGTGTAAGAAGAGAGATATATTTTTTTAAAAATTTGAAACTACTTACGGCGGTAAAGAACCGCCATTTTTGGTCCTATATTACTGTCGTTTTTGGTCGACTTTTAACAACGGTAATTTACCCTTTTACGACGGTTTTACTTTTTCTGACACGTGTATAAACGGCGGTCCTAAATTACCGCCGTTAAAGGATTTTATAGCAGTTTTACATCCTTTAATTCGGTAAAAAACCGTCGCTAAAACCCAATTTTAACGTAGTGATCACTACTATTACACCAAGAAAAAAAATATAAAAAGAAATACCTTCTGTGTGGATTTTGAATTTGTGAAACAATAATAAAATAAAATAAAATAAATCATTTCTTCTTATTTTTTTTCAAATACTTTTATAAATTTAAGATCAGAGCACAATTTAAATTTTTTTGGACAGCCAACTCAAACCCATGGTCCAATGTCCCGTAAGAAAGAGAACATATAGTTTCATAGTGTCCTTTCCTTCTAATCCTTCACTAGCCTAAGAATCAAAATCCTTAAGCAGAACTTGGTCTAGGTTCGATGTTCTCTCGCTGCGTGAGTTCTAATTTAAGCGGAATTTGTCTTGAAAGTTAGAATAAGTTTCTAGGTTATAGTCTCTTATTCAAAACAGATAACAGGACACCTTGGTGATTTCTGCGAGTGGCGCTACCTTAGACTCAGAGAGTGAGAATTTTCCTGTAAAAATAAAAAAAACAAAAAAAAAAAACTCTTTTTATGGATAAACATTTCATGAAATTAGTAAATCTTACTTTTTACATCCAAACACTGAAAGAGTAGAAAATAGTTTTTAGACACGAAATGGATAATTATTTGATACTCTTGGAGTACAGTCACGTAGTATTCCATGATATTATGATTGATGAAAAAGGTGAGTATATGATTTTGTGTTGGGTGATTGATGAATATGAAATGATCTAATAAATGAAAATTGGTGAAAGAATATGATCATATATTACTCTAAAGAGTACTTAATAATTTATACACAAAATATAAAAATGGTCTTTGCAACTCGCAAGGACTAACTAAAATGGTAAGTTCTCAAGTAAACAATCAAAGCCGCCTTAGGTTCGTGTCCCTATTTTGCTTAAGCTAGCAGGTGGGTGGGATCAGGGTTTCTCGTTATAATAATAGTAAATAAACAAGAAAAAAAAGAAAAGAACAGAAATGCTCTTTGCAAATGGTAGTACCTATCGTCTGCATAGAAAAAAAACTCTGGTGTTGTCAAAGATAAATTCATTTTCATTATGTTTCAATTCCACAAGTCCTTTTATGGAAGATACATGCCAAATTCATGAATTGGATTGCTTGTGAAATTGAAATATTTAACCAATCATAGATAATCTTAACGTGTACGATAAATAAAAATTGACCGTGGGGGCCCATCACGGGTCCCGTTTTGATAATCTGAACCGTCAATGTGTAGATCTCGTCGAGTACTATATATGTCTGTAAAAAATCACATTGATTGGATATCGCTAACTATATGATCAAATCAGTTTTGTATACAAAAAATGGATTGTGTTATAGCTAACAGTTAAAAAAAACCAATCTGATGAGATAATTATCGATATTCAATCAACGTGATTTTTTACAGGCATATAGTACTCGACGAGTTCTACACATTGAACAGTTCAGATTATCAAAACGGGACCCGTGATGGCCGCCACGGGCCGAACAGTACCGTCCAGTGCAATATCCGAAAAGTAGTCAATCATTTCTTAGCATCAATTCAGCTGCGCAGATAGTACGGCTGTACACCTTACACTCCTAATCTTCTCCTACACACTAATTTATACAATTTTTTAATACACATTTTTCTATAAAAAGTCAAAAAGTTAACCAAAACAACTATATTTTTTTCCTCAACTTTTTAGTTCAAAAAATAAAAAAATACACTTATTTAAGACATTCAAACAACCCCTTAAATGGAACTTGTCTTGTAAGTCAGAACAAATTCTTAAGTTATAGTCTCTTATTCGAAACAGATAACAAGACACCTTGGTGATTCTTGTAAGTGTGCGCTGTCTTAAACTTGCGGAAGAGTGAGAGAATTTTCCTGTTAAAAATAAAAAAAAAATCCTTTTTTATGGATAAACATTTAATGAAATTAGTTATTTTTACTGTTTACATCCAAACACTAAAAGAGTAGAAAAGAGTTTTTAGACACAAAATTGATGATTATTGGATACTCTTAGAGTACAGTTACGTGGTGCTCTATATTATGATTGATGCAGAAAATGGGTATTATGATTTTATGTTGACTGATTAAAAAATATAAAATAATCCGATAAATAAAAATTGATGGAGTATGATCACCTATTACTCTAAGAGTACTTAACAATTTCCCACACGAAATATAAAAATGGTCTTTACTCACAAGGACTAGAATGGTAAGTTCTCAAGTAAACAATCAAGCAGCCATACGTTCGAGTCCCTATTTTGCTTAAGCTAGGAGGTGGGATCAGGTTTCTTGTTATAATAATAACAAACACTTAAATAAACAAGGAAAAAATAAAAAAAGTAATGCTCTTTGCATCTGGTAGTATCTATCGTCTGCATAGAAAAAAAAAACTGGTGTTGTCAGAGATAAATTCATTTTCATTATGTTCCAATTCAACAAGTCCTTTTATGGAAGATACATTCCAAAGATAAATTTATTCTTTACTCCACTGCGACAAAATAGCGAATTAACGGTGACTTTTTTAACAACGATTTTTGTTACCGTTATTAAAGATATTATTAACGGCGGTAACAAAACCGTCGTTAATGTATCTTTAACGGCGGTAATAAAACCGTCGTTAAAAAAACTGCCTCTAAAATCCTCTTTTAACGGCGGTAACGAAACCGCCGCTAAAGCCCTCTTATTACTGCCGTTAATAACGGCAGTCTTTGCTGGCGGAGCTCCGGCGGAACTCCAACGAGTGGTAACCACGCGCGGCCAGAGATTGAACATGACCATCTATAATAAAGCAAAAGTAATGTTTAAATATTTATTTAGGGAACATATTTCATATCGAGTGGTTGTGGTGGAGTGGTTAGTGTGCGTGGATTAGAGGTTAAGGGTTTGAGACCTGGGGGGTGTAAGAAGAGAGATTTATTTTTTTAAAAATTTGAACCTACTTACGGCGGTAAAGAACCGCCATTTTTGGTCCTATATTACTGTCGTTTTTGGTCGACTTTTAACAACGGTAATTTACCCTTTTACGACGGTTTTACTTTTTCCGACACGTGTATAAACGGCGGTCCTAAATTATCGCCGTTAAAGGATTTTATAGCAGTTTTACATCCTTTAATTCGGTAAAAAACCGCCGCTAAAACCCAATTCTAACGTAGTGATCACTACTATTACACCAAGAAAAAAAATATAAAAAGAAATACCTTCTGTGTGGATTTTGAATTTGTGAAACAATAATAAAATAAAATAAAATAAATCATTTCTTCTTATTTTTTTTCAAATACTTTTATAAATTTAAGATCATAACACAATTTAAATTTTTTTGGACAGCCAACTCAAACCCATGGTCCAATGTCCCGTAAGAAAGAGAACATATAGTTTCATAGTGTCCTTTCCTTCTAATCCTTCACTAGCCTAAGAATCAAAATCCTTAAGCAGAACTTGGTCTAGGTTCGATGTTCTCTCGCTGCGTGAGTTCTAATTTAAGCGGAATTTGTCTTGAAAGTTAGAATAAGTTTCTAGGTTATAGTCTCTTATTCAAAACAGATAACAGGACACCTTGGTGATTTCTGCGAGTGGCGCTACCTTAGACTCAGAGAGTGAGAATTTTCCTGTAAAAATAAAAAAAACAAAAAAAAAAAACTCTTTTTATGGATAAACATTTCATGAAATTAGTAAATCTTACTTTTTACATCCAAACACTGAAAGAGTAGAAAATAGTTTTTAGACACGAAATGGATAATTATTTGATACTCTTGGAGTACAGTCACGTAGTATTCCATGATATTATGATTGATGAAAAAGGTGAGTATATGATTTTGTGTTGGGTGATTGATGAATATGAAATGATCTAATAAATGAAAATTGGTGAAAGAATATGATCATATATTACTCTAAAGAGTACTTAATGATTTGTACACAAAATATAAAAATGGTCTTTGCAACTCGCAAGGACTAACTAGAATGGTAAGTTCTCAAGTAAACAATCAAAGCCGCCTTAGGTTCGTGTCCCTATTTTGCTTAAGCTAGCAGGTGGGTGGGATCAGGGTTTCTCGTTATAATAATAGTAAATAAACAAGAAAAAAAGAAAAGAAAAGAAATGCTCTTTGCAAATGGTAGTACCTATCGTCTGCATAGAAAAAAAACTCTGGTGTTGTCAAAGATAAATTCATTTTCATTATGTTTCAATTCCACAAGTCCTTTTATGGAAGATACATGCCAAATTCATGAATTGGATTGCTTGTGAAATTGAAATATTTAACCAATCATAGATAATCTTAACGTGTACTCAATGGATGACACCCTACTTACATAAATTTGTTTGTCTATGGCACGGGTTTTCAGCTAGTTCATAAATGTAAGTAAATACCGAACAATTAAATGTTCGATGTGTTAGAAGGCTTTGTGTACTTGCAAGCTCAACAACGATCCTTAAAAAATGTGACCACAGCTTCATACTCTTTGTTTGCCCTAACATCAACATCAAACATCAGTAAGTTGGGCATGACTAGCCAAATATAGGTGATTATCACAAATCCAAAGATTAATGGCCCTGAGATTTGCCGACGCAATGGCCAAGCCCCGATGAACTTCTTTAAACTGCTCTCAACTATCAAACAAAGCCCTTGAAGAAGAAAGAACAACGTGTGTCCCCATGTGTGCCTCATACCCACATAGTAGAACATGAGCTCATGCATCAAGCCCGACACAAGAAAGGTCCCTATTATGGCCAAAATGTATGCCCATTTGTGGCCCAAGACCGGCGTGGCGAGAGAGCAAAGTGGGTTGTATATAGTCAATCGGAGGATGTCACTGGACATGAGGTTCCACCTACGACCCCAAAAGTCTCTTAGGGAGGAGGAAAGATATGGTTCATCAAATTGTGCTTCTACATTGGACCCTAGGACAACTTGAGCCATGGTTGCCACCACGGCTAGTAAGATTTCCAAGCCCATATAGACGTATAAAACAAAACAAAATTGGAAGAGCTTTGGATGGAGATACTCCTTATAGTAATTATTTAGGTAGAGAAAAAAGGCCGAAAACAAAGCCTTTGTAGCATAGTTTAGAGGTGATTTTAGGCCACTTTTCGAGGTTTTAGGAGATGGGCTTCCATTCCTTAGGCCATTTAGTGGCTTTTCCAAGTTGTGATTGTTTTTTAGGGGCTTCACTAAACTTGGAGGAGGTTTTGTGGGTCGGTTTTGTTGGATCTTGATGGGGAGACAGGCCACAACAAAAAACTGGCCCAAAGAGAGTGATGGGTCGGATAATGGGCCAACACCAAAGGCTAAGAGTAGGAGCTTGAAGTTGGCTAGCCAGGTTATGAAGAAGGCTGTTGTTAACCCAAAATGAATTGAAGTTAGATTGAGAGGTAGGACTAGAAAGAGACAAACCACAGGGTGGAAAGAGATGAGTCTGATTGTACCTTTGGGTACAATCTTAGTTACAAGGTAGCAATAACACATTGATACAAGGACTTCAAACCATACCTTCATATAATTGCTCATCTCACCCTCCATTCTCTCTCTCTCTCTCTCTCTAATGTGATCCCTATTTGTTCTTAGTTTTTGAACCTTTTTGTTCTACTTTTTATAGGACCGCTTAGTCGCGCGGATTCAAGTTATAAAAACAATAATTACTTCAAGAATGGGATAAATTTGCACATTTTTCCCTCTTCAAACATTTTTTAATAGAGGTCTTGGGCACTAATTTGCTCTTGTTCTCCTTTTCATCTATATATAATGTTATTAATTAATGACGTCACAAGTAAAATAATTCTGAAATTCATAGACAAATAAATAACTCAACTAATATGTTATAGAGTTCTTTATTTATTGAGAACACAAAATAAATAATTTTAACGAGTACTTAGAGAATTTTTAATAATTTTCCAAGAGACTTGTCTAATGCATGGCTTATTTCACGGCTGATTTTGCCTAAACGTTTAGAGTAGTTGATAGTCATGCCTTTTGTTTGTTAAAAAAAAAAAAAAAAAAAAAAATTAAAAAAAAAAAAAAAAAAAATTATGAACCATACATAAAAAATGTGTTAAAAAATTGAGCATGCAAAATTCACCATGGTGTCCACCTCTCATGTTGCCAATAACAATATAAAAATTATATATATTTTTTATTATCATTTTATGAATTAACATTATACTGTTAATAAGTATGAATAATTATGAGATTTTTATTAAACTAATACAGTGTTAACACATAAGACGATAAATAAATTTTGATAAAAAAATGATCATTTTAATGTTATTGTATAAAAATATTAGAAGCATATAAAGGCCTTGTTTGGCAAAGGCTAGTTTTTTGCTTTTTGGGTTAAAATTCACAAAAAAAACAAAATAGGATAAAATAGTTAATAAGACAAAATGTCACATCAAATCCATAATCATTTCACTTTTTCTCTTACAAATATTACATCTAATTACAAAAAAATCCAACCATCTTCTCAAATACAAATATTTTAGTCTATTAAAATAGCTAAAAATTAAAATAGCCTACTAAAATAAGCAACTAATTCATTGATAAAATCAGCGATCTCATGTTTTTAGATGTCCAAAATTGAGTTTTAAACGAGCCTTTATCTAACTAAGTTTTTGAAAAATTTGAGCTTTCAATTTTTTTGAAATTTTCCTATTATAATGGCACCGTCTATAATACAGTGACAAATAAAAGGGTTCACAAATAGAAACCATTAAAAACCCATGGTTTTCTGTTGTACCAAAAAAAAAAAAAAAACCATGGTTTCAAGTTTTGTAAGAACATGTTTTGCAATCCCTTGAAAGTTGCTGAATGAACAAAGTTATGGTGGGTGTGTAATTCTTTGAGGCTGAAGATTAAATAATAAAATGAGACTTTATTTTGATAGGTTTTCAAAAATAAATAAATAAAGATTTTCACTAATTAGAATATTTAAAATGCTTCTTGAAGGCCTTAGGTGATAGGCTAAATAGGCTAATGGTTGAGCCATCTAATATTTTCTCTGAGGAATGATTTTATTTATTTTTAACTGGGAACTGTGTTCTAGCTAAGGTCTTTTGGATCCATTCGAGAAGCATAAAATCGAGAATCAAGCGATATTCACTAATCGCATCCGCGCAAAGGGAAAGGATAAACGAGAATCGAACCTAATGTGGAGAGCATCCTCTAGGGAATGTATCCGTTCAAAAGTAGGCCGATTGCAATGGGTCCATAACGCCCAAAGAATAATGATTGAAACAAGAACAACATCATGTGCTTGTTAAGAATTTCAATATTTCAACAGATTATGTAATACATTAAGGCCATGTTTGTTTGGGCGGACTGGATTAGCATTCCCATGACTAATAGTGCTAGGACTATAAATTTGTTGGATTATGTATCCTATCTTAACTAATAGTCAAGTTTAAAATAATTAATTCCTACTTCAATTGTTTAACCAAACATCGGATTAATAATTTTATTGGACTATTAGTCCAATCCCAAGCTCATGTCTACCCAAACAAACATGACCTAAGGGTGTGTTTGTTTTGAAGGATTAGGGTGTAGGATTGGATTATTAGTCCCACCGGACTAATAGTCCATCGTTTGTTTGAAAATTTTTGCTCTGGACTAATAGTCCCCTCAGATATTTCAACAGATTATGTAATACATAGGTGTATTTGTTTTGAAAGATTAGGGTGTGAGATTGGACTATTAGTCCCACCGGACTAATAGTCCATTGTTTGTTTGAAAATTTTTGATTCGGACTATTAACCCCACAAATATGGGACTATCCTATCCCATGAGGGGAGGTGGGATAGAAACCATGGGATTGGTATCCCATGAGTTATTTTGTGAAATGTTCATTTTACCCTTCATGCTATTACTTAGTAAACAATTAGAAAATGGTAAAATAGTCTTTTGAATATTTATAAATTATTTTTTAAGTGTTGTTAATTTAAAATTATATATTAAATAAAAATTTTAAATTATAAATTAAATTTAATTAAAAATAATAAATTAAAAACTATGGCCTTATAAATTAATTTTTTTTAGTGTTGTTAAAAAATTAAATTTACACATTAAATAAAATTATTTTTTTAGTGTTGTTAATTTAAAATTATATATTAAATAAAAAAATTTAATTATAAATTAAATTTATTTAAAAATAATAAATTACCATTATCTGCATTAGTTTTAGGCATTTTAGCCTTACTATAAAAGGAAGAACAGTGTGATTATGCCCAAATTATGTGGTCTACTATATTTTTTCTAAACGTCAAGGTGGTCAGTGTAATTTACCCTGGGTTCTATTAAAGGAACATGAAAACTTGAACAATCCCAAGTGTGAGCAGTCTCTAACTAAAGATTGTGTGTACCACATAGGCACTAGCCATTACTAATCATTACCCTCTAGCACCTCTTGCATTGGTTTGATTGTTTGATTGTGTGACCATGTTAAACTGCGAATTTGATCGGATTTATTAATAAATTCGTGAATTCGCATTTTAGAGCATAGTTCGCCTACCTAGATTGGCAGATAAGGCTACTAAGGTTTCACTAAACCAGTATTTATAATGCATGATAGGATAATCCTAACTGTGCTTGCACTTCAATAAGAATTGCCTCAACATTTTAAATCATTACAAGAGGTTGCTTTGGTTTTCAATATGAGTATGTTAGGCTAAATTAGGTTTACTGTGATTTAATTTCTTCAAATGTGTTAAAATATATCATCACCTACCACCTCCACTCACCTCCACTACCACTACAACGTCATGACACCACCATACAGTGTCCTCTACAATGTTTTGACACCACCATACAGTGTCTTCACCAACGGTCTGACACGACTATAGAGTGTCTCCTATCTTTTTTTATTTTTATGTATTTTCTTGTTTTGCTCCTCTCTCCATGTTCACCCCATTGAGGGGACTTTTGGGTAAGCCTCGTTATTTTATGTTAAAATATATCATCACCTACCACCTCCACTTCACTCCTACACCTACTACCACATTTTCTTCTATATATAGGAATTTGTAACTATCACAAATAAATCAATCAATTCATCAATCAATAATACAATTCTCTATTTCTCAATTCTCTATTTCTCTTTATACATTAAATTTCTACATGGTATCAGAGCGGGTTTAGAACCTAGTTTTTTCGCTTCCCTGGCGGGCGGCAACCTCACCTTAGCCGCCCGCCGGACTTCAACCTATTCCGCGTATTTTCTACACATACCTGCCATCAACATTAAATTTCTACAGTTTTCAAAAATAAATAAATAAAGATTTTCACTAATTAGAATTTTTAAAATTCTTCTTGAAGGCCTTAGGTGATAGGCTAAATAGGCTAATGGTTGAGCCATCTAATATTTTCTCCAAGGAATGATTTTTATTTATTTTTAACTGGGAACTGTGTTCTAGCTAAGGTCTTTTGGATCCATTCGAGAACCATAAAATCGAGGATCAAGCGAAATTCACTAATCGCATCCGCGCAAAGGGAAAGGATAAACGAGAATCGAACCTAATGTGGAGAGCATCCTCTAGGGAATGTATCCGTTCAAAAGTAGGCCGATTGCAATGGGTCCATAACTAATGATTGAAACAAGAACAACATCATGTGCTTGTTAAGAATTTCAATATTTCAACAGATTATGTAATACATTGTTTGTTTGGGCGGACTGAATTAGTATTCTCATGATTAATAGTCCTAGCACTATGAATCCGTTGGATTATGTATCCTATCTTAACTAATAGTCAAGTTTAAAATAATTAGTCCGTACTTCAATTGTTTAACCAAACATCGGATTAATAATTTTATTGCACTATTAGTCCAATCCCAAGCTCATGTCCACCCAAACAAACATGACCTAAGGGTGTGTTTGTTTTGAAGGATTAGGGTATAGGATTGGATTATTAGTCCCACCGGACTAATAGTCCATCGTTTGTTTGAAAATTTTTGCTCCGAACTAATAGTCCCCTCAGATATTTCAACAGATTATGTAATACATTAATGGCATGTTTGATTGGAAGGATTAGACCATGGGATTGAGATTATTAATCCGCGGGTCCAATTATCCTATGTTTGTTTTGACATTTTGTTTTAGGATCATCAATCCAATGGATAATTAATCCAATAAATTTGTAGGATTATTAGTAATGGGGTAGGGGTGGGATTGTGAATACCACACTATTTGATTAGATTATTAATACCTCACTATTAATCTTGTGGAATCAAACATGGCCTAAGGGTGTATTTGTTTTGAAAGATTAGGGTGTGAGATTGGACTATTAGTCCCACCGGACTAATAGTCCATTGTTTGTTTGAAAATTTTTGCTTCGGACTATTAGCCCTACAAATATCGGACTATCCTATCCCATGGGGGGAGGTGGGATAGAAACCATGGGATTGGTATCCCATGAGTTATTTTGTGAAATGTTCATTTTACCCTCCATGCTATTACTTAGTAAACAATTAGAAAATGGTAAAATAGTCTTTTGAATATTTATAAATTATTTTTTTAGTGTTGTTAATTTAAAATTATATATTAAATAAAAAATTTAAATTATAAATTATAAATTAAATTTAATTAAAAATTATGGCCTTATAAATTAATTTTTTTTAGTGTTGTTAAAAAATTAAATTTACACATTAAATAAAATTATTTTTTTAGTGTTGTTCATTTAAAATTATATATTAAATAAAAATATTTAATTATAAATTAAATTTATTTAAAAATAATAAATTATAAATTATGGCCTTATAAATTAAATTTTTTTAGTGTTGTTAAATTATAAATTATAGATTACAAATTTAAAATTATATATTAAATAAAAATTATAAATTACAAGGGTAAAATAGTCTTTTGAACATTTATCATTATCCAGTCCGTCTAACCAAACATTGGATTCACTAAAAATAGTCCAATTCAGACATATAATCCCATGACTAAACAAACTTAGGATACAAATCCAGTCTAACCAAATAGTCCGGGAACAATATATCCCGGGACTAATAGTCCGATGAATTACAATCCTCCCTTAACCAGTCCATCCAAACAAACATACTCTCAGTATTATGCCACATTTACATAGGGCATGTTTTTTTTTTTATAGAGCAAACAAAGGTTAGAGCATCCACAATGGACATAATAACACATTTGTTAGTGTCAGTTGCCAAGTTTCAACTAGCAGTGGTGTGTGTTTGGGGCTGCAATGGAGTTGTTAGTGCGTGTGTTAGTGGGCTTTGTTAGCGTCAGTTGCTAAATGGTTTGTTAACTGTGGCTAGCGCTTTAGCTAGCGCAGGGAAGTGGTTTTTTTGTCTTCCGGGTTGACCGGTCGGACGTCCGGCCGGTTGACCCGGTCAACAGAAATTTTTTTTTTTTTTACTTGTTGGGATTTTTTTTTGGACTTAAAATTTAATTTTGGGCTTGAAATTTTTTATTAAACTAAATTATTTATTTATTTTATTTATTACATGCACATGCACATATATATATATATATATATATTTTTAACACTTAACACATCCATTACACCACCACTCACTCTCTAAAATTAACAAACTCTTAACACATCTTAAGAAATATTTTTTGGCCCCACTTTTATCACTTTTTGTCATATAACACACACTTTAACAAACAATTTTGGCTATCCCATTGTAGATGCCCGTAGGCATATGATTTCTCTCTCTAAAGAATCTTGATTGGAGTATACATTTACTAAAGAGATTAAACAAAATAGAAAGTGTATATATATATTTTTAAGGGAAATTTGGCTATAAACCCCTTTTACCTTCCTTTCATTGTTAAAAGGACTAAGAAAAAAATTATACTTTCTAAACCCCCTCATAATTATAAAATCTTACATAAAGGACAAAATTTATTATTTAAATATTTTATCAGGCTATTATACCCTTGGCTACACTTCTCAGATCTACACCATTTTGATGGAGAGAAGTTCAAATCTGCAGATTCGGCGACGCGAGAGAGAGAGAGACGTACGGAGAACATGGAAGGAGAAGCGCGGCCCAAGGGATCGAAGAGATTGCGGGAAAAGATTGGGAGGAGGAGCACCAAGAGGCCGGCGAATGCAACTCTCTGAGTCTGGTTGCTATGGCTGTCTACCTTCATATCTTACCCTAGATATGTGTATATGTATATATATATATATTTTACTTTTAGCTTCAGAGTCTTACAGTTTACTTATTTTTTAGAGTAAAATTTTACTTTTATACAGAGTAAAATTTTACTTTTAGCTTCAGAGTCTTACAGTTTACTTATTTTTTAGAGTAAAATTTTACTTTTATACAGAGTAAAATTTTACTTTTAGCTTCAGAGTCTTACAGTTTACTTATTTTTTAGAGTAAAATTTTACTTTTATACAGAGTAAAATTTTACTTTTAGCTTCAGAGTCTTACAGTTTACTTATTTTTTAGAGTAAAATTTTACTTTTATACAGAGTAAAATTTTACTTTTAGTTTTAGAGTGTAAAATTTTACTTTCATACAGAGTAAAATTTTACTCTGAAATACATAATGAAAATGTCTTAATAGGAGAGCTGATAGATATGGGGGTAATATAGTAAAAAAAATAAGTTTTAAAATATCAGGGAGTTTTGAAAGTACTTATATAATTCTTGTCATTTTGAAAGAAAAATTAGATAGTGAGGGGGCTATGACCAAATCCCCCTTTTTTTAAATGTATTTTTGATAGGCAAAATACCTCAAGTGTTGGGTTGCTCCAAGTATTGAACACTAGCCACTAAGCCACGGAAAGATGAAATGTTAGTATTTTCGCACATGTGACCTTTTGTTTTAATTGATATGTATTTAGTGTTGATGGGGAAATGACTATTTCTGTATCTTCTAGCTTTTTGATCATAATGACAATTATAGCTTAAAATAAATTTGAGCTTGTGTGATGACTGGGTCTTTCTTTTCTTTTTTTCCCCCTCTTTCTTTCTTCCTTCGCTCCACCTTTATTTTATTTTTCTTTCTTGTCGTTGTGCTCGAAACGTCCGGAAATAGTTTTATAAATAAAGTTCTTGCTCTTATTTTGTCCGGTGTTGAATTCCACTTGTTCCAGAAAGTGTGAGGTCAGGTCCAGAGTGACCGGGAGTAAAGCGGAATTTTTCTGGGCTGCTGGGCCAGGGCCGCACGTGCGGGGTTGGGCCACACATGCGAGAGGCCAAGCCGCACGTAATGGAGGTAGGGGAGGCTGGGTAGTGCATACTGTAATAAATGCACGTCCGTGAGGTGGTGTGAGGAGGTGCCGCACGTACGGGAGGGGGAAGCCGTACATGCAAGAGGCAAATGCCTCACATGCGGGAGAGCCCAGATCCGAGGCTTTGTTTTTATTTTCGTTTGGAACTGTTTGTATATCATTTTCATTACCTCTCTCTCTCTCTCTAAAATATATCTCTCTCCCTTCTCTCTATATTTCTACCCCAAAACAAGATTTAAACTCTTGATCCCTCATCATTCATCAAAGATTTGTCCATGTTTTCTTCATCAACATTGTAGAACACCGCTAGAACTACGTTGTGTACGGTAGAGATTGGAATTCTTCACCACTTGATCCTAGGGTTTCATCTTCTCTCTCTTCATTAAGCTTTGAGATAGGGATTTCTTGAGTTATATATACATGTTGTGCTATATATATGTTGATTTAAAAGCTTTCTTGTAGTTTTTGGGTTGATATTGATTTTACTCCAAATGTACAAAAAGTTTTGAAGAAATGGTTTTGATCTCTGTCTCTTTCTTATCCATGAGAATGTTCTTTTTACAAAACTCAAGAAAAAGTGTTTTTGATTGGGTTTCACCATGAAATGGAATGAGGTTGGGTTTTTGATGAAAACTGTAGAAATTTGGGGATTTTAGAAGATGAAAATAATGTTTATGAATTTCTTTATTCTCTTGTGTTAAGAGGATGACTGAAAAAGTGTAAATTTTGTTATTTGTTTTTATTGAATAGCAAGCCTTCTTGACGTATAAACAATGAGGAATTATTTATGAAATTATCATATAATACATGAGCATGTATGATTAAGGAATGCAAATTGGTATGTGCCATGGATTGTGGGAATTGTAAGGTCTTGGAGACCTAATGTGGGAAACATAGCATGTTGTCTTGAAGAGACTAACTTATTAGAAATTGTTCATGATGAGGAAAATGGGAATTGCTATGAGTTGAAGGCACACAAGTTTTTTGTGAAATAACATTGAAGAAAGGAAATAAGAAATGTATTTATTCGATATTGTTGTCATGTTACTTGAATGGAGAAATGCTATGAGTTATGGAAGAACATTGCATTGCATCCGCATGGATTTACATACTATGCATTATGTGATTTACACTGGGAAGATTTATTACAAGAAATAAATAGATGCATGTTTGTAGGTAAAGACGTGGTGATCCCGCCAAATTGAGGGCGCGGATAATTGTAAAGAGTACATAGCTCTTATTTTGTTGTGATCTTTGTGTAAGCCAAGAGCTAATGTGTTTGGGTCCGAGAGACCATTTTGTGTAACTAGGCTATTGCCTTGGAAGATGTAAGCCTTTAAGGGAATTTTATTTGTGTTGAGACTAGATGCTTCACATGCTATAGATTCATATATCTTTATATCCTTGAATGTAAAAATCGCATGTGGAACTTTTGTATAAACATTGTTGGTATATGATGTAAATGTTGGTGTTATGACATTATTTATTTGGTGAATGTTGATTAATGAGGGTGGTTCATGTGGTATTATTTTGGGGCGTTACAACTTGGTATCAGAGCTACCGGGTTTGAATACTTGGGGCTTGCTGGGAGTGGTTGTTAAACCACAATGGGTTCATTGCGTATGATTAGGAAATGTTTTGCTTATTTGTGATTATGTGACAGCATGCTTATGTGACTATTTGGGTATGAGATTAGACTTTTGGGATGTTATTTGCGCCTATTAGATTCCTTGAGGTCGTATTAGAAGAGTACTTGATCAATACTCCTTCTACTAAGAATTCTTGGTTTCTCATGGGACAAATCGCATCGCTAAAGGATAATTCGTATGTGTTTATGGACTACGTGCTTATCTGGAGTGAATTGAATTGTTTGTGTGTTAGAATGTATATAATTGTTATAGTTTAATGTGTGAGGCAAGTTGCGAGCACATTTGGAATTATGTGCTAATTTATCTATCTTGTTCCTTAATTAGGATGCCGGGAAGGGTTCAAAGTCGTGATGGTGAGAGTGTGTGCCTCAGGGAGGCCGTTGCGTCGTGCACTTAGTTGATTTTGTTTTTGAATTTTATAGAATGTCTACACGAGGAAATAGAGGACGGATGAGTAATAGGAGTGTCGGTAGGGGCATGGCGGTTCCCCCAACACCTGTCGTTACAGCATCGGCTGTCGGCAAGAAAGTTGCACGTGAGGTTGTGAGAGCGGCGCAAGATGGTCTATCTCGCAATGAGGGGGACAACAGGCGTACCCTCAAGCTTACTAAGGAGCTTATTTGCTCCAATCCACCGAAGTTTTTGGGAGAGGCAAGACCGCTAGAGGCGGAGAGTTGGTTGGAACAGATTACCAAGACTCTTGACATGCTCAGAGTCGAGGACGAGGGATTGAGGGTTTCTTTGGTGACCTTCCAATTGAAGGGGGATGCGAATTATTAGTGGAAGTATATGAAGGGTACCGTAGGTGCCACGTGGGTTGCGTTTACCGAGGCCTTCTTGGCCAAGTATTTTCCTCATTCTGCTCGGGAAAGGTTAAGGGAACAGTTTGTTGAGTTGCATCACGATGTTACTCCTTTGGCTCAGTTTGAGATGAGGTTCACTAGTTTGTCGAGATTTGCTCTAGAATTGGTGGCAACAGAGGAGTGTCGTTGTTATGAGTTTGAGAGGTGGTTGCGTGATGATATCTGGGAGAAGGTGGTTGGATCTATGTGGAAGAATTATTTTGATCTAGTTGGGGCGGCGGCCCATGCAGAGGCCGTGGTTAGCAGTGTTGGTCGAGTTAAGGAGGAGGCCACTTCGGTAACTCCTATAGTTCATAAGCACACTAGATTTAGCAAAAGGTGGAGGCGAGCGCATGCTCACTCCCAGACTCGGTCCTTGTTTTCATCAAGGGTTTCGAGCTCGTCCGTTGGGGGATCCAATGAGGTTTAGGCTCCAAATCAGGTTCAGAATTAGGAGGCCGTTGTTTGTTTTGATTGTGGTTAGCGGGGCCATGCTAGACGTTTTTGCCCTTTACGTGTAGATCCTTTCGGTGTTTCAGAATCTAGTCGGACCTTGTTCCATCAGTCTAGTCGGGGATATTATCGGTATCAGACTCGAAGAGACTAGGCTTCGGAAGTTTCACGAGGGTCAACTTTTAAACCAACGCGGTAGTATCACCGTTGAGAGGGACTTTTGTTTTAGAGATCTATGTTATAAATTGTGAAACTTTTGTGATTAATCGGTGTGTTGTATGATGCTAAGGCATCGTGGTTATGTGTTGTGTATGTATTGTTGTTTGTTACCCTCACATGTTGGGGCTTGCTAATGAAACTTAAATTCCTTGTTATGTATGTGTAATGAAATGTGTAAATGGAATTGGTGATCCTAGCACTATTGCATATCAATTGTTGAATTTTGTGATGGTCTTGTGATGGCCTTTGATTCTTGATTAGTTTAGAAATTGTTGACGGGGATTGAGAAGTTTGCAGAATTTTTGTGACAAACGTAATGTTAGGATGAGGGCCAAAATTTTAAAAGCTTTATTGTGTTAAGTTTGAGGAAGTATGAGATCTTAGAGTTTTGTGAAGATTGGTGGAAGTGATGTGGGAATGTATAGGGAATGTGAGTTTCGCATCTGTAGACGTGCCCTTGGGCTTCATGTTACTACAGTTCGGACTCAAATGTCAAGGTTCTGAATCTAATCTCGCAAAGTGCAATGCGAGACCGATAAATCACCAAAGAGTCCAAATCTGACAAATCGTTTTGGAAAACTGATTTTTAAGAAAGAAGTGCCAAACATGGACTTCTTTGCCAGATACAGAGTCGCCACCTAAATATTTTATTTTGAGGAATTTAAGAAACTCTGACTCGTGCCTAAGGCCATGTGTCCATCATAACCAAAGTTGCCTCAACTCGGGAACTTGGGTACGAGAGGGGAAGGTCATGCAATGAGCACCCCCGCTCGCCCGATCAAAGATCGGCCTGTACTAAGCATGATATTTTATTTTGAAAACATACACGTTCTTATTCCGGTTATTAGCCTAGAATTACTATGTGATGCGCACAACACACAAGTATAGACTAGATCACCTAAGTTGGAACAAATCATCTCATGTTTGTTTGTTTGAAAATGGTTTGAAGGTGCTACTCGCAAGTAGGCTAAGACGTGAATTTTTCACCCTCGAGTGGGCTTAAGAAAACATGATTTTGCCACTCTCAAGTGGGCTTAAAGCTCGCATTTCAATGAATTGTTCCAATTCAAGTAATCTAACCTTCACCCACAGGCATTCAGACAATTTATATCACTTAAGTAGATAACCTCATGGCAAGCATGCTATCATGGCAATACTCACACTCATGCAAGATGCTAAAGCATAAAAGCTTACCTAGTACTCCGAGCCAAAACAATAGCTAATTAGAAATCATACATGATCCTAGCTATGTTAAGATGGCTAATGCAACACATGCAAAATGCGACTAGAAATAGGCTTGGCTATTCTAAAATGGCATATGGAATGCAACATGACAATCATGTATTCAACTTGAAATTGAAATACTATGCAGTTAGTAGAATTCGCCGAGCCCGGTGCATGCAATACAAATGAATGATGCAAACATGCGAGCATAGAAATACTAATTGAAATATGACCTAAAACTAACCACTGAAAGCAGGTAAGTAAAAGGGAGAAAGACGTAGGGTTGGAAGACATTCACACACTCACACACACTTATTACAAAGTTCGCCCTCTCGATGGAGGGTTTGAAAGAATAATACAAATTGACTAATTAACTAACTAACTAGCTAATTAATTATTACACAAAACTTAACTAATTAAACAAATTAACTAAGCTACTAAAGCGGTAAATAGGCCTCAAAAAGAGGGAAAAATGCATGCATGCTCGGCTCTGCTCGGAAATCTATCGCCATGCTCATGCTGCCTCTGTTTACACTGCTCTGCATCTCTGAAAACTGTGCAAGTCTCAAGGATGCTTCTTAATCACCTTCTGGGTGCTGTGAGAGGCCATCGACTAAGTAGAAAGGCCATCGACCAAGGATAACTGTTCATCGACCAATAATGGGGCTCTCGGCCAGACACATTTAGTCGATCGGCACTGAATATGGTCGACCGACCATCTATTCCTGCAAAATGCTCATGCTGCAGCAGAGGACAAACACAGCATAGCAATGCATTTTTCAAGACAATGTTTGCACAACCACCCTCCCTATCATGTTATGAACTCAAGGGAGTGTAGTCCTCGACCCTCGGGCCATCAATCACGCATTTCAATGCATGATGGCCAAAGGAGCCAAGTGTGCAAATGAATATGGAATGAATGCACAAAACATATGAAGACCTCACACTTTATCATGTTGGATCAAGAGTGTTGGCGACTAAGGATTGAGGCACGTTTCGTCTCTTCAAGTACGAATGTTCCTTGCTCCTCGTGTTTGGTTTGACACCCCAAACCAAACGCAATGAAACGCATGCAAGTATGCCAAATACAATGCAACATGGAAATGTAATGCTATGCAACCTAAGCATGCACAAGGCTAAGGTAACAACAAATGCAATGCAACCTAATCAAGCATGTGACGAAATGCAAACTAACAAGCATGCAAGATGCAACCTAAACGTACAAACATGCAATGTAATAGGCATGTGACAACAATACCAATAACAAGGATGTGACAACATGCAACGCGATAAGCATGAAACGACACACAAACCGCATGATCCATGGACTTACATTGAAAATGGATAGGCCTCAGCCACGCCAAAAAACAGTGGCCAAGATGATGAAGTGATAGAATGAAATGCACAATGAGCATGCACATGCAATGGTCCAAGAGTTAAGGCATAAGGTCATAACACCCAAACATGAGCAAGGGTTGACAATCATGGTAGTATGGTGACACCATAAGCTCTGAAATTATGTTAAGAGTGATGCCAAATCAAACACATAACACAAGCAAGGCATGCTAATGGACTTCAAGTTCAAAGCTAGCCAAGGTACTTGAACATGGCCATGTCAACCAAGCCCCAAAGGACCAAGGTGACCCAAAACAGTCCCAAGGAAGTCCAAAACAGGGCTAGAACATGCATGGGATGAGGCCAAAACATGCTAGAAAGGTGAGCACAAAACAAGACGCATACAAGGCCAAAAGGGGCGATTGCACTACACCTATTACAACCAAACATGGCATCACTTAGGACAATAAAATCAGAGTTATGGCATGTTAGAATGAGCCCAAAAACCCACTTAGATGGCATCCCAAAGGCCTAAGTATGATGGCATGCACAATGACCTATTCTTAAGGCATGAAACACAAACTATCCAAAGCATGGAATAAGTGATAAATGCAATTGTGTGACCATGAAACATGGACTGAAATTACATTTCACATGATGCCAAATCATGAAAATACTTCAAGTAACACATGCTAATAAACTCAAGGCACAAAGCTTACAAGCTAGAATAAACCAAGGCTATACAAAACAATGCATGCATAACCAAGACAACATCGAACAGAGTTTAATCATGGTAAAACATGAGGGAAAGCTCCTTGGAGTCGAGCCAAAACATGCAAGGATAGTGGTCCAAACACAAGATGCATGTTATGCAAACATGCAAGATTACTCTACAAGTATGTGAAGCATGCAAGATGCCATCAAACCAACATGGAATAGAGTTAAAGCAGGTCCTAAAAGCCACTAAAAAGTGCTGAAATAGAACCAAGACATGCTAAGTAAACATACTACTCTTATAAGCCAACAACACAAGCATATGAGACATAAGGAGAGAGGGGTGTCCCCCTCCTATACAAGACTCCAAAACCACTTCTCCACCACTGAAAATCCTCTGGATTTCAGTGGTGAAAAGGTCAAAATAAGATGATCCCAAAGCTCAAAAGTAAAGGCACAAAACACGGCTAAACAAGGCCTAAAAAGGGGTAGACAACCCCCAACCAAAAAGTGACCTTAAGCAACCATAACAAGCATACAAAATCAGAACTTTTTTTAGTTTAGAGTTAAGCTTAAAACAATATAGAAGTATTGTAAAATCTTAAGCCAAAATGGGGTATCTAAAGTTTAGAATCTCACATTTGAAGAACAACTTCAAGAACACAAGACCAGCAACTCTCTCTGATCAAAACCAGCTCAAGAACCTTAAAATCAACCTCCTAGTATCTCAACACACAAGGATGGTGTAACTCTAGGTGTTTGTGTGCAATAGTAAGAACAAAACACAATTTTGAGCTCAAACACACACACAAATCTAGAGAGAGGGAGATATATAGAGAGAGAGATATCTAACTTGTATATCAGATTTCTAGAACCCCTGAAAAGGGAGAGGAGGCTCTCCTTTTATAGAAAACCAAATTTGCAAAGTTTCTTGGAGAAGCTAAGCAAGGCTCAAATCCCTCCATACACGTGTATGGAGGGGGAAAATTAGCTGGCACAAAATATCTGCCAAAAGCAGATGAAAAGGGGTTGACCGAAAAATATGGCCAATTGACCAACAAGGGTGGCCAACCGACCAAAAACAGTGCTAATCGGTCAGCACCTTTGGCTGATGGCAAGAAAAAGGGGCCGATGGCTTTGGGCCGATGGCTTCAAGCCTTGGCTGATGGGTTGAGGGGATGGCTAACAAGCCACTCTCTTCCCTCAAAAGCAAAAACACAAGTCTTTGGTCCACAACCAAGCACAAGACAGACAAGTCGAGAGATCTTAAGGCAAGGCGCGCGGCTGAAACCTCCGGGAACTCAAAACGAACACGAGCATGGATGATCATCGAGTGTTCAGATGATGACGTCCAAGTCTTGAGGACGGTAAAAAATAGAGTGTCTGCAGCATCTCGAGGGAGTAATGAATGGTTGGTGTTTTTAGGTAACGAGTGTACCGTTGGTAAGAATTCTCTTGGGCAACTCGGATCGTGTGATCGCCGTTGACCTACTCGGTCTTGTGTTGGGTATAAGAGTGTGTTGGCTATCTAGGCGTGTGAATAGAATTCCTTTGGGAATGGTATGTAGGTGTTTGAAGACCAGGAGCGGAAACTCTCGGGTGATTAGTTAAGTTGAGTGGTATCAAGGTGGGTGACAAATAGTCACCTTAGAATGGTTTAGATGTGGATTGTAAAGGTGAGCTCTTGGAAAATTAGTACAATTTGGCTAGAAGGTGGCGTGGTGCCATGGGTTATGCCTAGGGCGTTAGGCCTTGTGTTTGTGTGTGGTTATCGGTGCGCAATCTCTGTGTAAGTTATTGAAGCCATGAATCAAGGTAGAGTGTTAGCTTTTGGGTTGGGAATACTTATAGGCTTTTGGGTACCGATGCTCTTTTGGCTAATGTTTGTGCTGGTACGGAACTTTCGGAGTTTGGAAAGTTATGTGTGTTGTATTGTTTCATTTAACACTATGATTATTTCTAATTTTTGTTGTATTAGAAGATGTGGTTGTCTCATTGTGAAAACACTATAAGTGTGATGAATGTGATTGGGTGATGGTGGGAATTCACCAGGTGTTATTGAGAAGATAAATTGATAAGTGATTGTTGGTTTTTGAAAACTTTCATGGCATTTCTATTTCAACTAAAACCCTTGGGGTGAGATTTTAAGGCTTATTTTGGGGAAAATAATTACAAAATAAATTTCTTTTACTCGAAGTTTATAACACGAATCCTTCATTGGAAAACATCACGAATTCAAATAAAATTTTGGAGAACATGTATAAATAAGAAAAAGATTTTTCTTTCAAGATGACAAGAACAATCCTTATTTTAACTAGTTTATGTGATCATGTCGTTATCTTGTGTGAATAATAACTTGCGTGGTACTAATAATGTTATTGGCCGAACAGAATGGTATAATAATTGTATTTTGTTAATTAATATTGTGGAAATGCTATGTTATGTTGTTACGGTTGTGGCATCGCTATGTGGGTGATGGGTGTTGTTCGTTAACGGCAGAGATCCGCCGGTTGTTACGGTAGAGCGGAAATTAAAATGAACGAATTTTGGACTTTTGCTTGAAAGGTAGAAAATGCATTTGTGACTTGTGACCGGTGTGAGTTTGGAACACCTTTGAGAAAATGTTTTGCATGTAAAGAGATGACTTTTACCAATAATTGAGAAAAAGATGAAAACCTTATTTTGGAATTGAGTTGTTAATTATTGTACCCTTATGGTTGTAATGGTATAACCACTTTAATTGTATTTTTAAATCTTGAGTTTTGTATGTTCGGTTATGTGGATAGATGGGCGTTGTAAGAACTTGTTAGACCGGAGTCTTGTCATGAGCCGAGTTTTGTTATAACCATTTCCTTAAATGAGGTAACCAAGGATCTTGTGGTGAAAATTCAGTTCCCATCTTGTTGGAATGCTAGCGTGGAGAGTGTTTGGGCTAGTGGTGGTGGATACCCGGGGCGTGCATTTGGTTGCCGTGGTTATTTGTTGTTCTTGTCTCATAGACCCAGTGAGTGGTGTGAATCAAGTGGAAGTTTGTGACCATTTCCTTGTGTTCTTGACTAATTCGTTATCCTTGACGTTCTTAGAGTCGGGGTAGTATTCCAAATTTGGTTGTGGCCAGAAGTTGGTGTTGTGTTTCCTTGGTTGGTTGGGAGGTCTTCCATGGCACCGTTTGAGGCCTTGTATGGCCGACCTTGTAGGTCACCAGTTTGTTGGGCCGAGGTGGGGAATGCACCATTATTGGGTCCGGAGATTGTTAGGGAGACAACCGAGAAAGTTGCTCTCATCCGAAAGAGGTTAGCTACGGCTCAAAGCCGACAGAAAAGTTATGCCGATAAGAAGAGACGACCTTTGTTCTTTGAAGTGAGCGATCATGTGTTCCTTAAGATCTCACCTAGGCGAGGTTTGATGAGGTTCGGTAAGAGTGGTAAGTTGTCTCCGAGGTTCATTGAGCCTTTCGAGATATTAAAGAGGATTGGGGAGGTGGCACACCGGTTAGCTTTACTGCCACAACTCTCGAGGATTCACAATGTGTTTCACATGTCTATGCTTAGGAAGTACGAACTCGACCCTTCTCATGTGTTAGATTGGGTTGATTTGGAGGTAGATGAGGACGCCTCTTACGAGGAACGACCGGTTCAAATCTTAGACACCTGAGAACAAGTGCTACAAGGCGAAACCATACTGTTAGTGAAGGTGTTGTGGAGACACCACGAAGTGGAGGAGGCTGCGTGGGAAAGGGAGGCGCAAGTCCGCTCCAAGTATTAGAATTTGTTTTAGTCTGCTTGGATGTTTGTTTAAATTGTCATGACCCCTTGTGTTGAAGAGAAAAAGTGTTAAGTTGTTGATCACGTGTAATATATGTGTTGTTAATCTAAGTGTGAGATTGTGGAAGATCGATATTTCGCTAAAGATGTTTTATTCCATGTGCCTTGTAAAATGATTGTTGTTTTGATTGAAATGATAATGAAAAGTGTGGTAAATGTTGATTAATATAAATGTTGCAACTCGATAACGTTGTTAAGAATGGTTATGTTGTTAGAATACTCTTGCTTGGGGAGTTTGTTCAAATTTTGGGGACGAAATTTCCTATGGTGAGGAGGTTGTGATGACCGGGTCTTTCTTTTCTTTCTTTTCCCCTATTTTTTTCTTTCTTCGCTCCACCTTTCTTTTTCTTTTTCTTTCTTGTCGTTGGGCTCGAAACGTCCGAAAATAGTTTTCTAAATAGAGTTCTTGCTCTCTTTTTGTCCGGTGTTGAATTCCACTTGTTTCGGAGAGTACGGGGTCAGGTCTGGAGTAACCAAGAGCGATGCGGAATTTTTCTGGGTTGCTGGGCCAGGGCCGCACGTGCGGGGTTGGGCCACACATGCCGGAGGCAGGGGAGGCCGGGCAATGCATACTGTAATAAATACATGTGTGTGAGGTGGTGCGGGGAGGTGTCGCATGTGCGGGAAGGAGAAGCCGCACGTGCGGAAGGCACATGCCGCACGTGCGGGAATAGGCTCCGCACGTACGGGAGAGCCTAGATCAGAGGCTCTGTTTTTATTTTCTTTTGGGGCTGTTTGTATATCATTTTCATTACCTCTTTCTCTCTCTAAAATATATCTCTCTCCATTCTCTCTATATTTCTACCCCAAAACAAGATTTAAACTCTTGATCCCTCATCATCCATCAAAGATTTGTCCATGGTTTCTTCATCAACATTGTAGAACACCGCTAGAACTACGTTGTGTACAGTAGAGATTGTATTTCTTCACCACTTGATCCTTGGGTTTCATCTTCTCTCTTTTCATCAAGCTTTGAGATAGGGATTTCTTGAGTTATATATACATATTGTGCTATATATATGTTGATTTAAAAGCTTTCTTGTAGTTTTTGGGTTGATATTGATTTTACTCCAAATGTACAGAAAGTTTTGAAGAAATGGTTTTGATCTCTATCTTTTTCGTATCCATGAGAATGTTCTTTATACAAAACTCAAGAAAAAGTGTTTTTGATTGGGTTTCACCATGAAATGGGAGGAGGTTGGGTTTTTGATGGAAGCCCTAGAAATTTGGGGATTTTGGAAGATGAAAATAATGTTTATGAATTTCTTTATTCTCTTGTGTTAAGAGGATGAATGAAAAAGTGTAAATTTTATTATGTGTTTTTATTGAATAGCAAACCTTCTTGACGTATAAACAACGAGGAATTATTTATGAAATTATCATATAATACATGAGCATGTATGATTGAGGAATGGAAATTGGTATATGCCATGGATTGTGGGAATTGTAAGGTCTTGGAGACCTAATGTGGGAAACATAGCATATAGTCTTGAAGAGACTAACTTATTAGAAATTGTTCATGATGAGGAAAATGGGAATTGCTATAAGTTGAAGGCATACAAGTTATTTTGTGAAATAACATTGAAGAAAGGAAATGAGAAATGTATTTATTCGATATTGTTGTCATGTTACTTGAATGGAGAAATGCTATGAGTTATGGAAGAATATTGCATTGTATCTGCATGGATTTACATACTATGCATTGTGTGATTTAAACTGGGAAGATTTATTACAAGAAATAAATAGATGCATGTTTGATAATGGAGTTAATGGAAATGTGGCATGGGGTAAATACGTGGTAAGTCCGAATAGGGGGTGTAGTTGAACTTGATAAGTTGGCTTGAGTGTCCATGGTGAAAGACCAGAAAATCGCGCGAATAGGTATCGAACCTTCCGGTTAATACCGATAAAAATGACAGTTTGGTAGTACTCGTAGAGTCTACTTACAAACACCAGCCTAGGGATTACCAGTGTTGTATTTATCGCCCCTATTGATTAAAATTGGAAGTTTGAAATATGTTGAGATGGCAAGCCTTTATTGGAAAAATTGAGATTGCTAATTTTTATTGAAATGAGAATTTTATGAAGAGCATGAAATGAAATTTCTTTAAAAGAGCATGACATGGCATTGACATTTGCATCTTTATTGAGAATTGCATAACTGTATATACTTTGTTAGAATTCTCTACTGGGCTTTATGCTCACCTCTATGGGACTTTGGTGCAGGTAAAGACGTGGTGATCCCGCCAAGTTGAGGGCGCGGATAATTGTAAAGAGTACATAGCTCTTATTTTATTGTAATCTTTTTGTAAGCCAAGAGCTAATGTGTTTGGGTCTGAGAGACCATTTTGTGTAACCGGGCTATTGCCTTGGAAGATGTAAGCCTTTAAGGGCATTTTATTTGTGTTGAGACTAGATGCTTCACATGCTATAGATTCATGTATCTTTATATCCTTGAATGTAAAAATCGCATGTGGAACTTTTGTATAAACATTGTTGGTATATGATGTAAAGGTTGCTGTTATGACATTATTTATTCGGTGAATGTTAATTAATGAGGGTGGTTCATGTGGTATTATTTCGGGGTGTTATAGCTTGACTATTTCTAACTATTTCTATCTTGTAACTTTTTGGGTAATTCTTGGTTCTGTTGAAGCCTTGCTACGATGGTGGGCTGGGGTCGAGCTCAAGAAGGAAAGGAAAATTTAGAATATTGTGCCACTAGTCCTATTGTGGTGAGTCTGGAAATTGAGGAATGACATGGTGTTCAATGGGGGTTATCCCAATTTTGCTGACTTGGTGGAAATTGTGAAGTCAAGTATAGCTTTTTGGGCAAAGAGTAGTATTGCAGGCTTGCAGTACTCAGTTCATGATTTTGTGTTCAATTTTAATTAGGTCAGACTTTGTTTGTGAGGGAGTGTGTGGCTGTTTGGTTATTTGTATTAGATTCTTGTGGTTAGTTTGTTTTTGTTGTTTTGCTTGGTCTTGATTGGTTGGTTACTCACCAATTTGGTGGTATGCTAGCATATGATAGTATTTGTTTTGTGGTATCAATCTAGTTGGGATTACAAAATTTAGTTATGATACTTGTTTGCACTCACTTTCTTTGTTAATATTTATCACTTGTCTTGTGCTTATTTCTATATCAATAAAATTTCTTTTGCAAATAAAAAAGTAAAAAAACCTTAAAATAAATCGCGTAAATCTCTACATTCACGTGACTTTTATACCTTATTCTTATTTTTTGTTTATGTTTTGAAATTGGGCAGCAAACAAATATTTCGAATTAATCTATTGATTATACATTTCAAATTCTTACATAAGGCCTGTTTTGAGAAGGATATGTTTGGCATGTAGGTAATGGAGAAGAAGGTGTAGGTGAAAAATATAACTCATCAATGCCAATAACTAAATTCAAGAACAAAAATGCCTTGGACCCCCAGTGGGAGTGACCCCCACCACCCCCATTGTTTTTTGATTGGTTCAAATTTTTTTTTTTTTTTTAGTCTTGCTCTCACAACCCACCACGTGGAGGTGGGGGTGTTGGGGGTCACCCCTCACTGGGGGTCCCCAGCACTGTTGATTCAAGAAAGACTATATGGCAAGTTTCCTTGAGAAACACTTGGCTTATAAAAATCCAAAATGATAAAATATTTTTAAGTTAATCTCTTTTTGTAAGTTTTTCAATAAATTTTAATATTATGGTTGATTTTCTTAGTCTTTAAATGGTCTGCCTTGGTTTTTTTTTTTTTTGGCATTTCCCCCAATTCATTTTTATTATTTATTTTTATATTTTTCTCAAATGCAATTACAAATTTTTCCCTACCCTTGTCTTTGTCCCATTTATTTATTTATTTTGTATTTTCCTCAAATACATTGGTAATTATTTATAAATTCTATTTGAAAGACTTATACAAGATATGATCCTATGAAAAATTGTATAACCTAATAGATCCTGTAATTTTCTTGTGAACACATCTATCCTCAATTTTAATTAATTAATAACCTAATTAATGATAATAACATATATGTGAAATTCAATATTACCATAGATTGTGATTATATCAATTGGTTAGAAATTTAAAATTAACCTAATTGATGGTAATACCATATATGAAAAATCCAATATTAACATAAATTCACTACAACAAAAAAAGGTTTTTACGGCGCGCAATGCACGTCATAAAAACCCTTCTACGACGTGCAGCACGCATCATATTATGACCAGTCATGGAAAGTTATTCACTTTCAACAACATGCTTCGTACACCGTTAAAAACTATTTAACGATAGATTTTGTGCGTCGTTGTTACTTTTTTTACAACATGCTATAGTACACTGTTAAAAACTATTTAATGACAGATTTTGTGCGTCATTATTACTTTTTCTATGACTACTTTTGCATGCCATTAATTGGTGAGACAAACAACGACGCTAATTGTGCGTCGTAAAATATGTAATATAACGACTTATTATGCCTGTCATAGAATATGCAATTTTTTTTTTTTAAATTCTGCAAGTTCTATTTGACCAATTTTGTACAATCTAACAAATATTACAAACAAGCATCACAAAACATCAATGAACCACCAAAATATTATTTGAAACATCAAAAAAAAAAACTATATCCATAAATTATAAGCATTCAACAATTGTCTATACATTTTAAACATTCGAAAAGTATATCTTTAAGTTCTAAACTGTACAAAAAGTTTAAACCATCCAAAACTATGCATATCTAACTTTTTAAACATATCGACAACTATTAAGAGATTATCTAAAACTACCGACAACAGTTCCTATAGTAGTTGCAGCTGTAGTTGTAGCAAATCCATTTGCTCCTATCACAAGGACGAGGGTGCTCAATGTATGTGTTAAGGCACCTAAACCCGCGGCAATAGCTGGAGCAACTAACCATGTTGCATTTCTTGTCTGCATGATAAAGGAACCTTCACATAAGTACAAAAACTAACGACTCAGGGACAAAAATATTTCTTGAGATATTAAAAAATGATCAAGAAATTTTAAAACATCAACAAAACATTTCTAAAATTAATAAGATAATTCAATGGCCCCATAAAAGCAATGTCATAATGAAAAATTAGCAAAAATTCAAGATCTCAATAGTTTGCTGCTAAATTTAGGCCATAAGAAGCTCAAGTGAAAAATTAAATTTAAAAAGAGAAAGAGGTGGAATTAATCTACTTCAATGCAACACCTACTTGGGACTTGCATAATTATGTTAAAGGATCTCTATGTATGACGTTTAGGTTTGTATAGGTTTTATCCATTACCATTGTAAGTTCCAAAATAAAGAGTCCAAGTCAAATTAGAGTCTATATTATTTACAAGTTTAAAAAGAAACTTTCAATCCAATATGTACATGAAATGTTGTCATGTGAAAGTGTAAAATAGGGACTAAAAAAATTTGAAATCTGGAACATTTTAAAGATAAAACAGACTCTTTTATCCCCCTATTTGCCATCTTTCTGGGGATAACAAGCCAAGTTGAACATCACTAAGTTTGATTCAAAGTGAAAGATGTTGACAAATACTACAAAGCCACTGCATTTTCATGGGCAATAGAGTAAGCAAGTGCAGTATGCCAGCAACTTCTAATCACTAATTCTACTAGTATGCTATGAAATGGCAATACTACAAAGCCACAATTTTTTCTAACATTATAGGGTTGTTGTAGCTGTACTGCTAGCATTGATCGATGTCCCTAGGTTGTTCTTATTCATTTTCTTCTATATCTACATAAATTGTTCTAATATCTTTTTGTGAAAAGTAGGATACTATCGATGTTGATTACTTTGTATTGTTTTAGTTTCATATAAGCAGGGTTTCCCCTTTTGGTTTATTTTTTGTTGTCTCTGTCTAATGGGGTGCGCCCAGCTGTGTTTATAGAGCAATGCCAAGGCAATATTGGAGGACCCTAGTTGTCAGCTACTGTGGTGGCCCTCTTTCTGAAAAGACTAGTTGATATCATGTAGAATGATGGTCCTAGCGTTAAAAATTGACCAACCTAGGATGATCTTATACTATTATTATTTTTTTGTTGCACCTGACGTTTCTTCTAATTAAGGCCTGATGATGTTGGACAACACTATGACACTTATAATGCTGCCTATGGTTAGTTATATGGTGGTTTGATCTATGAACTTGTAAGAATAGGGTTTGTAAAATGTTGAAGAAATAATGTAGCGTTTAGAGGAGAAGTGACTGGAGTTTGGCTTTATTTGAAAGTGAGAGATTGCAGGAATTTTAGAATGCTGTGTGGAAATTTTAGGAAAAAAGTACTGGGTTTTGGAGTCGATTTAAAGTCCAAATTTAGTAAGGAAAGGATTAGCTCATGGAATATAGGCTTTGGAATGAAACAAAGAAAGAAACTAAGGCAGGTTTGTGATTAAAATAACATAATCTAATAGCAGAGAATTAAACACAGAAGAAAAGGAAGAAGAAAAAGAAAGAGAAGGATCTTATAGGAAGCCCACTTTGATTCTTTAGGAATTACTCTCCAAGGTTGGGTTGCATCACAAAATTGCACAATCTTTAATTATCAAAATCCACTCTACTAAGTTAAAGAATAAGTGTTGCTATGTTTAGGTTGCTAAACTCATACTTCTACTAAGATTAGGATCCTAAATGTGGAAAACTTGACCTGTAACACAATCCTCGACCCACATTATATACCAAATGTGAGCATTAAATGATTTGGTTGACCAAGAACATGGCCTGTGTACTTGCTATATCACAGGCCAATTTAAAAGTGACCAGAAATGTATTGACTTGAGAATAAACATAAATACTCAAAATTAACCCAAATTTGATTATGTAGTAAGGTTTGAAGCATGCCCATGTGAAAATCTCCAATTTGTACCTTTACTTATTGTGTTCTACATCAACAATTGTGTTAGAGCCTGATAGGTGTACACACATTCTTCAGGATAGTTTGTTCATCTGGGGTAATGAGTTTTGGCTGATTTTACACTGCCTTTTTGTCTGTGTCTTGCTCTTGCTATTCTTTTTTTTTCATTTCCTCTTCATGTTTGAAAAGTTTGGAATGGGGAAGCAAAATGATTTAAAATGGGTTTTTAAATCACAACTTTTAGTTTACAGAGAACATATTAGCATATGTCTCACATTTCATCACAACATATTAGAATAGCAGGTCTATAGTTCAAAATCATAATTTGAAATCAATCACAATTTTTAGTTTAGCACACTAGAGGACTAACAGACCCCAGACTGAATCGAGTTTTCTAAATAATCCGTAGTAACCATTTCCTATAATCAAAAAATGACAGAGTCTGACCACTGCACCTGTAATAACCCTCACACTGTCCTAACCATACTCGTATGCATTCATATGATTCTATCTTGTTAAGCTTGCATTTCAAGTCTTGTCCTTGTTCACTTAAGTGTTACAGCATGCTTTGTACCTTACTCGGTGTGGGTTTAGCCGAGGTCACCCTGAGACTAGGTCAGTTTTGAACCTCTTGCATCTAAGACCATCTTGGAATTTACTTTGGTTGACTCCACCTTCGCTCTGACATGTTGGCCGAGATATCACTATCTAGACCGAGGTGTTCGTCGCCGAAGCCGAGATGTGTATTATCTAGGCCGAGATGTTACCCTTGAACCCAAGTGACCGTACTCCTGGATTGGTACGACGGCCGAGATGTTACCCTTGAACCCAAGTGACCGTACTCCTGGATTGGTACGACCTAGACCGAGGTGTGGTACATCTAGGCCAAGGTGTGGCACAGTTAGGCCAAGTATTGTCCTTTCTAGCCGAGGTCCTTGCCCGTTGCTTGCCGAAGTCTTGTTGTTAGCCGATGTCGTTACTTGTCGGAGTGCTCTTGTCGCCTAGCTTGTTGAGTACACTTTGTCATAGTCTTGTCTTTTCACTCAGTCACCTTTTTGAGTAGAATCAACCAGCCGTTGCCACATACCCCTGCAGAGGGTTAAGTCAGCCGACAGACCCAGAAAATATACATTTTTGTATTATATCTTTGCCTTGTAGAGAGAGAAAAGCTCTAGGAAGAAAAAGAAGTCTTAGAGTGAGAGAGTGGGCTTTCGAGCTTGATTCCTAGAGATCAAACCGTTAGATTCGTGTATTGAGGTTAGATTCTTGATTTACTCTTGTCGTTCTTAC
>NW_021025116.1:180251-190564 GCF_004153795.1 Camellia sinensis | reverse complement strand
GCGCTCGCGCTCCTCCGAAGACAACGTAGACCCGATCTGGACCAGCCGCGGGTCCTCCTCAGTACCAATATTTACTGTAGTGATTTCATCAACCAGGGGTTTAACAAATCTTTCCTGCTCTTGTTCAATTAAGCGTTGCAAAACCGGAGGAACTTCGTCCTCGTCGTTTTCATCAAAATTTTGAAAGTCTGAGTTAATGCAATAAATCAAAGGCACAGAAAAGTACTCAGAAACCACAACCCCTTGATTCTCATTAAGCACATCCAAATCGTCCAAATTCTCGATTACAACAGACTCAAACGAGAAAGAAAAAGAAGACCAGGATATAACTGTGGCATCCGGCTTATCATCCCCAGGACTACCAGACTCAGACTTAGTCGAGCTAGAACCTGATTCCGACTCACAAGATTCGGTGGAATCAGATTCCAGCTCACTACCTGACCCGGTGCTGCTGGACAAAAATCCCTCCTTGTATTGCCAAGTGAGAGAGGGTGCGATAGATGCATCCAAAATAGTCGCTGGTAGGCCCGCAACCGCTTCATCCCCAATCACGCATACCGAGAAGTTATCCCCCAAGCACTCCTGGTCGATCGGAGGATCTGAGAGTAGACTTGCCAGCACTACCCCCATTTCAATTTCAGCGCCTTCGGAATCCACTGCCTTACACTACCCAATCTCAACTGATGGGTCTGTCTGCTCTTCAGTAATATCATCCCCGGGTAGTTGCAGGTCGAAGAAGATCTCGAGCCCTGGCACGCACTTCCTCTCCGCGTTCAGCCACGGCTCTAGGAAGCCACAAAATGGGAAGTCCTCCCCCTCCCGGACGAAGCGTGCGTTTAGGGTGCCCTGAATGGGCCTATGCATCAACTTAAAAGGCTTCCCTGCCTTCTTTGCTCTGGCTCTCCCAGCCATCTCTTTACCCTTCCTCACCCAGTCCTCTTTGGTGGGCAGATAACCCAAGCCAAAGGTATGAGGGTTGTGCGGCACTTCGGCCAATGCTGCGACACCCTTCCGGCCGCTCCTTCCTAATCCCATCCCGAGGATGTGTTGTAACTTGTTCATGAGGTAGACGGATTGAGCACTGACGTACACCCCCTTATTCACAGCCATAATATTCTGCACCACTCGAGCCTCAGCCAAAGTGAACCCTGATAAGAACACATCCTCAGTGCCGTGCTCGATTTCCAAGACTAGTGTGGACACTTCTGGCGGCGGATGGATTGATGAATTCCCAAAGACAATAGCCACCCCCTTCCCGTGAGGGTACTTCAACATCTGATGTAAAGTGAAAGAGACTGCCTTTACTTGGTGCAACCACGGCCGCCCCAAGAGTAGATTGAAGGTTGCGGGAACGTCCAAGACATGGAATTCAATGTTGTGTTGTCCAGGACCAACCTGGGTCTGAATTTTGACAGTCCCCATCACTTCCCTGCTAGCATTATCATATGCTCTGATCACCTGAGCAGTCGACACGAAGTCCGCGGGCTTCAACCCGATTGCATACGCTGTTCTGGCCGGGCAGACATTGATGGCAGACCCGGTATCAACAAGTACCACCGGTATCCACTTGTCTCTACATTCCACGGAAACATAGAGGGGTTTGTTGTGATTTGTGCCCTCAGGTGGTAGTTCTTTGTCTGAAAAGCTTAATGCCGGGGAACCTCCTCCCGGAAAAACCAGCCCAACCAACTGTTCTGGTGTAGTATCTATAGAGAGTTTGGCCTTGTCCATGGTAGATAAGACAGCCTGTCTGTGTACTCGCGACGCCATAAGCAGTCCCCAGATGGAGATGTCTGCTTTTATCTTCTTTAACTGTTTGAGTACAGCCTCCTCTTCAAGCTGTTTCTCCTTCTGTTTCTCAGCTTCTTTGTCCTTCCCAGATGCCTCGGGTTGGTCTAGGTGCGGGGGCTTGAAGTACCGCCCGCTTTTTGTCATGTGATTAACCTCATCGAGGTACCAGGTGTCGTCTGGCTGATTGCTTCCCCAGTCTTCGTCTGTGTGGGCAAGACATAAGTCATCGTCTTCCCACCACTTTCCGTTGGCATTCAAAAGGCACCTGTCTGGCTCGGGCATGTTCGTACTCACAGCACTTTTAGCCTGCATGCTCACAGTATCCTCTGTTCTTGTGCCCACAGCACTTCCGATCCCCTAATGGATTTTGGCTTTCCCAGTTCTCTCAGAACCCTGTTGTTCTACCTGCGTCAGTGCAGTTTGTTGTTCAACTTTCCCTGCATTCACAATGCTTCTGTCCTGAGCAAAATTCTTTGTACCGGCGCTCTCCGGCAATGTAACCTAACTTCCGGCCCTTCCGGCCACAGTTGATACTCTCGCCCCTGCCGGGCCCTGTTCTGGTTGGGATTCTTCCACCACATCTGGTTGATCATCCAGCCATCCAGTGGCCTCTGCCGATTCCTCATAATCAAACCTGTTGACTGCCGCGCCCCCTGATTCTTGGTCATCGAAAAACTGTAGGTTGGCAAAGTCCTCCTCTACAGCCGTCAAATCACTTGCCTCTTGCTCAAATCCATCCCCCTGGATCACACACAGCTCTTCCTTCTCTGGCAATTCTAAACCCAGCCCAATCTGGCCTGTTGACAAGATGTACTCACTCGGATCATAGACTTCCCCAGCAAAATTCTGTTCAATCCCAGACTCAACAATTCCATCCTCCTCTACAACGTCTGTTACGCTGTCTTCCACAGTCGCCACCACTGGCTCAGGTTGGGTTGTAGAGATGTCCAATATGCACAAGAGGTCAGTGCAGTCGGGAAGGAGCACCTCCGGCTTAGGTAGATGGGTAGGAGTAATATAGATGCTAGGATCGTAAGACACGACCCCAATCTAGATAAGATTGACTCTTTTGGGAGGTGGAGCTTGGTTGTGTGTAGGGAGTGGATTGGTTGTGACGTTAGGTTTCTCTGGAGGTAGAATCACATTTTTGTCAACGAGGTCTTGAATCTCGTGACGCAGCCTGAAACATTGGTCAGTATCATGACCGTGCTGCTGGTGATATGCACAGTACTTGGCTGGGTTGTGAGAGGGTGGAAGTGGATTTGGTAATGGCCTCGGCTCTAGGGATTTTAGATGCCCCTTTCTGATTAAGACCCCTAGAGCCTTAGACAAAGGCATGTACAGTGGGGTGAAGGTTTTTTGGCCTCTAGGCTGGTATTTAGTGGTTTGGGTATTACTTCCGGATGAACCGGAGAAGGGTGTGGCTGCCATGGGCCTTGGAAGGGGAGGGGGAATGGTGGCGACCATGCTGACCTCCGAAGCTCTTGCGGTTGCAGCGCCACTCGGGCCTGCATTATTGTTGCGGTTAAATGTTCTCCTGGGTTGCTCCCTGTCCTGGTCAATCAGACCTTGCTTCATCGCATCCTCGAGTTGTACCCCCATCTCATGTAGATCCAAAAAGGTGGGGAAGGGGAGTACAATCATCTTCTGCATCAATTTTGGTTGGAGATTGCGCACAATCATCCTGATTTGGTCCTTATCAGTGGGCCTCAAAGTCATCATCGATGCCTTCGCCCTCGACCGAGTTACGAAATCTGAGAAAGTTTCTTTGGGCTCCTGCCTCGTTGTTTCGAGATCACGAGTTGTAATCTCGATCTGGGTATTGTACGAGTACTGTGCGACAAAGGCCTCGGCCATTTCATCCCAACTTCTTTTTACCTCATCTTCCAACTTCGCGTACCAGATAGCGGCCACACTCAACAGGGTTCGGCCAAACAGCGAAAGCTTTTGTGGTTGAGTTAGGCCCATTGGCCGTAGTATATCTGAGAATAAACGGAAGTGGACCATGGGATCGCCGAATCCGTCGAAATGATCAATCTGCGGCATCTTGAATCTATCTGGCAACGTTACGGCCACATCGGAATATCCGTCCTCGATATCCGGAATAGCCTTTACTCCTTGTGATTTCTTGAAAAGCTTCTTGAGCTTGCTCAGTTTCAGAGCTGTATGGTCTATTTTGAACTTGAAGGGGGAGTCCGGGTGGTTGGGTGTATGGGTCTTGGACAGTTGAGGCGGAAGCGGGGGCGGAACTGGCCCCGTTGGAAGGTCTGTGTCCTCTTGGATGTTTTGGACATTGGGTAAGGTGTTCTGGGTGTTTGGCACGGCATTCTGGACAGTTGGTGTCTGCTCTGGTAACGGGATCCCTGGTGGTGGAGGAACTGGATGTGAGGCTGACGCTTCGGCTTGCTGCTGGAGCCGGGTAATTATCTCCGCCTGTTGGGCCATGATTGCGGCCTGCTGCTTAGAGAATTCCGCTTGGCGGACAGTGTCCTCCTACATTTGCTTCATGCTCTCTTGGAGCTGGCGCATCATTTCTTCCATCCTGGCAGTATTCTGTTGATCTTGCTGACTGACTGGTATGCGTATCTCTATGGCAGAAACTGACACCTCAACCCGGCTATTCACTGCTAGGGTAGACCACTGTTCTGGTAACCTCTGCTCAGATACACTGCGTCTTCTTGGCCTTCTTCTGACAACTGGGGGTAGAGAATGAAACACTGGCTGTCCGTCAACCAGATCCTCGGATCGATTGAGCCGGCGACCTCTTGTCCAACGTGCTTGGGGAATATCTACTGGGTCGGAAGCAATTGTGCTAAAACTGCCCCTAGTAAAAAGATAAATAAAGCAATAAGGAAATAAATAAACAGATAGACGGACAGCATAACAGCTTAAAGTAAATACACAACACACAGCTGGGATAACAACACACGGTCGATGAGCTGAATACACACTGTCCTCAAACACTGATCATTATCCCTGAATCGCTATCCTCGAAAACTGAATCTCTGATACCCGCAGATAACTGATTTTCAAACACTAACTGATGCCCGCAGGCCAGGTGCCAAAACTCATAAACTGATACATGCATTTTCCCTTGTAGAGACGCACTCTTACAGCACATAACAGATAAGTGATAGCCAAAACACCCCTATGTTGGGGTAGGGTTTCCCTGTCCTATTTTGTCAGGAGCTAGGCTTTCACTACGCACGCAGCGGTTTCAAACAACCTATAAACGGGTAAGCAACCTGTCCTAATTTGGAATGGTCACTATGGATCCGAATATGCACTAGGTCGAATGGTCAAAAAGGGTGCCCTGATAAAACCGGGGTTTGTGTTCCCATACTGGCAGAGCCCACAACCGGTCAGCCTTATGGTCATGCCTTGACAAGACAAGCCCCCGGCAAACCGTTCAGGAATAGCAGATGGCAAACACGGTGTCCTAGGCGCACCAATGCAAATGCAATGCAAAGAAACACACAAGTGTAGTAAAAAACAGATATCATGAGTTCGAGTCAAGTTCTCTAACTCCCCAGCAGAGTCGCCAGAAACTGTAGACGTCCCCGAACGCCCCGGAAGGACGAGGTCCTCCCGTTCCGTTCAATATTGGGCTCACTACAGTTCAGGACTCTAAAATTGTCACGGTTCTAAATCTGAACCAAAGAGTCCAAATCCGGTAAATCGTTTTGAGAAAACAGATTTTTGAAAGAAGTGCCAAACATGGACTGCTTTGCCAGATACAAAGTCGCCACCTAAATGTTTTATTTTGGGGAAATTTAGGAAACCTTGACTCGTTTGTCTAAGGCCACGTGTCAGTCATCACCAAAGTTGCCTCGGCTCGGGAACTTGGGTACGATTGGAGAAGGTCACTTCGTGAGCACCCCCGCTCGCCCGATCAAGGATTGGCCTCTACTAACCATGATATCTATATTTGAAAACATTATGCGTTCTTATTCTGGTTATTAGCCTAGATTTACTATGTGATGCGCACAGCATATAAGTATAGACTGGATCGCCTGAATTGGAACAAAACATTTCATGTTTATTTATTTGAAAATGGTTTGATGGTGCTATCCGCAAGTAGGCTAAGACGTGGATTTGTCACCCTTGGGTGGGCTTAGAAAATATGATTTTGCCACTATCTAGTGGGCTCAAAACACACATTTGATGAATTGTTCGAATCCAAATAACCCAACCTTCACCCACAGGCATTCAGGCAGTTATATCACATAAGCAAATAGCCTCATGGTAAGCATCCTATCATGGCAGTCACTCACACGCATGCAAGGATGCTAAAGCATAAAACTTACCGAGTACTCCTAGCCAAAACAGAAGCTTATTAGAAATCCATGCATGATCCTAACTATACAGAAATGCCTAATGCAACACATGCAAAAATACAACTATGAAATTCGGAACCATTCTAAGATGGCATATGAAATGCGACTTGATAACATGTTGTTGAACATGTATTCAAGGAATGTATTGAAAGTACAATGTAGTTAGTATGATCCACCGAGCCTGGTGCATGCAATACAGATGAATGATGCAAACATGCATAGCATAAGTATGCTAACTGAAACATGCCCTAAAACTAACCATTGAAAGCGGTTAAGTAAAAGAGAGAAAGATGTGGGGTTCTAAATGCGGAAGACATACATACACAGCAACGTCCACACTATACAGACATTGCCCCTGCGCAGCAGGTCCCGAATAAATAATATACAGTCCCAAAATAAATAGTACAGTCCAAATATGTACATGAATTCCAAACTTAAATAACAAATTTGAACTAAGGTAAGGCTGTAACTAGCATACAAGCCAGGGACTGCCATCCGACGCTGCTTCGATGATGAAATGATGCATGTCCGGGTTGCTTTTGTGCGGAAATCCACTGCGATGTCCGGTTAGCCTCTTGTTGTTGCAATAATTTTTTGGAAAGCGCGCCAAGCCCCGAAGACTGCTGATTCTTGATTTGCTGCAACAGAGAGCAGGAAAGGGGCATGGCAATGTATTTTCACAAATGTATGCATGCTTTGATCTTCGTGCCACTCAATCACGCATATCGAAGCATGATGGCTGAGGAGTCGACTTTGCACGACTCAATATGAAATGAATGCACATATAAACACACACAAACCTAAACTTCATCATGGAAATCCGGAGTGTCGGTGACTGGGAATTGAGACACGTTCCGTCACTCGAGTACGAAAGTCCCTCGTTTCCCGTGCTCGGGCTAACCCTATCCCAAGCAACAATACAATATGCATGATATGATGATGCAACTAAATTACAACCTAGCATGCAACAATGCTATGAGATGGCATACACGATGCACGAGGTACATGGCATAACAATGCGCTAACATGCAACCTAGCATACACAATGCTATGAAATGAAATGGCATACACAATGCACAAGGGACTTACACTAACATGAGTGGACCTCAGCCACACTCAACGGAGGCCATGAGATGAAAAATGCACGACACCTCGAAATGCGTGACACCTGCACGCAAACTGAGGACCGATCCTAAGGCACAAATGCCCCTCTAACAAGGCATGGCAAAGGCACAAAATATGGCATACAAAACATGCAAGTTTCAGCACTAAAATGTGATGCAAAATGATCCAAAACATGGAAACATGGCACCCGATACACGGAAATGAGACTCGAAACCTGAAATTAGGTGGCATGTAATGACCTATGGCTATGCAAAGCATGCATTATTGAACATGAAGTGTGAAGCAGAATCAAGACAGTCCCAAAACAAGCATCTTTACAGTTTAAATCAAGGCCAAAAGGCGAACACAAATAGGGCCTAAGTTAACATGCAAATGGCCCTAAAAGAGAGATAATGAATCAAGTAGCATCTTCTGGCCCTAGATGGCTAAGAGACCTTCAACAAAGTTGAAGAGGGGCTCAAAACATGGTACTTTACAGTTTGCAAAAAGCCACGGATCTAAACAGAAAGGGCCTAAAATATTGTGCAAGAAATGGGCCAAAAGAGAGACAAAGAAGCAAGTGATGGTTTCTGGCCTCAAACAGAGGAGGGCCCTTCAACAAAGTCGAGAGGGGCCCAAAACATGATGTTTTAAGTTAGTGTCCAAACCCAAAACAATGCACATGCAAGCTTAAGATACTAAGCAAAATGAGGCCTAAAAAGAGGTTTAAACACAAGAGCAAAAAGGGAGCTTCAACAGCAAAAGTTCCCTTCATCAAACATGAATAGGGGGTCAAAATAAGGCTATTTACAGTTCAGACCAGGGCCCAAAAACACAAAGCACGAGGGGCTACAAAACATGCAAAAATAAGGCCAAAAAAGGGATAAAGAGGCAAGTGACAAAGGAATGCATCAAAAAGTGAAGATCCCCTCACACATGTTGAATAAGGGCTCAAAATAGCCACTTTACAGTTTATACCAAGCTCAAACAGTTTACAAATGAGCCTAAAATACTATGCAGAAGAGGCATACAAGAGAGGTAAAGAAGAAAGTGTAGAAAGGAAGCCTCAAACAGGGAGAGGCCCTTAAACAAACATGAAAAACAGCTCAAAAAAATGCTATTTTCAGTTAGGGTTGGAGCCCAAATATGCAAGCAGTATGGCCTAGAAAGCATGCAAAGAAACTCAAAAAGAGGAAAGTATGGCTCACCTTGTAGACCAAACTTCAACAGCCTCTTGGCTTGAGAAAAGGTGCTCCTTGCTCTAAAAACCAGCTCCAAGTGTTGGAAGGATGGTGGATTGGTTGGCTTGGAGATGGAGTAGAATGGTGTAGGGTTTGGGAGGTTTTGAGGTGGGAGTGTAGGGAGAGAGAGATACAATATATGAGGCTTAGAGAAAAATTTGTAACCCTCCAAATGGGAGCTGGGGGGCCTGATTATAGGCAAAAGTGTGGGGAAAAAAGGGGGGAAAAAGGGGGGAAATGGATTAAAGTTTCCCCCAAAATGCAGCCCCCGGATACACAATCTGGGGGGAAACAGAATCATTTTTGTAAAGTACCTGCAGAGAGGACCATGCTGGCCGGTTTCCTAGGGTTTAGGTGGGACGGCTGCGCTCTCCCATGCCCAGCCAGCCAAGGGTCAAAAGGTTCAAGCAATATTAGTGGCTGGCACCCTAGATTGGTGGCCTCCATTGTTGCACAACACAACCATGTGGTCAAAAACTGGAGAAAGTGAGCACGGAGAGAGAAAAGGCCACTTTTAGGAGGGGTTCAAAAGGTCACACACAATTACTGGCCGGCCTTGTGATATTGGTGGCCTCCTAGGTGTGTACAACCAAATATGTGGTTTGGGGCAAGAAAAAGTGGCCTTAGGGTGGTCAAACATTGGCTTTCAAGTGAGAAAAAACGGGTGACAGAGGGCGATGGAGGAATAAAACTAGTTGTCAGAACAATTGCTGGCCTCCACCCTTCTACGACCTTCTAACAATGAAACAGAGGTCCCTACCAAAAAATGAACTCAAACCGATGCATGAAGGTTCGGGGGCCGAAACGCACAGCCCTAGGGCCCTGAAAACTGACTGTTAGGCACCGGAAGTGTGTTCGACCATGAAGTTGGTCTCTCGAGCCACAGTGTCCTCAAAAGGGACAAATAGATGCATGCCAAAAATCGGAGCAAACAGAGGTGGTTAAACGGTCCCCGAACCGAGGCACCAGGCAACAGCTCGAAAAACAGGAAACCGACTCCAAACGGGCAAAATGGCCTACAAACCACAAAACGTAGCCTACGGCCACTGAGAGATGATCTACGAGACCTCTCCCTCCCTTCGGAAGAGAAAACAGAGAAAACAGAGCCTGGTTCGCAAACCGAGGCAAAGCATGAACGAGTCTGGAAGTCCGGAGGAAGGCTCGCAGCCGAGACTACCGCAACCTCAGAACGAGCACAATATGCAACATCACCAAGCGCTCAATTGGTGACGTCTGAGTCTTAAGGTCGGTCAAAAATGGGGTGTCTACAGATGTGCATGATTGTGAAGTCCAAAAAAGAGGGTCACTACACTGCTTGAAGAATTTTTTCAACGGATCAGGGAATGCAGATAAGGTTGAATCCACAAAAATGTACTTTCAGCAATTAGAAGGGAATGCTGGGTTTCTTGATCACATAGGGGCTCGAGGTAGATCTTCCAAATCATGGCGATTCTAGAAATGTCACCACAAGGACTGAAAAGGAGGTGCGAGTCTTTCTGGGTAAAGTGTAATTCCATAAGATGGTTTTTTTCTAATTAACCTTGACATTATGAACCACTTTTGGACTAATAAAGACAGGAAAAGAAATTATGGTGGGATGATCGATATCAATTTGCCTTTGAGCAGATCAAGCAGTACCTTCGGAATCCCGCCCTGTGTTGTTGCTGCCAAAGTCGAGGAAGCCCTTGATTCTATATTTGTCAGTCACCTACACAACAATGGGATATATTGCTTGCTCAGAATCTGCAGATAGGGCGGAAAAGCCATCTACTATTTGAGCAAGAAAATGCTGGACAATGAGACTGTTACCCCCACTGGAGAAAGCATGCTTAGCCTTGGT
>NW_021025116.1:32631-180201 GCF_004153795.1 Camellia sinensis | reverse complement strand
AATGGGGGGTGAATTTGCCCCTAGTGTTGTGGGTAGGAACTTGGTTGTCCTTAAGCAATACTTTCTTCTTTCCTCCCTTCTGGGATTTGGCATTCTTGTCGATCTTCATTAGCTTGAGCAATGTCCCAATTTTTTACTCTTTGAGTACATCTGACCTTTTTTTGCCCCAGTTTTAGGGGTGCTTCTTATCTAGCTTCGCAAGCTTCATTTGACTACGTCTGACCTTCTTGATCTGACTTTGTTGCCGCTAATTCATTGGCTGCTTCAAATATGGCCACATAAGTCTCACATTGTGGTTGACCTTTGAACATTATGAATCTAAGTTCAAGGTCTGAAAGCCAGGGGTCGAGTCTCGAGGCTGAGAGCGATCCTAAGCTGTGCAATCTCAAGAGCGATTCCACACAGGTCTTCATAGGACGGTGCAAAACTTTTTTTGAATTTTTTTTTTTAAGAAAGCGACTAGTCGCTTGCGTTGAAGACACTAATATACAACCTAGCATGCATGATGCTATGGAATGGCATACACGATGCACGAGGTAACATGGCATACACAATGCGCTAACATACAACCTAGCATACACAATGCTATGAAATGAAATGGCATACACAATGCGCAATACACCAACATGAGTGGACCACAGCCACACTCACATCAGTAGCCATGAGATGAAAATGAGACACTCGAAATGCGTGCACACATGCACGCAAACTGAGGACCGATCCTAAGGCACAAATGCCACTCTAACAAGGCATGGCAAGGCACAAAATATGGCATACAAACATGCAAGTTTCAGCACTAAAATGTGATGCAAAATGATCCCAAAACATGGAAACATGGCACCCGATACACGGAATGAGACTCGAAACCTGAAATTAGGTGCATGTAATGACCTATGGCTATGCAAAGCATGCATTATTTGAACATGAAGTGTGAAGACAGAATCAAGACAGTCCCAAAACAAGCATCTTTACAGTTTTAATCAAGGCCAAAAGGCGAACACAAATAGGGCTAAGTTAACATGCAAAAATGGCCCTAAAAGAGAGATAATGAATCAAGTAGCATCTTCTGGCCCTAGATGGCTAAGAGACCTTCAACAAAGTTGAAGAGGGGCTCAAAACATGGTACTTTACAGTTTGCAAAAAGCCACGGATCTAAACAGAAACGGGCCTAAAATATTGTGCAAGAAATGGGCCAAAAGAGAGACAAAGAAGCAAGTGATGGTTTCTGGCCTCAAACAGAGGAGGGCCCTTCAACAAAGTCGAAGAGGGGCCCAAAACATGATGTTTTACAGTTAGTGTCCAAACCCAAAACAATGCACATGCAAGCTTAAGATACTATGCAAAATGAGGCCTAAAAAGAGGTTTAAACACAAAGAGCAAAAAGGGAGCTTCAAACAGCAAAAGTCCCTTCATCAAACATGAATAGGGGGTCAAAATAAGGCTATTTACAGTTCAGACCAGGGCCCAAAAACACAAGCACGAGGGGCTAACAAAACATGCAAAAATAAGGCCAAAAAAGGGATAAAGAGGCAAGTGACAAAAGGAAGCATCAAAAAGTGAAGATCCCCTCAACAATGTTGAATAAGGGCTCAAAATAAGCCACTTTACAGTTTATAACCAAGCTCAAAACAGTTTACAAATGAGCCTAAAATACTATGCAAGAAAGAGGCATACAAGAGAGGTAAAGAAGAAAGTGTAGAAAGGAAGCCTCAAACAGGGAGAGGCCCTTAAACAAACATGAAAAACAGCTCAAAAAAATGCTATTTTCAGTTAGGGTTGGAGCCCAAATATGCAAGCAAGTATGGCCTAGAAAGCATGCAAAAGAAACTCAAAAAGAGGGAAAGTATGGCTCACCCTTGTAGACCAAACTTCAACAGCCTCTTGGCTTGAGAAAAGGTGCTCCTTGCCTCTAAAAAACCAGCTCCAAGTGTTGGAAAGGATGGTGGATTGGTTGGCTTGGAGATGGAGTAGAAATGGTGTAGGGTTTGGGAGGTTTTGAGGGTGGGAGTGTAGGGAGAGAGAGATACAATATATGAGGCTTAGAGAAAAATTTGTAACCCTCCAAATGGGAGCTGGGGGGCCTGATATATAGGCAAAAGTGTGGGAAAAAAGGGGGGAAAAAAGGGGGGAAATGGATTCAAGTTTCCCCCCAAAAATGCAGCCCCCCGGATACACAATCTGGGGGGAAACAGAATACATTTTTGTAAAGTACCTGCAGAGAGGACCATGGCTGGCCGGTTTCCTAGGGTTTAGGTGGCCGGCTGGCTCTCCCCATGGCCAGCCAGCCAAGGGTCAAAAGGTTCAAGCAATATTAGTGGCTGGCCACCCTAGATTGGTGGCCTCCCATGTGTGCACAACACAACCATGTGGTCAAAAACTGGAGAAAGTGAGCCAGGAGAGAGAAAAGGCCACTTTTAGGAGGGGTTCAAAAGGGTCACACACAATTACTGGCCGGCCTTGTGATATTGGTGGCCTCCTAGGTGTGTACAACACAAATATGTGGTTTGGGGCAAGAAAAAGTGGCCTTAGGGTGGTCAACATTGGCTTTCAAGTGAGAAAAAACGGGTGACAGAGGGCGATGGAGGAATAAAACTAGTTGTCAGAACAATTGCTGGCCTCCCACCCTTCTACGACCTTCTTAACAATGAAACAGAGGTCCCTACCAAAAATGAACTCAAACCGATGCAAAATGAAGGTTCGGGGGCCGAAACGCACAGCCCTAGGCCCTGAAAACTGACTGTTAGGCACCGGAAGTGGTGTTCGACCATGAAGTTGGTCTCTCGAGCCACAGTGTCCCTCAAAAGGGAGCAAATAAGATGCATGCCAAAAATCGGAGCAAACAGAGGTGGTTAAACGGTCCCGAACCGAGGCACACGGCCAACAGCTCCGAAAAACAGGAAACCGGACTCCAAACGGGCAAAATGGCCTACAACCACAAAACGTAGCCTACGGCCACTGAGAGATGATCTACGAGACCTCTCCCTCCCTTCGGGAAGAGAAAACAGAGAAAACAGAGCCTGGTTCGCAAACCGAGGCAAAGCATGAACGAGTCTGGAAGTCCGGAGGCAAGGCTCGCAGCCGAGACTCCGCAACCTCAGAACGAGCACAATATGCAACATCACCAAGCGCTCAATTGGTGACGTCTGAGTCTTAAGGTCGGTCAAAAATGGGGTGTCTACAGATGGCATGATTGTGAAGTCCAAAGAAAAAGAGGGTCACTACACTGCCTTGAAGAAATTTTTTCAACGGATCAGGGAATGCAGACTAAGGTTGAATCCACAAAAATGTACTTTCAGCATAATAGAAGGGAAAATGCTGGGTTTCTTGATCACATAGGGGCATCGAGGTAGATCCTTCCAAAGTCATGGCCATTCTAGAAATGTCACCACCAAGGACTGAAAAGGAGGTGCGAGTCTTTCTGGGTAAAGTGTAATTCATAAGATGGTTTATTTCTAAATTAACCTTGACTTGTGAACCACTATTTGGTCTACTAAAGACAGGAAAGAAATTATGGTGGGATGATCGATATCAATTTGCCTTTGAGCAGATCAAGCAGTACCTTCGGAATCCGCCTGTGTTGTTGCTGCCAAAGTCGAGGAAGCCCTTGATTCTATATTTGTCAGTCACCTACACAACAATGGGATATATGCTTGCTCAGGAATCTGCAGATAGGGCGGAAAAAGCCATCTACTATTTGAGCAAGAAAATGCTGGACAATGAGACTGTTACACCCCACTGGAGAAAGCATGCTTAGCCTTGGTATGGACTACCAGGAAGTTGAGGCACTACTTGTTAGCTCACTCCGTAATCCTGGTTTCAAGATTAGATCCCATCAAATATCTCTTTGAGAAACTAGCGCTTACGGGTAGGCTAGCCCGTTGGTTGCTTCTCCTCTTCGAATTTGATCTAAAGTATGTCACTCGTAAATCGGTCAAGGGCTGAGCAGTAATGGAGTTCCTAGTAGATCATCCAGTAGAAGGGGATGAAGCGGTAGAACACCTGTTCCCAGATGAAGCCATTCTGCAAGTCGAGGAAGAGATTTGGACAATGCACTTTGTCGAAGCATCTAACCAATACGGTTATGGGATAGGTGTGTTGCTGATAGCACCCAACAATTCCCATATATCTTTAGCCTTCAAACTCCGGTTCAAGGTATCCAATAACGAAGCAAAATATGAGGCGCGTATCGCTGCTTTGGAAGCCGCCTTAGAACTAGAGGCAAAAAGGTTGGATGTCATTGGAGATTCGAACCTGGTTGTGTCTCAAGCAAATGGAGATTGGAAGGTCAAAGAAGAAAAGATAAAGATCTATCATCAGACCTTGGATGTTCTGATTCCTAGGTTTGAAAAGCTGACTTTCATGCATCTATTAAGAGAGAACAACAGGTTTGCTGACGCCTTATCAACTCTATCTTCTATGATAGACGTCCTGCTTGGAGTTGTGATGCGTCCGATCATCATTGAGTAGAGATATATTCTGGCCTATGAGACGATCACCACAATAGATGAAACGCAATATCAAAACCCTTGGAACTGCGACATCTAGAACTTCTTGGAAAAGGGAGCCTTATCCATCAGGGGAAAATACCAAGGACAAGAGGGAAATACGGAAGATGGCTGTCCAATTTATCATCTATGGTGGTAAACTGTACAAGAGAGGTCATCTGAGAATGCACAAGCTGTGTGCCAAAGTAGAGAAATCAAAGTGCCTGATGGAGGCCATCCATGGGGAAGAGTGCGGAGCACACATGAACAGAGTAATGTTAGCCCGGAAGATTCTTAAGCAAGGTTACTATTGGTTCACTATGAAGGAGGATTATATTGGTTTTGTTTAGCAATGCCACAAATGCCAAATTCACGCCAATCGCATGAACATCCCGCTGTCGAAGTTGTACAACATGACTTTACCATGGCCTTTCTCGGTCTGGGAAATCGACGTCATCAACGCAGTCACACCGAAAGGGTCAAATGGGCATGAATACATTCTGGTGGGAATTGACTACTTTATAAAGTAGGTGGAAGCTCAGTCCTACGTAGTGTTGAAAGTGGCGCATGTGGCTAAGTTCATCCAAAACAACATCATTTGCCGATATGGAGTCCCAAATGAGATCATTTCAGAAAATGGCTCCCATTTCATGAAAGAAGTGATAGACTTGTTGGAGAATTACAACATGGCTTTCCATAAGTCATCTACATACTGGCCACAAACCAACGGAGCTGTTGAGGCCACCAACAAGAACATCAAGCATATTTTGCAGAAAATGGTTGAGACCTACAGGCTCTGGCCAGATAAATTGCCATTCGCACTCTGGGCTATAGACCTTCAATCCGGACATCTACAGGGGCAACTCTTTATTCTCTTGTCTTTGGGATGGAAGCTATTCTGCTAATCAAAATAGAAGTCCTATCACTGCGAGTTGTGGCTCAATGTCAAATAGCAAAGGCAGAATCGCAGCGGAGCAGGTTTGAAGAACTGAGGTTGTTTAATGAGAGAAGGCTGAAAGCATTGTACCATGTTTAGGGTTATCAACACAGGATTTCCAGGGCTTTTAACAAGAAGGTTAAGTCCCAGAATCTCAAAGAAGGGGATTTGGTGCTGAAAAACAACCGAGCTCCCATCCATGACCCTAGGGGCAAGTTCAGATCCAATTGGACTGGTCCTTACATTATCAAAACTATCTTGTCGGGTGGAGCTATTATTCTCAAAGACCTGGATGGCCTAGAATTTTCCCAACCGATCAACATGGATAAGTTGAAGAAATATTATCCCTGAGAGGCTCGCTAGGCCAAAAACCCGGAAGGGCGACCTAGGCAAAAGTTAGAGCATAAAAAAGTTAGAAATAAAGAAAAACTGAGCTCACGGGGTTGTAAACCCTAAAGGGCGACCTTGGCAAACGTTAGAGCGCAAAAAGAGAGAGCGAATACTCGAGTGAACCTAAACTGAACTACTTAAGGCTTGATTCCCATCTTTGAGATACGTAGGCAACTTCTTCCTGAAGTTCGGCCGTAAACACCTCTAACTCAACTGTCCTGTCCATGTGTTTGATCAGGTCATCCCTGTCTGTTCTTTATCTGAGAATTTGGTCGTGATCTCTATTCTGAGAAATGGTTACAGTGTTGAGTAATGTTATTCAGTCAAGGGGCAATTTGTGATCTTCGAATTCGGGGTTGTACATCTCGAGGATAGATTCTGTGCATGTCAAGTGGTGATCCTTATCAAAATGTTTTGAAAGTTTTGATAAAAGTTGATTTTTTTTGCTCAAATTTGCCTTTTACAACTTAGACCATGGTTGGACCAAAAGAAAAACTTTCATTGCTCACAACTTTAATTTCATTGATTTTAATACAAAGTTCTCCAACTCCCGATACAAATCAAAGTTGCTTTTATTACATCATAAAACTCGAAAAGTAAAGATCAAAGCAATAAACTAGGGACATAAATGAGTCAGGTGCTCCTGCATCCCCCGCTTGTGCTTGTGGATGCTTCTAACGCCAAAGTAGGCCCGATTTGTGCCTCATCCTCAAGCCAAGTTAGGCACTCGCCAAAAAGGGCGTAGTTGAAACAACGGGCAGGATCCAGAAGCTCTTTTGTCCTCCAAGCAGTGAGGTACCTAGCCAAATGTGAACTTCGGATGGGGAATGAAACCGAGTACTCTACCCCCTCATCTAGGCGAACCTGATCATGTCCAAACTAACGTCTGAACTGGAATAGAAAGTAGAATACATAGTGTGTAAGGCTGATCAGCTGAATGCTAGGTTGTCGAGTCATGCTATAGCTCATTTCGGTCAAATTAAGCCAAAGGCAATGCCAAGCAATGTCAGCAACAGACCTATTGCACATCCAGTGACACCACCATTCCTCATTCGGGAAATCCACTAGCTATTGGCGGAAGAAGTATGATCAAGCTGAGTATGCAGGGCAAGCGTCCACTGCCTTCAGTTTATCCATAAGCCCAACCTAGGGAGGGATGAAAGATAAGAGATTAAAGTATAGAGAGATGTATGTTGAGAGAAAAGTTAGAAAAGGGCTTTGAGAGAAAAATAGAGCATGAGTGTCGAGTGATGTGAGAAACACATATTAGAAAGGGTGAGAGATATTACCTGCAGAATTAGTGGACTCCCAACTAATTTGGTGGTCTCTCGTCGCTGGAAGGCATCTAAGCCCATCAAAGTCTTGGCCAGCACCAAGCCAATACAACTCTTGCCCTCTTTCAAGCCTTGTGCTACTTCGATCAATCAAATGCTAAACCCTCCGAAACTAGAGGCAAGAAGGAAATGAGCCAACATACATAAGCAAAGGGCATGTTGTCGAAAACCCCGCCAAGGAAGATTACCTCAATCACCAACGTCGAAAAATCGATGAAATAGACTGGGAATATCCAACTCTTCATTGTGGACCAAGGATCGAGCCTCATGTAGAGTGAGCCCGCACATCCGTCCCAAAGCTTGGATGTGGCCGGAACGGGGCTGAGGAATGATTTCCTCATTGCGCCAAGATTCCATTAGTGCCTGAAATTCTTCGATTGTCTAGCATATCTCTTGTCCACCGAACCTAAAGACATGTGTACTTGGGTTCCAGCATCTAGCCGCGACATGAAGGAACGGAAAACAAAGCATTGAACGGCTCAACAGGAAAAGAGCATTTATGCCGAAACCCTAAAAATTCACCTTTTTCGAGCCGTCTAAAGTAGCAATCCAATTCGAGAGTTTTTCAGCAAAAAATGGCTCCATTTGTGAAGAATTTGCGGCTAAAATGAAGAAATCACGAAACTCAACCTTTTGTAGAAGATAAGGCAGTAAGTGGAAGCCAGCTGTCAACAATCTGGAGGTTCTGCGCATTAGTGGCCTGCAGGCCACTACTGATGGCCGACATGCCACTTTTATGGCCGGCATCCTTTCTCCTCTAGCCAGTAGCCTTCCTTTTGGCCTGCTATCCACCTGTGTGCTGAAAAGTGGGGGTAGCTTGTGTTTTGTCTTGTCTTTCGTGTTTTCAGTGGCCTTGTTTTGAGTCCTTTTTTTTTTTTTTTTAACAAGCTTGTCGAGTCGTATTTGAGTTGTTTTGTTTATTGAGTTGTTGTTATGTTGCTTATTGAGTTGTATATTGCATTTTGTATTTTGGTTGTTGGTTGGTTCGTTACCCGATTAAGCGTCTGGTTTTAATCAAACACTGTTGGCCATTTTAATTCCCTGTCCATTTCATGCATATATGGTGCTCATGATGCAAAAAATGACAACACTTCTTTTCATAAAACCGCCAATTTTATTTCGATCATGGCTTTTTACAAAAGAGGAGTACAAGTTTTAAAGCAAAACAGAACTTCCTAAAGCTATACATGTGCTAAGGCTACTAACAAAAAGAAACTAAGCAAAGCACAAATAAATCAGCGCCAGTCATCTTAGGCTCGAGAGGCCCTCTTCATTCTCTTCTGGGGGGAGACTTAGAGCTATCTCCATCAGCGCCACTGTTTAAAGCAGACCCTGAACCGGAGCTAGAACCAGAATCATCGCCGCTCTCTGCTCTAGAGCCAGACTCAGCATCACCTCCACTCTCAGATCTCGAGTCACCATCATCTCCACCCTCGGAGGACTCAGATTGTGGAATCACTGCCTCCTCGAAGTCACTGGTTTCAGTATCATCGTCACTAAACACTGGCTCCTCTCGTCTACGTGTTGGGGCCCTTCTGTCTCTCATCTCTGTTGTTGGGGGAGGTGGTGATGGTACCGGCGCAGTCGTCGCCACTGGTGCTCTCGATACGACTGGAACCTAAAAGGATACAGCATTGACATATCAGATGTAATGTATAGTTGCAGATGTAGTATGATGAAAATGGTGGAATGCAATGAGCCAGATACAGTGCAAATATAGTATGCTGTGTTAGTGCAGCATATTAGTATGTTGTGACAAGGGACAAAATGTGTACCGTGGTATGAGTATCAGTCCTTCCGTAAGAATGATGTGTACAACAGTGTGGAAAATATTGAAATGCAGGCAGAGAATAGGGAAAATTACCTAAATACCGTAGAGACTGAGCAGCGCCTCTCTCCTCTGCACCATGCCCATTAGGAAGGCTATCAGCACAAGAGCCCTCCCCATGTACTCTGTAAAGGCCAGCAAATGTATTTGAGTGACCAATATCTGCAATGAACATATCTAAAATGAAATGTGGGATGCAAACGTAAAGAATGGTCCATACCTGAGTCGGGCCTTGAACCCCGACAAGTGCATGCCCAGCCGCTGCGGGCTGAATCAGGACCTGGTAAGGATCCCCAGTATGCTACTAGCATGTCAAATTGATCGAAAGCTCTGGCCAACTGGTGACCTGCCAAGCAAGAGGGGCCCCTCCAGTCCTGGACCTCGTCGCCCGAGTCCTACCTACTGTAGGGGCACCTGCTGCTCTACCTGCATGAGCACGAGCACCCGTCAAGGGAGGCATGAGGTGTGTCTGAATGAAAATTGAATAATCCCTCCCCTACGAAAGTAGTCGGCATCCAAGCCCTTCGTGAACTAGATCATCTCCTAGAATGAGAGGCTCTCTATGGTCCTCATGGATGCTAGGGGCGACATGAAAACTACCGTCTCAAGCAAACCCATGGTCTGCCACATGAACCGCTAGCCTAGGAGCCAGGCTCGGCAAACCAGGCCCTCTAGCAGAAGTCAAAAATGGGAGGCCCCCCAGGCACCGGCATACTGGTCCCTAACTCCAACCGGCATTATCACCCAAGGCTACCAAGCGATCTGCAAATAGGGGATATACAGATTGTTAGTCATCGTTAGTTGTTGATAAAACAAAAATAACTGTGAGTTTAGGTTACCTCCCCTGCAGTTATTGTCTCAAAGTACCGGTAGAAGAATGAAAAGGTCTCTTAGGTCCTCCGCAGGCATCTGCCATCATACTGATGAGAGTATGGCACAATAGGGGGCATCTCTACCTCCGGCTCTGGAGCAAGGGTTGGGAAATTTGCATATACCCAAAGCTACAAGGAAAAGGAAACAACGAGTATACATTGTATAGATATAGAGAATGCAAAATGCATAAAGCAGAATGTGTAGTATAGTGTATAGAGAGTACAGATGCAGAGAATGCAGAATGTGCAATGCAGAAAGCGCAGATTTTAGATGTAAACAATGCAGTATGCAGTGTATAGAAAGTGCAAAGCAGAAAGCACATAAATGGAAGATAGAAAATGTAAAGCAGAAATGTAAAGCATGCCTCCCAAGCTCACCAGTAGCCTCCGACCCTATCTTCCCTCCTACGGGATGTTGAGCTCACATAGCCATATAGTGTGGCGAGGCCAACTCTTCTCCAGTCATAGAGCCAAACTTGAGGTAAGTCCACTAAAGCGCTCAGTAGATACAGCCCTATGGTGTTCCACCTGTTCCCAAACAAGGTGGTACTGAAGAAGAACATCAAAAAAACCCCAGGTGTAGTGCTCAGTCTCCTCTAGGGTCTCTGTCTCTCTCCCTCGGATGTGCTCGGTGAACTAGCTATGTTGGACCATGGCCAGTATAAAGAGAGCTAGGCGTGCTCCCAGCAAATATAGGCAAGCGGCCTCCCACTCGCCCATGTCCATACTGTAAGGGATCAAATTACCCTCTACCTCTACGCCCGTGAGCTTGGCGAAGTCATAGGGAGTCATCGTTATCTCCCCAGCGGTGGAGAAGTTAAAGGAGTTGGTGGTATCCCACGACCGCTCCGCTAATGCCCCAAGAAGCAATAGACTCGCAATATGGCGCGATAGTCCAGTACAAAATAGCCTTAAACCCGTCTCATCAATCATGTGGTGTACACTAGTAGGGAGCTCCATATACCAGTCTCCTGTTGACGTGGCTCCATAGCCCCTAATACAGCGAGAGTCCTCCTGTGGTCAGAACAATGATACACAGTGATATGAGAACATGCAGACGAAAGGCAGAGTAAGAAATACCGTGCAAGAGTGTGATTAAGGCAAGAAATGCAATAAGAGGCAAGAAATGCAGTGTAACTATGTAGTTGAAGCAAGGGATACAGTTAAAGCAAGAAATGCAATGTAAAGGGAAAAAGCATGAGAATATAGTGTATACCTTGGTGACGCCGTGGGACAAATGGGAGTTCGGCTCCCGTAGCAAGAGATCCTCTAGTGCACATCGTGCGAACTCTCTGAAGTTCCTAATACCCTCGGGTGGTAGCACATGTGTCTGAGGATGGCATGTCGCTGGATCAAAGGGATGTACTCCCGGCGGTAATATCTTGGGCTCAGGCTCGGCCTCTATCTCTGTCGGAGGTGGAATCTCAAATGGAGCTTTGTCATGGGGTAAATCATCCGCCATCTAGAAAGAAGATGTGAAGGTGGTGAAAAATGAAGAAAAATGAAGAAAAAATGGAAAACTTGGAAAAAGTCAAACCCTAGGAGACAGAAAGTGGAAGGAAAAGTCAAAGCTCGGAAAAATGCACCAAAGAGAAACTCAAGGGAAACAAGCCTCAAGTGGTGAAACTTCAAGAAAAAACACCGAAATCAAATTTCAATCGGTTCAAAACAGAGGAAATAAAGAGGGTTTAGTGAAAAAAATTCACGTGGGTTACTGAATAACGCGTAAAAAGCAAGAATCTAGAGAAAAGGAGCACCTAGAGAGAGAGAGGGAACGATTTCTGGCATGGGTAATGAGGAAATCAGACCCTAAGCCTTATATTTAAAGACCCGTGTGCAAAAGACCAAAAAACCCTTAATCTTTCATGGGTGGTCGGCAGGCCACTATTGTGGCCGGCAAGGCTTCTTCGAGGCCGGTACGTGGCCAGCAACCATCTCCAGTGGCCGGCAGGTGGCCCACTACTTCCCTTTGAATCCTAATGTTGTTTTGTGTCCTTGGTTTCCAAGAATGGAATGGATTGTTTACTGTTGGGTTCAAATTGTCTCTCAGAACTGTGTTTTTTATGCACGATGTTCATCACTTGTCAACATGAATGAGGTGTATCCTTTAAATATATGGCAACTCTTCCGATAGGTAAATCGGAAGTTGCTACGGAATTTGTTTTTGTCAAATTATGCTTTCGTATGTGTATTTCTCTATTGTTGCAGGAATATGCACTTCTCTATTGTTGCATATAATATACATTTCACCCTGTTGCATGAATATGCATTTGGTTTCCTTGCGTAAGATATGCATTTCCCAGGTATTGCATGCGTATCTTACATCCATTATGAAGCGAGCATAGTATAGGCTTCCGCTCTTGTATCATGCCTAGAATATGCTTCCGTTTTTTGGTTTCTCGCATGGAACATGCCTTTGTATCTTGGTTGTTTGTCTTGCATAAAACATGTATTCTTACTATATCATACTTGTTAAGTTTTTATTTTCTTACACAAGCACACGATATTGTATGTGCGGTTCATTCAGAGGAGTTCCAGATAAAATCATTCATTCCATATTCGGGTCACATCCTTTTTCCAATTGGTTAAAAACATTCGGGTGTGCCCGGTGTTCACACCACCCTTCCTCCTCTCATGTGTAATGCGTTAGGATTGCAAATCGGTTAAAAACATTTAGGTGCGCCCGGTGTTCACACCACCTATCCTCCTCTCAAGTGCAACGTATTAGGATTGCAAATCGGTTAAAAACATTCGGGTGCACCCGGTGTTCACACCATCCTTCCACCTCTCGCGTGCAACATGTCAGGATTGCAAATCGGTTAAAAACATTTGGGTGTGTCCGGTGTTCACACCACCCCTTCCTCCTCTCATGTGTGACGCGTTAGGATTACAAATCGGTTAAAAACATTCAGGTGCACCTTGTGTTCACACCACCCTTCATCCTCTCGCGTGCAACGCGTTAGGATTGCAAATCGGTTAAAAGCATTCAAGTGCGCCCGGTGTTCACACCACCCTTCCTCCTCTCGTGGGCAATGCGTTAGGATTGCAAATCGGTTAAAAACATTCGGGTGCGCCCTGTGTTCACACCACCCTTCCTCCTCTTGCATGCAACACATTAGGATTGTAAATTGGTTAAGAACATTCTGGTGTGCCCGATGTTCACACCACCCCTTCCTCCTCTTGCGTGCAACACATTAGGATTGAAAATCGGTTAAACACATTCGGGTGCGCCCGGTGTTCACACCACGCTTTCTCCTCTCGCGTGCAACGAGTTAGGATTGCAAATCGGTTAAAAACATTCAGGTGCGCTCAGTGTTGACACCACCCTTCCTCTTCTCATGTGCAACGCATTAGGATTGAAAATTGGTTAAAAACATTCAGGTGCGCCCGGTGTTCACACCACCCTTTCTACCTCACACTTGCAACATGTTAGGATCTCGGTTGAGACCTTGGGTGTGCCCGACGGTTACGTTGCCCTTCGCCATTCTTGCGCGACGTGTTTACATCCTTTTCTGCATGAAATGTGATTTGGCTCGTGATTCCCAAGCGTGGCTTGTTTATTTACATACTTCTTTTCATGATTGGAATTGTTGTACCTTGTTTTGGTTTGTTTAAATGCGGCATTTTCTTTGCATTGCATTTGCATTTGAATGTTTCATTGCATAGCCTCATTGCATGATCATAAGTTTTGTTCTTGCATTTTGCATAACATTTACATCTTGCCCCAGAACTACGCTAGTTTGATTCCTTGCAAAGGGATACGTAGGCAGCATGCGGGCGTAACCATTTATTTTCTGTCTTGTTTGCTTGTCTAAGTCTTTCGGCCTTGTCAAAGCGGGTCGTCTCCGGGCTTTGACATTCACTCACGTCATTTCATGACTTCCAAGTTTTGTCAAAGAAGGGCAACTGTAGACACAACATTTTTGACCGTCTTCAAGACTTGGACTATTGTGCTCTTTTTAGTGCCCGAAGTGCTTGGCGGAATGCCCTGTCTTTGAGCCTTCAAACCCTATCCATTTTGTGCCCTGTTTTGGACGAAAGCTTTCAAGCTTGCAACCCTTAGTGGCAGCTGGCCACTGTTTGAGGCTGCTGGCCACCAATTGTGCCCTGCTGGCCACCCTTGTGCCTTCCGGGCCAATGGTGTGGCCAGCCAGCTGTCTTTTTTTAGATATTTTGGTGACAGCTGTTCTAGCTGTTACCACAATTAGCTTCACCTCCCTACATGTGTAAGGAGGGATTTCTCTCAGCCACTTAATTTCATTTCTTTTCTATCCTAGGAGTAGATCTAATCTACGTAGGAGTAGTTCAAATTTAGCGAGGAGTAGTCTTAATGTATTTTACTTCTAATTTGATTGTTTATTTATTCATTCACATCATCATCTTCTTCTTTCCTCTTTCTATTTTTCTTATTTGTATTGCCATTATTTTTACTCTAAGGAAGTCCTTGAAACTTTTAAGCTGTAGAAACTCAACACAATTGCTTGATTATTATGTTGTTTGGTGAGATTTTGGTTAAGGCTATGTCAATCTAAGCCTAACAAACAATTTACTAACATCATGTAATATATCCCGAAAAAAGAAAAAGAAGAAGAAAAAAAGAACAATAAGAAGAAGAAAAAAAAAGAAAAGAAAAGAAAAGAAGAAAGCTCTACTCAAAATGTACTCTATTCGATTTCAATTTTACAAATATATATTTTTATTTTTTGAAAAAATAGGAATTGGTTTGACAAAAATAAACTATAAAAATATATTTTTGAATATCTAAAAATTATTTTTGCCTTAAAAAAAATTTAAAGCTATATAAATTGATGGGTGTTTTGTACTTATTATGATTTTTCACTAAAATAGTTTAGGTTTTTGAAGAAAAAAAATTAGAAAATGAATTTAAAAATCAAACCAAATAGAGTTGAATCTTCACTTCAATTGGAACAAGTGTAATACCTATGTTATGTACGAAAATAAACAAATAATTAAAAAAAGAATTATAAAAATTAAATAGTAACATAAAATTTGTTTAAAATATATAGAAAAAAGAATTTAGAATTGACTAAATTTTAACTATTTTCATTCAAGTTACATCTAAGAGTAGTTCAAAAAATTAAGAAATTTTATTAATGTCTTGAAGCTTATATAGTCTTTTAGATAAAAATGATTTTTACGTAATATATAATATGGATTAGGAGAATTAAGATTTAGTTAATCGTAGAATGAGAAAAGAGTTGATCATCGTAAATTAAAATATTATGGAGGGAAAAAGACTTAAACTGACACGGAAACAAATATATGAATTCGTTTGATCATTTGAGTATATAACTTTTGATAGAGCATAATGGAGAAAAAAAACATTTCACATAGCTGATCTCAATTGATTGGCACACAAGACTTAGGTCTTGCTTGACATGTTCTAAAATAACACATACTATTTTAGAACATTATCGTATTTGGGTCACATCACCTCTTATTTGGGTTATATCACCTCTCTATCATATCACTTCAACCCCAATCCGCATTTCAATTTTATTTATTTTTGTAAAAAGTCAAAAAATTTGTTGGTCTAGTACTTCCCAAACAATCTCTTAGTTTTATTTATTCATAATTATAATATAACAATTTTGGTTTAGACCCAACCCGTTTATTGTTTTGGATTTGGGATATCTTGTCTTGCACCACTATTCATGTCCGTATTCATCTTGTACTTCATTCAGTTTGACTATTGGAGTATCATTGTCGTGTTTGGAACAGGTTGGGAGTTAGTCTTTTCAAAATTGTTCTGCCCAGGTTTTGGCATGTTCACTCGAGCAAACTTTCTTGCGCTCGAGCAGGCTCTTGGAACTCTTAGTACTTTTGCAGGCTTACAAAAATACTGGGAGGTGGTATTCTTTGCTCGAGCGGTCAATTTTTTCGCTTGAGCAATCTCACTCATTGTGTCTGGTTGCTCGAACGACCGTTCCTATGCTCGAGTAATCTATGCGTATATCAATCCGTAAAGTCACCTTTTCGAGTCACTTGTTTACATCTCTCTCTCTCTCTAAACATTCCGAAACTTTAGATCCGCACACACTCTCTTTCTGACTCTCTTTCTCTCTAGTTCTTGAACATTTCATCCAAACACACCTTGATCCATCAATTTCTCCACCCTAGTTCCTTTGTTAAAAAGGTATAGCTCACCTAGAGATTTGTTTTGATCAGAGCAAAGTTCATTTTCGGCTTTGTCAACTTTCAACTCTTGTTCTTTTTGGTTCTTGTAATTGAGGTAGGGATTACTTTGACCCCGTTTTTTAATGATTTTTAACTTAGTTATTGTTTTTCTAAACAAGATAGTGATTTGGGGGATTTTTGAGATAAAACCTAAGGTTTGGTTTTGAAATCAAAAGAGGGGTTTTCGAAATGGACTCTTGTATGTGATTATGGCTTATTAAAAATGATTGGGTTATGTTAAATGGTGGATTTTATTCGTGGAGATTGATTTTTAATGAAAGGAGGTTTTGCTTTAAATTGTGAACATTTGATTTTATAAAGAGATATGGAATTAATGTTGATTTGATGGAATGGAAATGATAATGGTGAGGATGGTGGAGTTAGATATGCATTATCACTCTTATCTGGTGATTTTGAAAAGCATACTTGAATTGGAAATTACTTATCTGTTTTGAGATATTTGTTTTGGAATATCCGTGGAGGATAGGTATGATTGTTGTAAAAATTGCATAAGAATTAGGTGAATTGAAACTATCTTCTCATCCATTTGCATTAAGCATCGCAACATTATTATACATTGAAAATGTATATTGTTTTGAGAAAAATGGGTGAACACCTTGGTGAATCTGCGTAGGAGTGTAGTTGTGGTATTATGTTGGCCTGTGTGTCCTTGGTAAAAGTCCAGAAACCCGCGCAGTTAGGTATCGAGTCTCCTGGTTAATACCGGTAAAAATGACAAATTGGTAGTGCTTGTAGCCTACTTGCAAACACATCCTAGTGATTCCCTGTGTTGTATCCACTACCCTATTTTCTACTATAAAGGAAATGATATCATGAATTGAGCTATAAACTTGGCATTGCATGGTTTTGGAAACGAGAAATAGAATGTTTTGGCATATGCATTCACTTTATAACTCTGTTAAGATTCGTATACTGTGTTAGAGTATCTCTACTTCGTTTTGGCTCACCTTATGTGGAAAACCATTTTTAAGTGTTGATAATATGCCTCCGCCAAGGGCTTCTATTTTTGTTAACTATTATATTTATTTTGTACAAGCCTAGGGCTTTATTTGTATTGAGTTAAAACTCACTTTTGTTGTAACCAAACATCGTCTTGGAAAGATGTAGCCATCAGGGCATTAATTTATCTGTCTTTACTTCAATTTCTTATTTCTTGCTATTGACACATGCTATAGATACAAGGTTAGGTCTTGTGAATATATAGTTGCATGTGTTATCTTTTGTAATCATTGACTCATATGAATGCAAAGAGAGAGCTTATTCTGAATGTATTGTTAATAAGTAATTATTGTTAGATGGTTTTATTGTTATTTTTTTCAGGGCGTTACAACTTGGCATCAAAGCTATCAGGTTTAAACACTTTGGGATTGTGGGGAGTGGTTATTACTACAAAGGGTTCTCTTGCTAGATGATATTAGGAATAAACTAGTATGCTATGTGATAACATGTTTATATGATTAGGTGGATATGGGATTTAGTTTCTAAGATATTGATTGGGTCTTCAAGTTTCTAGAAGTCCAGTTAGAAGAGCACTTGATCACAGCTATTTCTAATTAGAACTCTGGCAACATTGCAAGATGATTGTTATCTGGAAAGAAAATTTGTATGTGTTTATGTCACTATGTGCTTATGTGGAGTGACTTAAATGTTGTCCACCGCATTAGGACATGAGTGAGTTAGCTTCAGCACATTTGTAAATGTGCTAATCTATTCTGTTACCTTCTGTAGACACCTCATTTTTTACCACCCTTAAGACTTGGGGGCCTCCGATTGATCACCCAATGATGAATTTATACGTTGTACAAACGTTCGATTTCCTCAGTAGGAAGCCTTGATTTTGAGTCCTAGAAGCCTCGGTTTTGAGTCTTAGAAGACTAAAAACCTTTCACCACTTTTTGAGCAAAACATAATTTTTCCAAGCTTGAGCACTCAGAGGCCTGCAGGCCAACTAGTGGCTAGCTAGCCAAAAATTAGTGGCCAGCCGGCCAGATGTTCCGGTAGAACAGATATTTTTTGCCAACTATCGCCCACATGCATACACTGCACCAGCTAGCTCAATACAGATATTTCTGAGATATCAACCAGTTGTTCTATATATAGAGAGCCATACCTTATATTTTTGGGTTATAAAATTTTGTTAAGTGCAAAATTATTGAAACTATCTCTCTCTCTCTCTCTTGCAACCTATATACACTCTATCTATACTCCCTAAGCCAAATTTTTGGGGCTCCTTGCTGAGGTTCTAGAGCTTGAATTTCAGCACTTGAGGGTGGGAATTTGTTGGTTTGTGAATTAAAGTGTTACTCCTCTTCAAGAGGTATAACTTCTAGCTTCTTTAAAATACTTCTTCCCTATCTTTACTTGCTATTTTTGGGCTATTTTTCAACTACTTTTGTGGGCTAAAACTTGTGGCTTAAAGCTATCCAAGGTAGAGGGGCTAACCACTCTTCTTTGAATCTTATTTTCCAAGCTTTTTTGCCCTTGTGTTTCCCATCTATTTTTCAACTTTTTCATACTATTTTTCAAAGTTTTAAAAGGCTAAAAATGTGGTTTTGAAGTCCCAAAAGTGGAGGGGTTAGACACCCCTTCTTAGGCTTGTTAGCTAGCTTCCTTTCTTCATTATTGTAGTTTACTTTTTTTAGCTTTTCCATGATAATTTCAGCACTATTTTTGGGAGTTTTAGGACCGTTTTAGTGTGTTTACTTCATTCATGCTTTGTATAGTATGCTTGTAGTCATGTAATCCTCATAGGTTTGGTGGTTTAGGCTTTAGACACCAACCTATTTTGAGTTGATAGCATTTTTTTTGTGCTTTCCATACTTGTGTTCACATATAATCACCTCTACATTCTCCCTCCTTTCTTGGCTTTTATTTCTTTGAGATTTGTTTCAAACAGAGTGTTGTTTAAGATTGAGAAAGAGACCTTTCCATGCTTAATGGTTTAATCACTTCAGAGGTTCATTACCAAGGCATTACATCTCTCTCATGCCCAAAACAACCTCTTGTTTGACACTTTTCTCCATTTAGTGGACTTAATTCTCATTCTGGAACTAAAATGACTAATGAATGGAAATGTAAGTAAAAGAGGCAATAAAATTGGATTAAATGAGGTAACAAGATAATAAAATCAAGTTTGGGTTCAATCGGACATTAGTTGAACCCGTTGAGTCTTGAACCGTTTCATACTCTTTAGTGATGATAATGGTTCAAGATTGAAGGTCTACCATTTTCCTTGATCAATTCCACGATAGGAAAGGGGTTTTGTGGGTCTTTCATTGTCATTTATTGAGATTTTGTCCCTTGAGTCATAGATCATCACGTAATGAGTTTGTGTCGATTGATGATTTACGAATCGAGCCTACACCTCTTTTGATCTGCTTAATGATAAGGGCAGGCAGGGTAGACAAACATCTTCTGAAAATTCTCTGTTTCAGTCTGTTGCAACGGGGCAGTAGCAAAAACTAGTGGTTGGCCGGCCACCTCACTGTATGGCCGACCACTTTTTCTAGGTGGCCAACCACTTTATTTTAAATTAGTAGTGCCATTTTCATGGCAGAACAAAGAAGAGGCTAGGGTGAAAATAGCATAAATTTTTTACTGCAAAATAGAACCATTCTATTAGCCATACATAGGGCATTTTTAGGTGGAAATTCGCATTCATGCATGAACGATTCTTTGTTCCCCGTGGCTCGTTCAAGTGTGTTAATGGTAGTATATTGTACATAGATTAATTCATTCCATTGAACTTGTAATAGCTTAGTTAATTAATTTCATGTTGAAATTAATTAATTAGATTCATTATAATTTGTAATAATTAGCTAGTGCAACTAATTCATTTCTTTGGTAATTAGCTAAGACATTTATTTGGACCCTCCTGTGTGAGGGCCAAAATTATAATAATGTGTATGTCTTCCAACCATCATTTCTTTCTCCCTTTTATTTACTCGCCTATGATGGATAGCATAGAGCATCACGTGTTAATTAGCATTTCCATGACTTGCATCTATTCGTCTTGCATACATATGGTTTCGGCTTAGCATACTAAGCAATGTCGATTTCAAATTCCTTATTCGAATACGTGTTTTGTCGCATGCCTTGAATTGACTCACATGCCATGCTAGTAGCTGAGCCTAGTAGTTGCATTTTGTATGTGTTGCATTAGTCACTTGCATATTAGAGCATGCATTTTTCTAATTGTTTTATTTCTTTTGGCTTGCATTGGAGTACTAGGTGAACATATATTGCTTTAGCATGTTACATGCGTGTGATTGTTGCCATATCAAGCCTAATACCATGAGGCTAAGTGCTTAAGTGACGTGCTTGTTTGAATGCCAGTAGATGAAGAATATTGCTTAAATTGGGATGTTTTGACTAATGTATATACAAGTTCACCTTTTTTAAGTGACGCGTATTCAAAAACTTTTTTTTGCAAACATACATAAGATCAAAGTGTTGCAACTTTTGCAAATTAGTCTATACTTATGTGCAACACATAGTAAATTAGCCTAATAATCGGAACAAGAGCATATACTACGCATCAGATTCACATCATGATTAGTAGAGGCCGATCTTTGATCGGATGAGAGGGGTGCTCAATTCATGACCTTTCCCTCTCACGCCTAAGTTCCTGAGCCGAGACACTTTGGTGATGACAGATAAGTGGCCTTTGGCACGAGTCTCGGGTTTTCTAAATTTCTCAAAAAATATTTAGGTGGCAACTTTGTAATCTGGCAAAGCGGTCAATTTTTGGCATTTTTTTATTCAAAATCGATTTCCCAAAAAGATTTTCAGATTTGGACTCATTTGTGTTTATCTATTTCACATTGCACTTGTGAAATCAGATTCTGAATCATAGGAGTCCTAACTATAGGTCTGTCGTATCTGAAAGAAGCACGAAAAGCAAGCTACACCTTCATTAGGATGTCAGGATATGGATGTGGTGGTAGTAGGCATGGCAGGCCTAGACGGCAGGTGATGCTGTTACTGGATGATATTCCAGCACAAGAAGAAGGGATTGGTCAGGCCAATATGGCCGAACCAGTTAGTCAACAGGTCGTGGGCGCTTTGGCCCGTGAAATGGTTGGAGCTTTGCACGAATCCATGGACATTCTCAGAACTAAGAATCAAGTCCAGGCCTAAGTAGCTGAGATAGGGCCATCTTTTCTGAAGAGAGTTCTTCCGGTATAATTCAGATGAGTTTTTGGGAGATCCGAAGGAACCATTGAAGGCAAATGAGTGGTTGGCGCAGATGGTGACGACGTTCGAGACGCTTGGCATGAAGGACGATGGGTTGAAAGTGACCTTGGCATCCTTCCAACTAAAGGGAGATGCGGATCTGTGGTGGAAGTTTGTGCGTGGACGCGTTGAGGTAACTTAAGAGGCCTTTGTCAATGCCTTCTAGGACAAGTTTTTTCGTCCCACTGTTAGGGATAAGTTGAGGGAGCAGTTTTTGAAGCTCAAGTAGCTTAACACACCGGTGAGTTTGAGGTTGCCTTTACTAGTCTATCGAGGTTTGCACCGAAGCTTGTAGCGATAGAGAAACGACGTTGCTTGGAGTTTGAGAAAAAGTTAAGGATGAAACTTCTTTTCAAGGAAGCCGAGTCCATGATTAGGGATTACGGTGATTCAGACTAAGGAGGAGATGGTAAGAGGCTCCAAGTAGAGGAGTCATGAGGTTTAAGGGGGGAATCAGGACAGTAAGAGGCAGAGAGGTTCCAATCCACAACTGTCCTAGTGAGCATAGTCTAGGTCCACTTTCCCAACACCGAGCTTGGGTTCTAGGAGAGGTGGCTAGGGAGGGATCACTTGTTTCAAGTGTGGCCAGCTAGGTCACAAGTCTGTAGTTTGCCCGTAGAGAGGATAAGGGCAGCAGTGTGCACCGTTTGCAGCTCATTCTTAGAGCCAGAGTCAGGGAAGAGGGCAGTCACCTACTAGTTATCAATGTGGGTAGTCCAGGCGCTTGAGGAGGTTTTTCCCTCAGGCAGGAGGCATATCTGGTGTGTCTGGTTTGAGGCAAACACTGAGCCATCATCCTGCACAATCAGCACAGGCCTCGAGGGCCGATCAGGGAGTCTCTTCTGCTCAATCTGTGCATCAGACTTATGCTCTGAGGGGTGAATAGGTAGAGTAGAGACCTACGAGGCGTGTGTATATTGTTACTACGCTAGATTTGTGCCATCACCTTTGATAGTGAGGGGTAACTTCATGTTGTGTAACTCTATTGCCAATGTGTTGATTGATACTGGTGCATCATATTCTTTTATTTCATTTGCATTTACGTCAACATTGGGGTTAGAAGTGGCTCAGTTAACATCTCCACTATGGATAAAGTCACCTGTTGGTGGTGAGGTTGTATTGTACCAAGGGTGTAAGGGTTGTGAGATAGAGGTTGCCGGTCACCGATTTCCTTTTGCTTTTGTGTTGATTGACATGTCGAGTTTTGATGTTATTTTGGGCATGGATTGGTTGCCATCCTATCGGGCCATTATAGATTGTTACCATCAGAGAGTTACTTTGTGCACCTCGAGTGGTGATTGCTTTTGTTTCCTAAGGGACTGAGCTGATAGAGCCTTGTTTCCAGTGCGTGATCGCATGGTCAGAGTGAGCTTAGTCTCCTTCTATCTATACTCTTGGGTATTGAGAGTGATGTGGTTTGAGTTGAGTTGCCATGGGTAGTTTCTGAATACCTGGACGTCTTTCCCAAGGATCTCACTAGTTTACTACCTCACTGTGAGATTGCCTAGCAATGCACCGATTTTTGTGGCACCGTATAGATTCGCACCAACTGAGTTGAGTGAGTTTAAGATTCAACTCTAGGAATTGCTAGATAAGGGCTTTATCTGCCCTAGTACTTCACCTTGTGGAGCACCGACTCTCTTTGCCAAGAAGAAGGATGGTACCTTGCGACTTTTATTGATTAACGAAAGTTAAACCGAATAACTGTTAAGAACAAGTACCCATTGCCTTGTATTGATGATTTGTTTGATCAGTTAAAGGGGTATTGTTGTTTCTCTAAGATAGACTTCAGATTGGGTTATCACCAATTGAGAGTGAATGAGAAGGATATCCAGAAAATGGCATTTCGTACGTTTTATGGCCATTATGAATTCCAAGTGATGCCTTTTGGGTTAACTAACACATTGGCCTTGTCTATGGATTTGATGAATCGGATTTTTCGTGAGTTCCTAGACCGTTTTGTAGTTGTCTTTGTTGATGACATCTTGACTTACTCACCCTCTGAGGAGGAACACGAGGAACACTTGAAAGTTGTGCTTGAATTACATAGAGCCCACAAATTCTATGCTAAGTTCAAAAAGTGTGAGTTCTGGTTGAAGGAGGTGAAATTCTTAGGCCATGTGGTATTCAGGGAAGGGGTAACTGTAGAGTCCTCTAAGATTGAGGCAGTGCAAGATTGGGAATAACTTAAGAATGCCTTCCAGATCTAGAGTTTCTTAGGGATAGCCAGGTATTACCACCGTTTTGTAAAGGATTTCTCCATATTAGCCTCACCATTGACTAGACTCATGAGGAAGGGAATCAAGTTTGTCTGGAGTGAGACTTGTGAAAAGTCATTTCAAGAGCTGAAGGTTAGACTTACTACTGCTCCAGTGTTGATCATTCCAAAGAGGGGTTTAGGCTATGATGTGTATTGTGATGCGTCTTGAGAAGGTTTAGGCTGTGTCTTGATACAGGAGGGGATGGGAGTAGCTTATGGCTCACGTCAACTGAAAATACATGAGAGAAACTATCCTACTCATGACCTAGAGCTAGTAGCTGTGATCTTTGCCTCAAAAATTTGGAGACATTATCTGTATGGTGAGAGATTTGAGGTATTCTCCGATTATAAGAGTCTAAAGTATACGTTTTCATAGAAAGATTTGCATGTGAGGCAGAAAAGATGGATGGAATTCATGGAAGATTATGACTTTGAGTTACACTATCATCCGGGGAAAACCAATGTAGTGGTTGATGCCTTGAGTAGGAAATCCATTAGCAGTAGCTAGTATTGCCATCCGAGAATGGGAGATGTTGGATTCTATTGGCGAGTTTGACTTGCATCTTGGGAAGTCCATTGAGTCTGCAACCTTGTTTACTATAGTTGTCTAACCCACACTTGTGAGCTGAGTTATAGAAGCACAATGGGGTGACCATGAGGTAGAGTCCATCCCGGAGAAGATATCTAGTGGGAAGGTGGAGAAGGGCTTGAACGTGTGTTCTGACTCTAGTATTAGATATCTTAGCCGTCTTTTTGTGCCAGAATCTTATAGAGAGGAGATACACTGAGAGTTCCACCTTTCGTGCCTTGCGGTACATCCTGAAAGCACAAGGATGTATCACGACCTTAGTCACCAGTTTTGGTGGAGGGGGATGAAGAGAGACGTAGTCTTGTTTGTATCGAGGTGCCTCACTTGTCAATAAGTGAAGGCCGAGCACCAGAGACTAGCAAGTTTGTTGCAATCCTTGCCTATAGTTGAGTGGAAGTGGGAGCATGTCACAATGGATTTCATTGTGGGTCTTCCAAGTACTCAATAGGGTAATGATGCTGTGCGGGTGATAGTCGATTGGTTAATAAATTTATCACATTTTGTACCTACGCAGATAAGTGACTCAGTAGATTACCTTGTTGACCTTTATGTTAGAGACATAGTGCGACTTCATAGAGTTCCTGTGACTATTGCTTCGGATAGACATCTGTGTTTCACGGCTCAGTTGTAGCAAAGCCTACAAAATGCCTTGGGCACTAGCTTGACTTTTAGCACCGTTTATTATCCTCAGACCAATGGACAGTCAGAACGCACCATTTAGATCCTAGAGGATAGGCTTTGGGGTTAGGTTCTTGACTTTAAGGAGTCATGGAAGAGGCACTTACCTTTAGTGGAGTTTGCCTATAACAACAGTTTTTAGGCAAGTATTGGCATGGCATCGTTTGCGGCCTTGTATTGCCGACCTGGTAGATCTCCTGTGTGTTGAGCTGAGGTGGGTGACACACCTATGTTAGGTCCTGAGTTAGTCCGAGAAACGACGGATAAGGTGTAGACACCCCATTTTTTACCGTCCTTAAGACTTGGGTATTATTGATGGTTTACTTGGTGGAGAAAGGTGTGCAGGGCAAAGGTTCAGTTTCTTCGGCAATGAGAGAGTCAAATCTCAACTTCATACCCCTTTTGGACCAAAACAATCTTGATCAAAAGATTTTAGACCTTAAAACCCTCTCTTTCAAAATGTTTTGAAAATAAAGTTCCTGCGATGTTCCGACGCTCGCATTTCTTTAAATGTTGCGCTTTTCGGTAAACCGAGCAAGGATAAAGTGGAAATGAATGAAAGAGAGATGAAATCTTTGAAAAATCTTTCAAAACACTTTGTTTAGGGTTTGGAGTTGAAGAAAAGAGGAGAAGAGGGAAGAAATCCAGTTGGGGGCTAAAAATGGGCATGAACCGTTAAGAGAGAGAGTCAAGCAGCCCTTGCTGAATCGGGCCTATTCATTTGCATACTTGGATTTTAGCTATGAGGCCACCATCGTTCGAAAGCTTACTTTCAGGGTTTCATTTTTCACTCACGAATCTCCTAAAGCCAAGTCCATACGGGGGAGATATGGTTGGTTGAAGTAGGGCATCAATCCGGTTGGACCAAAACAGCGCGGCTTCACCAAAACAGGCATAACTTTTTGTACAGTTGGAATTTTGATGCAAGGCTGGTGCCATTGGAAAACTAACTTCTGGGGATTCAATTTGGACACCTGCTGACCACTTGACCCTTTTGAACTGGTCGGCTGACCACCTAAACTGGTCGGCCTACCTCCCCTAGTTTTTTCTTAGTGAGTTGGTTCCAGCTGTGCCAGCTGGGAGGCACAGACTGGATCCTCCATACACGTGTATGGAGGATCTTCCACCTTGGTTTAAAGCTTCTTGGAGAAGCTTTAGTCCCTCTTGTCTATAAAGGAAGGCCTCCTCTTCCTTGTATAGGGTTCAGAACTTGGTTGGAGCATATAACATATCTCTCCACTTGTCTCTATATTTTAGCCTCCAAAAGAGCCTTGATCTTGGCCCTTCACACACCACCTCACGACCACACACTTCCACCATCACTCTAAGGTTCTTGGAGCTTGTTTTCAAAGGCTAAGGAGTTGTTTTTTGGTCCAGAAGCTGCTAGAGTTCTTGTCTACAAGGGTAACACACTTTTTCTCCCTTTTTTGCTTTATTTTGCTTCATATCTTAGCTATATTTGAAGGCATATTTGGGGTTTTTCATAAACTAGAAAAAGTCTTATTTTGAAGTCCTTAACATGTTTGTTTCAGACCATTTTTCTGTTGGGAGTCATCTACCGCCTTTGCATGCTTCATTTCATCTTATTTTGAGCCATGTCTTAGGGCCTTTGCATTGAACTTTGTTTGATCTCTTTGCCACTGAAATAGAGGGGTGACCCTCTCACCCCTTGTCTTGTTTACTAGCTTATTTGGCCTAACAAAGGAGCCCTTATTTGCATACTTCCAAGCCATATTTTAGGCCATTTTTGGTGGGTTTTAGGACCTGCATGGGCTCTTTCCAGAGCCCATTTTGCCATTTTGGGTGTCCATCTTGCATTTGTAGAACAACCCTCTTTATAGCCTATCAAAGGAGCCTATCATTCTTGCATGCATAGACCATGTTTCAGTGGGTTTTTGGGCTTTATTTGGCATGTCATATCTCTAAATTTTGCTGGCTTGGTGGCCTCTTGATTGCCTCACATGCTTGTAGTGCAAATCCTCTTTACTAACTTACATTGCATGCTATTTTGGCCATTGATTCTAGCACTTTTTGGCCATGCTTTAAACTGATTTTGTGCATGTTTTGGACTTCCTTAGCTCTATTTTTATGCCTCATGGTCGAATGATGCTTGCTATGCATGGTTGTTGTTCAATACCCTTGCCTAGCTTTGAGTTTTGGAGCCTATTGCATGCTTATGTTGAGCTGTTTCCATGTTTTGGGGCCATTGTACATCATATTTCAGAGCTTACATGTATGCCATATTCCCATGTTTTCCACTCTTTAAATGCATTTGAGAGTCGTACTTGTATGCCTCGTTTTTGGATCATTGCATGAGCTTCATTTCCATGCATTTTGAGCTATAATTTTAAACCATTTTCCCACTGTCTTGGACCTGCATAGGGACTGTTTGGGGCTGGTTGGGTCATTTGAGCGTTGCTTTGTGTACCTCTAGTGTAATCCACTTCACTAGTTTTGGTATCTGGGCCATCTAGCATGCATTGTGTGAGGTGTTTGCATGATTTGGGACCATCTCATTTTAGAGCTGGAAAATGTGTAATTTTATGCCATATTTCATCCCTTGACATGCTTTGGTAGAGTGGCATTTGATGCCTTAGGTTCGGTCCTTTGCAATGGGCATGTTGGCGTGAGTGTTCCTGCCTTTAATTTCATCATGTTTGGCCACTGATTTGAGTGTGGTTGAGGTCCACTCATCTTGGTTTAAGTTCATCTTGCATCGTGCATGCCATGTCCATGTTGTCGCATGCTTAATCGTCGCATTGTGTATGCCTTGTTCATGTCTTCGTGCATGTCCATCTTCGTATGTGCATTGCGTATGCCATATAGTTCACGCGCATTGAGTATGCCATTCTTAGTTCATAGCATTGTGTATGCAAGTTGCATGTTTGCATATCATCCCTCGCATGCTAGCATGATTAGGTTGCATTGCGTTCAGGTTTGCATGCTAGTCGTATTTTGTATGCCATGTATATTGCATTATGTTTGGAATAGGGTTTAGTCCAAACACGGGAAACGAGAGATGTTACGTACTCCAAGTGACGAAACGTGCCTCGATTCTCGGTCGCCGACACTCCGGATTACCCATTATGGAGTTTAGGCCTTGTTGTGTTTATATGTGCATTCATTTTGCATTGAGTCGTGCAATTCGACTCCTCAGCCATCATGCATCGAGATGCGTGATTAGTGGCATGAGGATCGAGGACTACACTCCCTGGAGCTTGTGCAATGATGGGGAGAGTGGTCTTGCATACATATGTTGAAAATACTTTGCGATGCCCCTTTCTTGCTCTGTGTTGCAACAAATCGGAAACCAGCAGCAAAAACTGATCAGCAGCCTTCTCGAGCTTGGTATAGTGTTCTGGGACCAGTTGCAAACAAAGGCAAATCGAGGCATCGCGTTGGATTTCCCAACAAGGCGACTTGAGTATGCATGCATCCCTATCATTCGGAACAGAGCTGAGGCAGTCCATTCTACATAGTTTTCCATGCTAGTTTATTGCTTACTTAGTTAATTTGTTAATTAATTAATGATGTGTAATAATTAGCTGTAATTCGTTATTCATTCAGTTGTGTATTATTTATTCAGACCCTCCGCGAGAGGGTGAACTTTGTAATAAGTGTGTGTGTGTGCGATGTATGTCTTCCAACCCCACGTCTTTCTCCCTTTTATTTGCCAGCTTATGATGGTTAGTTTTAGGGCATGTTTCAATTAGCATCTATATGTTCGTATGCTTGCATTCATTCATCTGTATTGCATGCACCGGGCTCGGCGCATCATACTAACTCCATTGTATTTCAATTCCAAGTTGAATACATGTATCGATTGTTGCATCTCATATGCCATCTTAGAATAGCCAAGCCTATTGTAGTTGCATTTTGCATGTGATGCATTAGGTATTCTTAACATGGCTAGGGTCATGCATTGATTTCTAACATAGCTTCTGTTTTGGCTCGGAGTACTCGATAAGTGTTTATGCTTTAGCATCTTTGCATGTGTGTGAGTGACTGCCATGATAGCATGCTTACCATAAGGCTATTTGCTTATGTGATATAATTGCCTGAATGTTTGTGGGTGGAGGTTGGATTATTTTAATTGGAACAATGCACTGATTGAGAGTTTTGAGCCCACTTGAGAGTGGCAAAATCATGTTTTCTAAGCCCACCCGAGAGTGGCAAAATCGACGTCTTAGCCTACTTGCGAGTAGCACCTTCAAACCATTTTTCAAAACGAACATGAGATGTTTTGTTCCAACTCAAACGATCCTATCAATACTTGTATGCTGTGTGCATCACATAGTAATTCTAGGCCAATAACTGGAATAAGAGCACATAATGTTTTCAAAACTCGATATCATGGTTAGTAGAGGTCGATCTTTGATAGGGCCAGTGGGGGTGCTCACAAAGTCACCTTCCCCAATCGTACCCAAGTTCCCGAGCCGAGGCAACTTTGGTGATGACGGACACGTGGCCTTAGGCATGAGTCAGGGTTTCCTAAATTTTTCAAAATAAAACATTTAGGTGGCGACTCTGTATCTGGCAAAGCAGTCCATATTTGGCACTTCTTTCAAAAAAATCTGTTTTCAAAAATGATTTGCCGGATTTAGACTCTTTGATGATTCATCGGTCTTGCATTGCACTCAGCGAGATTAAATACAGGACCGTGACATTGAATCATGAATTGTAGTAAGCCCCAATGAACAAAATGGGATTTTTCTCGGGACGTTCAGTGACGTCTACAGTTTCTGGCGACTCTGCTGGGGATTTAGAGAACTTGACACGAACTCATGATATCTTGTTTTGATTACAATTATGTGTTTCTTTGCATTGCATTTGCATTGGTGCACCTAGAACACTGTGTTTGCCATCTGCTATTCCTAAACGGTTTGCCAGAGGCTCACTTTGATAAGCATGCCATAAGGTTAACCGGTTACGGGCTCTGCTACGATGGGAACACAAATCCCGATTTTTACCAGGGCACCCTTTTTGCCCATTCGACCTAGTGCATATTCGGAATCCATAGTGACCATTCCAAACTAGGACAGGTTGCTTACCCGATCATAGGTTGTTTGAAACCGCTGCGTGCACAGTGAAACCCTAGCTCCTGACAAAATAGGACAGGGAAACCCTACCCCAACATAGGGGTGTTTTGGCTCTCATTTGCCTACTATGTGCTGTCAGAGTGTGTCTCTGCAGGGTTGTGTGTATCAGTTTGCAAGTCTGAGTATCAGACCTGAGGGCATCAGTATATGGGGAATCAGTTTGACCTGAGGGTATCAATTTACAGGCAGAATCTTGGACAGAATTCAGTAGAGAGCACAGTTATTCGACTGCTCATATTTGTCTTGAGGAAATCAAGCTGAGATGCTGTTTTCTTTCTCTTTTGCTTGGAGTAGTCCTAGAACTATAGCTTCAGAAGGCTCCGATATCCCCCGGGTTCATTGGACTTGTGTTGATAGACTTTGTTAGGTCAGATATTCAATTCAAGGGCAACCAGTGTTCTTTCGCTGAGGTAAGGCAAAGAAAGGCCAGTCAGGGCTCACCGGTTCATCTGATCCGTTAGTCGCCAGTCACATCACCTTTGTTCAGTCTCAGCAGACCGTGATGGCATAGGGTTTGGAAGAATTTGTGACCGTGATAGCAGCATTAAATTAGGGAACTGCCATGTAGCCTGAGACCAGTATTGAAATGCAGCGCCCATCTAGGGCATTTACCGCACACCCAGCCTCGAGACCCCAGCCGAACTTTGATCTGCTTCCGCCAGCTGAAGATTTGTATGGTCCGGACCCCCTAGAATAATTGTCTCAAGCTCGAGTTTTCACACCCCTGGTGCAGCCTACTGAGAGGCTTCAACCCTTTCATGTTAATGAGTTCAATCCGACTGCAGTGAAAATTGCGAACCTTGAGAAGCAATTCAAAAAGGAACAGGGCCTTAACTCCATTCCCGACATTGAGGATGGATACACCGAGGCTGCCGTACGGCTCCTAGACAGATTGAAAATGCCACATATTGACCGTTTCGACGGGTCTGGAGAGATCCTATGGTACATATCCAGCTTTTCTTGGATGTCCTGATGTCGATGGGTCTGACTAAGCCACAGAAACTCTCTCTGTATGGAAGAACCCTGTTGGGTGTAGCAGCCACTTGGTATGCTAGGTTGGAGGATAAAGTATAGCAAAATTGGGAAGAACTGGCTGAGGCCTTTGTCGATTAGTATTCCTACAATACCAAAGTTGAAATGACCATGCAAGAGCTTGAAACAACCCGCCAGAACCCATCAGAGCCTTTTGTGGAATTTGTTGCAAGGTGGAGAGCAAAGGCAGCACAGATGACAGATCGCCCTTTTGAGAGGGATCAAGTGCAGATGATGGTGCGAAACCTCGAGCATGATATGTTGCAAACATTGATAGTCGCTCCGCTATTCACTTTCAAAAGTTTGCATGAGCTGGGGGTTCAAATCGAGAATGCGTTCAGCAGTGGGATCATTCCCAGAACAAGTGAACCGGTAAAGAGGGTTTTTGCAGGGAGTACCAATGCTGGTAGTAACGCTATTCCCAAACCCAATGAAATCAATACAATCGCCTTAGCCGACCCTTTTGCCAATCCAAGCCTACAAACCGCCGGCCCAGCCCGAGCTCAAGGCAGAACTTTCACTCTCCTCTATATGAGCCTGACCAGTGCACTAAAAGCCTTGATGGAAAGAGGGTATCTCAAACCCCTCGATCCTCAACCTCTACCTTACCCTCTCCCAGCCAGACATAATCCCTCCAAGTACTGTGTGTACCATCAGCAGCGTGGTCATGGCACCGACCGTTGCTACCGCCTTCGTCATGAGGTCCAAAATCTCATTGACAATCGGACGATAGCTCCACCTTTAGACCCCTATGACCAAACATCTCCTGCCCACCTCAATCTCATCCATATACTGTCATCCACCTATGACCCCAGCATATACATCACCCCAGCCCATCTACCCAAACCTAAGGTGTTTATCCCAGAGCTATCGTCTCAAACCCCTGAACCCATTACTTCCGAGTTGATGAGAATGATTAAAGATCTTCAAAGAACTGTGGCAAATTTAGCCTTCGGGATATTGGCTCCGTCATCAACCACACCACATACTGGGAATTTCATGTCAAAAGGCACCCCAATCTTGGGACAGGCTGCGTTTGAAGAAATCCAAACCCTTGGCAAAGTGGAGGCGAGTGGAAAGAACAAGGTAAGGGCAGGCATGGATCCCCATGAACATCTTCTATTGGCTGTTGAGGCTTTGAAAGCTGAGGGACTGAACAAAGAGCAAGTCCTCGCAGTTGTTGCAAAAACTGTGGATGACACTTTCGCCACTCAAGTTAGGGGCAGTTTGAATCAAGGGGCAAGCCGGAAGAAGGGCCGTTGTACCAGGAATATTCCTTTCAGCTCTAATCCCGTGCTCAGAAGAAATCAGCAAGCACAGTCAGCACCTGCCAATCCCTTTGCTGGTGCGTCCAGCAAGAATCCACAAACCTTGAAGTACCGAGCCCGAGGTCGCAGAGTCTTCCATGCCCTCTACATGCCTTTGTCCAAGGGCCTTCAAATCCTTGTGGAGAAAGGCCATCTCAAACCTCTTGAGCCTCGGCCTCTCCCGAATCCGCTTCCAGCTAAGCATGATGGCACCCAGTACTGTGCGTACCACCAAACAACTGGTCACACCACCGACAATTGCTTTCGTCTTCGCCATGAAGTACAGGATTTGTTTGACAACGGGGTTGTCCTTCCACGAAGCTCAATGAAGTCTATCGGGCACTAGATCAGTGAACTTGGGGGATAGTACGAGTATGTGATCGGGGGATGAACCACCCGCGGACGGCGCTCAGTTTACTCCAGATGTGGTGTATGGCATGACTATTTTGAGCATTTGCGAATGCTAGATTTTTGCTTCCTGACTTGGGTATTTGGTCAGTCTTGTTGTTTTGTATAGAGTCAGTCTTTTCATGCTGAATTAGTCGGGTCTGTCTTGTTGTATCGAGTCAGTCCTATTTTGTTGGAGTCGGATGATTTCGGAGGTGTTACCTCGGACATCACTCGCTTGTTTTGTGTTTGTCTTTTCGTTTTCTTTTGAGTTTGTTTTTGCCTTGGAGCCAATAATGCTAACAGATTTGAATGAACATCAGTGATTTTCACACCCTTGTGTTTGCTTCTACCTTGCGCCAGTTGTGCAAGAAAGTTCGAATGAAACGGCAGTACTTTTTGCCTAGTTTTCTGTGCCTCGAACTCATTGCATTGACATAAGTTTTCCAAAATTTTTCAAACACTGTGATGAAAACGAAGAGGGAGGAATTCCTTGGGTTTTTCAAAATTTGATCAATTGAGAGAAAGAGAGGCATGCTAAGCCCTTAATAAATGAAATCATGCTTGTTAATGTGAGTACTGAGAAGGACCCTGACTTGATCCAGATTGGTTCTACAATGTCTTCAGTGTAAGCAATTTGTCACTTTCTTAAAAAATTTCAAAAAATGTTTTGCGCGGTCCTGCGAAGACCTGTGTGGAATTGCTCTTCAGATTGTGCAGCCTAGGATCGCTCTCAGCCTCGAGACTCGACCCCTTGCTTTCGAACCTTGAACCTAGATTCAAAATGTTCAATGGTTAACCACCATGTAAGGCCTGTGTGGCCAGATCAGAAACATCCCTCGAACTAGGGGCAAGAAAGTCAGATCAAGAAAATCAGATGTTGTTAAAAGAAGATTGCAAAGCTAGATCAGAAGCACCCCTCGAACCAGGGGCAAAAGATGCCAGATTGTGCTCGAAGAACCGAAGATGGATCATTCCACAAATCAATGAAGATTGGCAAGAATGCCAAACCCCAGAAGGGAGGAAAGAAGAAGACATTGCTGAAGGACAACCGAGTTCCTATCCACAACACTAGGGGAAATTCACCCTCCATTGGATGGACTTCTACATCATTAGCGAACAACAGCCATTCTCTTGGATTCAAATGACTTCAAGATCTCAAAACCATTTGACATGGACAAAGCTACACTTTTACCTTTGAGAGGCTCGCTGCACCGAAAACCCAGGAGGGTGACCCAGGCAAAAGTTAGAGCAAGAAAAAGAAGAAAAAGAAAAAAAATGAAAAGAAAAGCAAAAAGAACAAAAAAGAAATGAAGAAAAAGAAATGTAAAAAAATCTTGAAAAGAAAAGAAGAAATGAGTGAAAAGAATTGAAAAGAAAAGAAAAATAAAGCTCGCAAGGTTGAAAACCCAGAAGGGCGGCCTTGGCAAAAGTTAGAGCGTAAAAAGTGAGAGGTTAATACCCGAGTGTACCTTAATCCCGAACTACGTAAGGCTTGATTCCCATCTTTGGGATACGTAGGAAACTTCATTCTGAAGTCCAACCGTAAAACACTTCAAATTCGACTTTGTCCATGTGATGGTTCTGGTCATCTTTGTCTTCTCTGTATCCGAGAATTTGGTCGTAATTGTCACTGTGAGGACTGGTTGCCATGTGCTGCGGCGCTATTCAGACTAAGGGCAACTTTCTGTTGCCATGTAGTGCTGCGGTGCTATTCAAACAAGGGGCAACTTTCCGTTGCTATGTAGTGTCCTTCAATCAAGGGGCAATTTTCCTTCAGAACTGAGGTTGTGCATCTCATGAGTAGGTTCCGTGCTCGTCGAGCAGTGGCCGTTTGCAAAAATTATTTTTGAAATTTTTTAATGAGGTTGACTAATTCTCTCGAAAATTATTCTATTTTTTCTAAAACTGGACCATTTCTTGGACCCAAAAAAGGAAAATTTTTAGTGCTCATAACCTGACTTGCATGATTTCAAATCAGAAAATCAAACAAGCGTGTTGATCTAACTCTCATTTTGGTTAAATTTGTTTTAGCAGAAGCAAAAAAAAAAATTGGTCAAAATGATGAACTAGGGGCACAGTGTCAGTCGGGTTTTCTTTCCTTTCTCCATTGTCAACATGCTTACCAGAAAGGGCACTCTACTTGCCACAAAGCGCACAACTGAAGTTAACAACAAAGGGCTGAAAGCTCTCTCATCCTCCAAGCAGCGAGGTATCAAGCCAAGTGCGAAGCACGAATTGGAATGGATCAGGGTGTTCCACTCCCTTATCTGGACACATCTGATCACGTCCAAACTCCCCAACAGAACATCGCCAACCGATGTCAGCTGCAGATTGGCTACACACCCAGTTGTAGCACAACCCATCTGTGGGGAAGTTCACTAGTTATGCGCAGAAGAAGAAGAATCTAGCGGAATGCTAGGGACACGAGCCCACAACCTCGTGTTTATCCATGAACCACCCAGGGGAGGGATAAAAAATGAGAGATGGAAGTTTAGAGAGGTGTGCGCTGAGAGAAAAAGTGAGAAAAAAGGGCTTTTTTTTATAAAAAAAATAAAAATAAAAAAAATAAAATAAAAATAAAAACAGAGCTTGAGGGCCGAGTGATGCGAGAATCACAAATGAGAAAGGGTGGGAAACAATACCGGAGAAACTGGCTCCTCGTGCATCGAGAGGTCTCTTGCCTTTGTAACACGGTTGAGTGTTGTGTCTGTGTGTTTTGTTTGTCTCGATTCTTGTTTTGAGGAGTGTCAATAGATGTGTTCAGGTTGTTTTACCTTGTTTTTCCTTTGTTGAGTTGTGTTTAGGTTGTTCTACCTTTGTTTTCCGTTGTTGAGTCGTTTTGGCTGTGGTCAGTTGTAGGCTCCATACCTGGTTGAGAACCCTTTTCTCATTTCAATTTCAAAATAAGTCGCTTTGTGCTCAAAGTGCTGTGGCACTCTCCACATTTGTGCAAAACAAGATTCTTTCTTTCATAAACCGCAAGGGTCCAACCCAGGTCATGAGAGAACAGTAGAACAAGGACCTATTTGAAGCTATATATTCCGGGCTGCAAAGCAAAAGAAAAGAGGGAACATTTGAAGCATCTTAGCATGTTTCGACTTTCGCAATTCCGAGACTGCATTCCAGGTGCACCTTCTCAGGCCTCGCCGTTTCTCTAGAGTATGAGTATATCTCGACCCCAAACTTAAGCCTGCCTCAAGTTGGAATGGCAGTCCAAGCAGCACCTATGGTTTTCACATGCAGATGTTATCCCTCGCCCATGTAGACAAGGTGTCCCCTTTTGAGCTGAGCATGTTGCCATGTCCTCCGAGAGGTAAATCGGAGGCAGCAGAGTACATGTTTGATGCTCCTCTATTGCATAGAATGTGCACTTTCATATACACTTCAGTTGCATGCGTGCCGCGCATCGTTTTGATTCATGCATAGAATATGCTTGTGTTCGATTCCGCATAAAATATGCTTTGCTTCCAATCATGCATAGCATATGCTTTCAATGCTATATAGAATATGCCTGTCTCATGCATAGAATATGCTTTCAATATTGCATAGAATATGCTTTCCATGTTGCATAGAAAATGCACTCTTCTATACTTGCATATAAAATGCTCATATCTCTTGCATAGAAAATGCATTCTTCCTCACTTGAATAGAACATGCATTTTATCGCACTTTCCTGTGCATTTTATCTCACTCACACTGTCTTGTGCACATTGTATTTCTGTATCACTCGTACTATCTTGTGCACTCACTTTGGTCTAGGAGACCTTAAATCCTGCATCTCTCCTCGCACTATCTTGTGCACTTTCACATTTCTTATCACTCGCGCTTTCTTGCGCATTGCACTGTTTTGTGCAGTGTACACTCGCGCTTTCTTACGCATCGCACTGTTTTGTGCAGTCTACACTCGCGCTCTATTGTGCATCGCACTGTTTTGTGCAATCTACACTCGCGCTCTCTTATGCATCGCACTGTTTTGTGCAGTCTACACTTGCGCTTTCTTGCGCATCGCACTATTTGGTGCAGTTTACACTCGCGCTTTCTTGCGCATCGCACTGTCTTGTGCACTCGCGCTGTTTTACGCATCACGTTATTTTGCGGCATGACCATTACTTGCATTGTGCATGCATTTTATCGCGCTATTTTGCGTATCGTACTATTTTGTGCACTTTACTTGCATTGTGCGTGCGCTTTATCGCGCTATCTTGCGCACTTTACCTGCACTTGTTAGTGCATTGCACTTTACCTGCACTTGTTAGTGCATTGCCTTGTTCACTGTCTTGTGTACTCTCTAGTCTAGGAGACCTTAAATCCTCTAAAGGTGCAATTCCTTCGGTGTTTGTCGTACCTGAACGACTTCCGGTGGTCTGGTATAGCCACCTGCCTGTGTTTGCGGTGAGTTCCTAGGAGACCAACTGAGATGGTGGAAACTAGAGTTTGAATGGCTCATACCTAGCACACAAAGGTTCGGGATTTCCGAGACTAATACCCAAGGGTATATCCTCAGCTTGAAATCTGTATGGCAGCCCCATAGATTGAGATAGCGTGTGTATGCACCTCAATTCTGGACACTAAACCAACCTAGTTTGTCACCCTGTTGGAGAATAGGGAAAGTTATGACCATAGTCAGGGAGAAAAGTAGTACCTGCGATTCGATTGAGAAGAAGGGGAAGGTCCCCAGCAGCATGAGGTAGGTCATTGCCAATTGCCCTTGTAAGGTACCTTCACTTCCGAGCTATTACATTGCATTGCATTGCATTGCATAAATCCTAAATTGTCAAACTGGCTTCACTTAGCGTATAAGTCCAAATATCAAACAGGCTTCGCATAGCGTATAACTCCAATTTTCAAACCAGCTTCGCGTAGTGTATAAGTCCAATTATCAAAATCTTCCTGCATAACATTTTTGCATTCTTGCTTAAAATTGTTGCATTTATTGTGAATATTTGCTTCATTACAGCCCGCTTTGCATGATCATGAGTTATGTTCGGCTTTGTGCATATCGTTTTGCATTTTGCCCCACCTACGGGCACATATCTTTGTTATTTTGTTTATTTGTCCAAGTCTTCGGCCTTGTTAAAAATGGGTCGTCTCTGGGCTTTGACATTCACTCCCATCACTTTTTTACTTCCGAGTTCTGTCAAAGAGGGGCAACTGTAGACACACCATTTTTGACCGCCCTTAAGACTTGGGCATTATTGATGGTTTACTTGGTGGAGAAAGGTGTGCAGGGCAAAGGTTTAGTTTCTTCGGCAAGGAGAGAGTCAAATCTCAACTTCATACCCCTTTTGGACCAAAATAATCTAGATCAAAAGATTTTAGATCTTAAAACCCTCTCTTTCAAAATGTTTTGAAAATAAAGTTCCTGCGATATTCCGACGCTCGCATTTCGTTAAATGTTGCGCTTTTCGGTAAACCGAGCAAGGACAAAGTCGAAATGAATGAAAGAGAGATGAAATCTTTGAAAAATCTTTGAAAACACTTTGTTTATGGGTTTGGAGTTCAAGAAAAGAGGAGAAGAGGGAAGAAATCCAGTTGGGGGGAGAAAATGGGCATGAACCGTTAAGAGAGAGAGTCAAGCAGCCCTCGCTGAATCGGGCCTATTCATTTGCATACTTGGATTTCGGCTATGAGGACACCATCCTTGGAAAGCCTACTTTCAGGGCTTCATTTTTCACTCAAGAATCTCCTAATGCCAAGTCCAGATAGGGGAGATGTGGTTGGTTGAAGTAGGGCATCAATCCGGTTGGACCAAAACTGCGCGGCTTCACCAAAACAGCCATAACGTTTTGCACAGTTGGAATTTGGATGCAAGGCTGGTGCTATTGGAAAGCTAACTTCTGGGGCTTCGATTTGGACACATGCTGACCACCTGACCCTTTTGAACTGGTTGGCCGACAACCTGAACTAGTCGGCCTACCTCCCCTAGTCTTGTCTCAGTGAGTTGGTTCCAGCTGTGCCAGCTGGAGGCACAGACTGGATCCTCCATACACGTGTATGGAGGATCTTCCACCTTGGTTTAAAGCTTCTTGGAGAAGCTTTAGTGCCTCTTGTCTATAAAGGAAGGCCTCCACTTCCTTGTAGAGGGTTCAGAACTTGGTTGGAGCATATATCATATCTCTCCCCTTGTCTCTATATTTTAGCCTCCAAAAGAGCCTTGATCTTGGCCCTTTACACACCACCTCACAACCACACACTTCCACCATCACTCTAAGGTTCCTGGAGCTTGTTTTCAGAGGCTAAGGAGTTGTTTTTTGGTCCAGAAGCTGCTAGAGTTCTTGGCTACAAGGGTAACACACTTTTTTCCCCTTCTTAGCTTTATTTTGCGTCGTATCTTAGCTAAACTTGCAAGCATATTTGGGCTTTGTCATAAAATGGAAAAAGTCTTATTTTGAGGTCCTTAACATGTTTGTTTCAGACCATTTTTCTGTTGGGAGTCATCTACCCCCTTTGCATGCTTCATTTCATCTTATGTTGAGCCATGCCTTAGGGCCTTTGCATTGAACTTTGCTTGGTCTCTTAGCCACTGAAATCCAGTGGATTTTCAGTGGCTAGCATGCTGTTTTGAACACCAAAATCAGAGAGGGGTGACCCTCTCAACCCTTGTCTTGTTTACTAGCATATTTGGCCTAACAAAGGAGCCCTTATTTGCATACTTCCAAGCCATATTTCAGGCCATTTTTGGTGGGTTTTAGGACCTGCATAGGCTCTTTCGAGAGCCCTTTTTTCCATTTTGGGTGCCCATCTTGCATGTGTAGAACAACCCTCTTTATAGCCTATCAAAGGAGCCTATCATTCTTGCATGCATAGACCATGTTTTAGTGGTTTTTTGGGCTTTATTTGGCATGTCATATCTCTAAATTTTTCTGGTTTGGTGGCCTCTTGATTGCCTCACATGCTTGCAGTGCAAATCGTCTTTACTAGCTTACATTGCATGCTATTTTGGCCATTGATTCTAGCACTTTTTGGCCATGCTTTAAACTAATTTTGTGCATGTTTTGGACTGCCTTAGCTCTGTTTTTATGCCTCATGGTCGAATGATGCTTGCTATGCATGGTTGTAGTTCAATACCCTCGCCTAGCTTTGAGTTTTGGAGCCTATTGCATGCTTATGTTGAGGTGTTTCCATGTTTTGGGGCCATTGTACATCATATTTCAGAACTTACACGTATGCCATATTCCCATGTTTTCCACTCTTTAAATGCGTTTGAGAGTCGTGCTTGTATGCCTCGTTTTTGGACCATTGCATGAGCTTCATTTCCATGCATTTTGAGCCATCATTTTAGACCATTTTCCCACTGTCTTGGACCTGCATAGGGACTGTTTGCGGCTGGTTGGGTTATTTGAGCATTGCTTTGTGTACCTCTAGTGTTATGCACTTCACTAGTTTCGGTATCCGGGCCATCTAGCATGCATTGTGTGAGGTGTTTGCATGATTCGGGACCATCTTGCATGTCATTTCAGAGCTGGAAAATGTGTAATTGTATGCCATATTTCATCCCTTACCATGCTTTGGTAGAGTGGCATTTTATGCCTTAGGTTCGGTCCCTTGCATTGGGCATGTTTGCATGAGTGTTCCTGCCTTTAATTTCATCATGTTTGGCCACTGATTTGAGTGTGGCTGAGGTCCACTCATCTTGGTTTAAGTCCATCTTGCATCGTGTATGCCATGTCCATGTTGTCGCGCGCTTGATCGTCGCATTGTGTATGCCTTGTTCATGTCTTCGTGCATGTCCATCTTCGTATGTGCATTGCGTATGACATATAGTTCATGCGCATTGAGTATGCCATTCTTAGTTCATAGCATTGTGTATGCAAGTTGCATGTTTGCATATCATCCTTCGCATGCTAGCATGATTAGGTTGCATTGCGTTTAGGGTTGCATGCTAGTCGTATTGTGTATGCCATGTATATTACATTGTGTTTGGAATAGGGTTTAGTCCAAACACGGGAAATGAGGGACGTTACGTAATCCAAGTGACGAAACGTGCCTCGATTCTCGGTCGCCGACACTCCGGATTACCAATGATGGAGTTTAGGCCTTGTTGTGTTTATATGTGTATTCATTTTACGTTGAGTCGTGCAATTCGACTCCTCGGCCATCATGCATCGAGATGCATGATTGGTGGCACGAGGATCGAAGACTACACTCCCTGGAGCTTGTGCAATGATGGGGAGTGTGGTCATGCATACATATGTTGAAAATACTTTGCCATGCCCCTTTCTTGCTCTATGTTGCAGCAAGGCGACTTGAGTATGCATGCATCCCTATCGTTAAGAATAGAGCTAAGGCAGTCCATTCTACATAGTTTTGCATGCTAGTTTATTGCTTACTTAGTTAATTTGTTAATTAATTAATGTTGTGTAATAATTTGTTGTAATTCGTTATTCATTCAGTTGTGTATTATTTATTCGGACCCTCCGCGAGAGGGAAAACTTTGTAATAAGTGTGCATGTGTGTGATGTATGTCTTCCAACCCCACGTCTTTCTTCCTTTTATTTGCCAGCTTATGATGGTTTGTTTTAGGGCATGTTTCAATTAGCATCTATATGTTCGTATGCTTGCATTCATTCATCTGTATTGCATGCACCGGGCTCGGCGCATCATGCTAACTGCATTGTATTTCAATTCCAAGTTGAATACATGTATCGATTGTTGCATCTCATATGCCATCTTAGAATAGCCGAGCCTATTGTAGTTGCATTTTGCATGTGTTGGATTAGGTATTCTTAATATAGCTAGGGTCATTCATTGATTTCTGACATAGCTTCTGTTTTGGCTCGGAGTACTCGGTAAGGGTTTTATGCTTTAGCATCTTTGCATGTGTGTGAGTGACTGCCATGGTAGTATGCTTACCATGAGGCTATTTGCTTATGTGATATAACTGCCTGAATGCCTGTGGGTGGAGGTTGGATTATTTTAATTGGAACAATGCACTAAATGAGAGTTTTAAGCCCACTTGAGAGTGGCAAAATCATGTTTTCTAAGCCCACCCGAGGGTGGCAAAATCCACGTCTTAGCCTACTTGCGAGTAGCACCTTCAAACCATTTTACAAAACGAACATGAGATGTTTTGTTCCAACTCAAACGTTCCTATCTATACTTGTATACTGTGTGCATCACATAGTAATTCTAGGCTAATAACCGGAATAAGAGCACATAATGTTTTCAAAACTCGATATCATGGTTAGTAGAGGCCGATCTTTGATCGGGCGAGTGGGGGTACTCACAAAGTGACCTTCCCTAATCGTACCCAAGTTCCTGAGCCGAGGCGACTTTGGTGATGACGGACACGTGGCCTTAGGTACGAGTCTGGGTTTCCTAAATTTCTCAAAATAAAATATTTAGGTGGCGACTCTGTATCTGACAAAGCAGTCCATGTTTGGCACTTCTTTCAAAAAAATCTATTTTCAAAAATAATTTGCCGGATTTGGACTCTTTGATGATTCATCGGCCTTGCATTGCACTCTACGAGATTAGATACAGGACCGTGACATTGAGTCTTGAACTGTAGTAAGCTCCAATGAACAAAACGGGATTTTTCCCGGGACGTTCGGGGACGTCTACACAAGGTTGCACTTATCTGGAAGAGGTTAGTTTCAACTCAGAGTCGTCAAAAGAGTTATGCTGGCCGTAAGGGGAGACCGTTATCATTTGAAGTGGAGGGTCACGTCTTCTTGAAAATATCACCCAGGTGAGGTTTGATGATGTTTGGAAAGAGCGGGAAGTTGTCTCCTAGATTTATTGGGCCTTTTAAGATCCTAGAACTTATTGGAGAGGTAGCTTATCATTTGGTCTTGCCACTACGGCTTTCTGGGGTTCATGACGTGTTTCGTATTTGTATGCTCCAGAAGTATAAGCTGGATCCATCACACATGTTGGATTGGACCGAGTTAGAGGTAGATGAGGATGACTCGTACGAGAAGAGATCAGTTAGAGTCTTAGATACCCAGGACCAAGTCTTGCGAAGCAAGACAATTCCATCAGTAAAGGTGTTGTGAAGACACCATGGTATTGAGAAGGAGACTTGGGAACGTGAGGCGGAAGCCCATGAGAAGTATCCAGACCTTTTTGCTGATGTTTGAAACTTGTAATAAAATTTTGTTATGTTGATCAAATGTAAAACATTGCATATGTTTTGGAAAAAAGTGAATTGACTTAAATACGATGGTTATTGTGTTGATTTTAAAATTTCGAGGACAAAATTCCTTAACGGGGGAGGTTATAACGATTCCGGTTTAGACCTAACCCGATTATTATTTTAGATTCGAGATATCTTGTCCTGTACCACTATTCATGTCCTTATTCATCTTGTACTTCACTGAGTTTGGCTATTGGAGTATCGTTGTCGTGTTTGGAACTGGTTCGGAGTTAGTCTTTTCAAACCTGTGCTACCCAGGTTTTGACATGTTTGCTCGAGCAAACTTTCTTGTGCTCAATCGGTCACTCGGAGCTCTTAGTACTTTTGCAGGTGCAAAAGTACTAGAAGGTGGTATTCTTCTCTCGAGCGGTCACTTTGTTCGCTCGAGCGGTCTGTGCGTATAACAGTTCGTAAAGTCACATTTTTAGTCACTTTTTCACATCTCTCTCTCTCTCTCTCTAAGCAACTCAAGCACCACTCGCAAATTGAAATTGAATTTTAGGAGTTCGTAAAGTCACCTTTTTGAGTCAATTAAGGACTATCAATGTAATTTGTACTAATAAAATTTACTTGATAAAATTGAAATTATTCTAACAAAAGGGGTAATGAATATTGATAAAATGTCAGGTGTAATAAATAATTTTCAAAAATTTGGACAGCTGCACCACGTGCCCTTTATAGTTTCACCCCTAGTTATCCAACTATTATTATTATGGATAAATTATGAGGATGGTCCTATATTTTGATTTTTGTATCATTTTTGTTCTTATTATTTTAGTTGATTTAATTTTTATCATAAATTTATGACTTAGTTTCAATTTTTTCTAATTAATTACTGCTCCTAAAATTTTTGTCTGATAATTATGCACATACGTAACATGTGTTATATGTTTAAGAATAAAATTATAATTTACTCAACTCAATAAGTTGACATCAACCAATTCAACAATCATCTTCGTCAAAACCACTAGTACCGATATTATCAACTGGGTCAAATTGATACAAAATATAAATCAAACAGTCAAAATTGAACTACTTGAAAGTATAATGATCAAAATAATACAAGTGACAAAATGTATAGACTGCAAATTTAATTTGCCCGATTATTACTTTCAAAAAAATGCAACAACTTAGATAACCATCACATAGAAGGAAATCTTGGGGGTCATCGTGTGGATTATATCGAAAGTAGGACATTTATAGTGTTTTTATTATTATTATTTATTTATAGATTCATATGACATTTATAGTGTTGATATCATAAATATTATAATTAAATCACTTTTAAATTGTCACTAAAAAAATATTATAATTTTTAACCAAACATAACATAATTAAAGATTTTATCGGTCGTAACTAAAATAATAATAACAATAAGTCATAACTGATATATTATAATAAGTTATAATCAAGCAATAAGTAAACATTATAACAAAATATCACATGAGACATAATCAAAGATCTCTTCAATCATTAACAAAATAAATTATAACTAAAATATAACCAACACCACAATGAGATTGGGAATATGGTCTACACCAAAAATATATATATACATATATATATTGTGAAATTTCCAAATTTTCTGACTTTGAATATATGTCAAATGCGAACCAAACTAAGTTTTTGTTTAGGATGTGTGTTGACTTTTTGGTATTTTAGCTATTTTAGTTTGGGTTAAAAAATCTCATTTGAGATAGACTTTTTGACTTTTTATGATTTTTGTAAGAGAAAAAATAAAATGATTATAATTTAGATATGACATTTTGTGTTATTGACTTTTTAGTCTATTTTGTGACTTTTTTAACTAAAAAAAATTTATGTTGAACATATTCTGGATAACAATAACAAGTGGGAACGGATCATACCTTTAAAGTTGTTACACCAAGATACAAAATTTGAAGCAAAGTCAAATTCCCGATTGTCTTTGGAATGAAACCCACTGAATTTATTGTAAGACAATGATATGATTTGGAGCTGTCTACATTCACCTAGAGTTGTTGGAATTTGGCCGTCATTCTTAGAAAGACGGAGAAATTCAAGTTTCGGAAGAAAAACGCACAAATCCTCCGGAAGACTACCAGACAACATATTATATGTGAAATCGATCAATTCAAGTGATGAGACGTTGAAGATGGTTGGGGGTATAGACCCCGAAAAATGATTAAATCGCATGAATAACGTCTTCAGTTTAGGAAGATAACCAATCTCTTCGGGAACTCTTCCCTCCAGAAAATTGTACCTTAAATCGAGAGACTCTAACGTTGATGTGTTGCCAATGGAAGCTGGAACCGAACCCATCAAACTGTTGTTTCTGAGACGCAAGTACTGAAGCTTGGGTAAGTTTCCAAACCATGCCGGAACACTTCCATTGAAGTTATTGATTTTGAAGTCGACAACTTTTAGTCGATGCAATCGAGCTATCTCACCGGGAAGCTGACCATGGAAAGTGTTGTTGCTAATGTTAAAGTAGGATAGAAATGAGAGGTTTCCTATATGGGGTGGAATGGTGCCTCCTAGACCCAGGTTTGCAAGATTCAAGGCTATCACTTGACGGTGGTGCTTGCCACAAAAGACACCAATCCAGTCGCAGATAGAGGTGGCTGAGGACCAGTTATTTGCCAATATGTTGTGAGGATGGTTGAAAGTGATATGGGATTTGAAGGCTAAAAGAGCAGACTGATCAGTGTTGGAGTTGGGACCATTCATAGCCAAGCAGGCTAAGAAACAGTGTGCCAAGGACACTGCACTTAACTAGAGGAACCAAGTTTTCTCCATGAAGATAGCTTAGATATGGAAACAACAGTGATAGTGAGTAAACGGTTTATGTAAGAAACAACAAACGAACATAAATTTATCCGCAATACTAGGTATCATGAAAAACCTTTCATGAAAACTTTGTGACTCTTGGATCACACTTAGAATAAAGCACCACACACTAATCAAGGTAATCCAAGGGTCATCAATCTTTCATCATCATTTGCATGAAAAAAATTCATGATCCCTAACTTTTCTTTAAATTTATATAGATTTCATGCAAAATAATGTTGTTTCTTGTTCAAATTAAAATTTGACTAATAATTTTAATATAATTTTTTAAATATTAGGGGACTAATTAAAAATTAATTCTACGCATCATGAAATAAATATCATGAAAAGTTTCATGAAACTAATCTAAGGGTGATTGCATAACATATAATAAAACACAACAAACATTACAAACTAATCCAAGGGTGGAAAACCTTCATGAAAAGTTTTCATGATATTTCTTTCATAATACCTAACATTATTGCTAATTAAAATACCTTTTGTATATTAGAGATCAGATTGACCCAATTTAAATATTAAGAACCAAAGTGAAATCATTTTATATATTGATAATCAAATTGATACAATTTTAAACATTATGGACTAAAATGACACAAATCTCATATTTGAGAACTAAAAATCTAATTAACCTAAAATTATGTTTACAAATTATTTTCCCTTAAACAATACTATAGTTACATTTAGGAAATAAATATAATCTAACGATGAGATGACTTTATTTACATAATGTTATTAATTAATAAAAAATTACAAATAAAATTAAGTCTTCCACTTTGTAATCCCCAATATCATCTTTTAAGGTTTTCTGATTGATTAGTGATTTTACCAATATTTTGCATTGACTCCACATATCCGAACACCATCTGCCATGTTACCATCATGAAATTGAAGTGGCTGCTGTGCAAAACGCAATTATACAGTAGATTGGACTTACACTACAAGAATTTACACATTTACCAACCAAAAAAAATTTTAGTCGCAAAAAAATGACATTTGTTGACCAAATTAAAATTTCATTGCTGAAAATTATTTCTATTACCGACCAAAATTTTTTTCTTGCAAATAAGTAATTTTTTGCGACCAAATTAAAATTTTTGTCGCCAAAAATCTGGGCAGGAGAATAAAATCTGGGCGGGAGCTGTATGATCTTTCAGCGACTAATATCATTTGGTCGCTGATACCAAAATGACGTCGTTTTGGTATCCAAATTCTCATACAGACATTTGCCGACCAACAGGTTGGTTGGGGATAACTTTACTAATTCAAACACATAAATCATAAATACACTCCTCTTTTCTCCCTCAGTCGAATTCAATCAAAGCTAAGTCGCGCCATTCACCTCACCTTACCATCGACCTTGCCGTCCGTCTACGCCGCCGTCGTCTTCGCCATTTCTGATTCATCTAGGTATTTTTTTCAACTTGTAATAGTTTCTCTCTGTTTATATCTATGTGTCTTGCTATTTCTCTTTGATTTCTCATACTCGTCTTGTTCTACAATGTCTCACCCATCAGGGCCCTCACCATCGCGATTTTTCGGAGCATCTTCAACTCTCCCTAAAAACAATTTCAGGTATAAATCCTTTGTATCACTCTCATGAACTCAGTCTCTGCCTGTGTCTCCCTCTCACTGTCAATGTTTGTGTTGATGTTTGCTACTAGGATATGTCAATTATAAGATTTCGTTCTGTTGTTTGTGAAGACCCCCAATCTGTGATGTTCTTATAGTGTTTTATTTCTCCTCTTTCTTTAAGTATCCCTTTTTATATTGGGAAATATACTTAATGAGTTTTTTAAAAAAAATTGGGTGCTTTTGTAAGTTATTTGTAATTTGATTTCCAAACAAGCTAGTTGGTTAATAGGATTTATTCCTGAGATTTTTTAAGTACCCTTAAATGAGCCACAAGCTCTACAAGGACTTACCCTATATACCATCCTTTACAAGTTGGAGTTGAATTTTTAAGAAGAGACTTAAAAATTAAAAATTAAATGAAAAAATAGAGTGAATCTATGTACGCAGAAAAATTATGGTTGTCTTATATACAGGGTAGCACATCTTCCATTAATCACAAATAGCCATTTATGTTGCCTCTCAGATACCATAATAAATATGAAAGATGTCTATCAATCCCTAAACCAATTACAATATCCTAAACCAATTAAAATATAATAAAAAAATAAGTTAACACCGTGGCAATATCCTCTTAGGCATGCAATTATTGTTCATCTCAATGCTATTTATGTAAGGTAAACAAAAGATATACCAAATTATTTTCTATAAGAATTGAACTTGCAAACTTCACATTACCAAGTAGTACCATATAACCACTAGACTAAAAGCCCCAATTATGTTATAGACCTTGCCTAAGTGGGATTTATGTGGGGTTAAGGAAAAAAAAAATAAAGTAGTAGAATTTTTAATCTGAGTTTATATGTTACGGGAGCATCTCTCCTAATTTTTATTTTTTTTTTATCAGTAAAGAAAAATTTTACTCATGAAGGAATCATATATTACATATGAGTTTACACCAATAAGGATGAAAAGGAAAAAAAAAAAGTGGGGAGGGGTGGAACAAAGCATGATGTTGGTGAGAAACCAACTCTAGCTTAAGCCAACACTTGGGGCCACCCAAAGACTAGTTTTACAATTGGTTATAACCCACAAGAGCACTTAACTTTAAATCCTCCACACTTACCACACTATTGCCAATAGAAGAGTTTTACACAATCTTGTCCTATTCTCTTGTCTCAAATTCTATATCGTACCGCACAATAAATATTTTTAACATGATTGTGGAGTGAAGAGTTGATCTAGTATAAAGAGGAAGAAATGATTTGGACATAGGATTGCCATTTGTTTATTCAACAAATCAAATGGAAAAATTTATGAAGTGTTATTTTATTCATTTATCAATTGATGCTTTTATGTTATCTTATGAAACACCAACAAAAAAGGTTATTAAATCTTACTATTTAAACAAATAAATATTTAATTGAACCACCACATCAATTTGTTCAATAATTTTTCAGCACTCAAAGGTGTTGACTTCTGTAGAGTTGATTAATTACTATAGAGTTTAGGGCACCAAACCGAATAGAGATTTGGTTGCTTGTCCGTAAAGTGCACAATAGCAGATAGAGGTATGTGGAAAGAAACCTTAGTTTTATATTTTTTGATTCAAAGGAAAGAAACCTTAGTGGCCAAGTTTAAGAGAAGAAGAAATTTATTGAGCTTAGTGGCCAGGTTTGATTCAAAGGAAAGAAACCATAGTTTTTGTTGGCTATATTTTAATATTTTATTTTACAAAGTATATGTGTCACACATGTTTATGGATGCTTGTGGCCAGGTATTGGTCTCTTCTTTTTATTATTGTTTTTATTAGGAGTTTTGTTTTAACAAAAAGATTTATGATCTTTAATGTGAAGTTGGGCCGAATACATGTGTGCAAGGATGGACTTGTGGAATAAATTTATTGACCAATAAATCAAATATTGTAGAGTAGCTCCTTTATCTTTTGGATCATCTAGTTTGTTTATTTTGCTTTTAGTTCAAATATATAGTGTTTATCTGTAAGGATGTTAGCAAGTTCTAAAATTCCAAATTTTTACTTAGTGTCTTATGGATATCAAAGATCTTAATTAGCTTTAACACTTTTTATTCAATCAGTTGTCTTGTACCAGTTGATTATTTTACAAAATTTTCTATCATGAGAAGTTGATCATTTCACAATCTCTCCTTTTACACTAGTGTGTGCATTTTTCCATATAGGGTAGCAACTTTGATGGCGGTTTTTTTGTTTTTTTTTTCAATTGGCAGGTGATTATTTATATTTATGAAGATAATTATATTAAATTGAACAATCATAATTGATAAATAATAGAGCAAAAATAATCAATCTTTGTCTGTGGCATAAATTGACTCCCTGACCTTGTAATTAGAAGTATGTAAAAATTGTCAACTAAGCTAGTCCACTTGATTAACTGTCATAGTGACTTAAACATGTTAAAAGTCATAAGGGCATATTAGTTATTTTGAGGAAAGCAATGCCAATGGTCCATTTGGGCACACCAGGAAAAGAAGAGGTTGTGAAAGCAAATAAAGCACAAACACTTGTGCTTTATTTGATTGGTATCGTCATAGTCTCATTTTCCAAAGGCATAACAAAGAAAATGTATTGTTCCAAAGAAACACTTGGTAGTTTGTTCTACAATGTTTCCAGCTCCTTCCTCCTCCTTTTCCTCTTCTTCTACTTCACCTCCATTTTTCTTGCCAAACTCTTCAACTATTGTGGCAATCCAATCTTCCACTATTCTGTTCTGCTGATCTGTTTCCCCTGCTGTAGTGTTCCTCTGCTATGTTGATCCGAAAGAGAAAAGAAAAAATATATTTAGATTATTGTTGCGACTGCTAGTCTGTTAAAAAGAGGGTCTGAGGGTTGAAGCTGTTAGTCCTGCTAATAGTCTGCTAGTCTGCTAATAGTGTTGCTGATCTGTTAGACTGCCAATATTCTTGGAATTAGTCTTCCATTGAGTGTAGCTGGCTGCTTTTGTTGGGCTACTTGAACTAAAGACCTCCAAACATTAAAGGAGTATAGTCTAATTATATGAAATTGATGAGATATGTTGTAAGTTTTCCAAATTAATGGTGTAATTTATTTATTTAAAACACAAATGTTGTTCATATATGTAGAATCAGCTCTTTTACTCTGCTGATTTTCAACTCTTGGCTGCTTTTGTTGGTATGATTGTGCTTAGCAGTGGCAATTGACTGTTTTGTTTGTTGGTTTTGTTGCTTCGCTTTATTTGTTGGTTTCTCACCAACTGAAGCTTGGAGCTTGTGCTAGCTCCAAGCTCCTCTTTATTGAAGGATCTTTTCATACTTTGGTTGTATTCATCAATAAAGTTTTCTTTTGCTGATCACGTAGCTAAAAAATATTTGTTACTGTATCCTTGTTAGCATTGTTCTTTTGATTGCTTTGTTTCATAAGTGAAACACAAATTGTTTCATTTGGTGTGGAATTGTAGAACCCTATTTGAACAATTCTTAATGTAGCAAGCATTTCATGCTTGTAGGTTGCTTAATTTAGTTTATTTTATTTTCATTTTTGGGAATCTCTAATTTCTGTTACTGTTAGGAAATTTCATTTTGTAGTTTCTAACACTTTCTGTAATATTATGTAGATTAATTACTGTAATGGTTGTCTTTTAGCCTTTCAGATGGCCCAAATAGACAAGGGTTGGATGACAATAAAAAATAGGTTAAGTAGTAGGGAGTATCAAGAAGGGGTGAATTCATTTATTGAATTTGCGTTGAGAAATGTAGGCTTGGAGGATAAGTTTCGGTGTCCATGTATTGATTGCTTGAACGACAAAAAACATACGATCCACGTTACGTTGTTAGGATTCATTTGATTCGAAGTGGGATATCTCTTTCTTACAAGACCTGGGTGCACCATGGGGAACTTGTTCCCGTGGTTGAACCTCTCATACTGAATGAAGGTCACCATGACATATATAGTGAAATTGTAGGGGAAGATCAGGATGACGGGGATGATTTGCCTACTATGTTGGAAGAGGTTTGTAGGGGTTTTGCAATGGATGATGAAGGGGATGAATTACTTGCTACTTTGAGAGTGCAGATGGGCGAAACTTTGATAAGTTATTTGAAGATTCTCAACATAAACTATACCCGGAATGCACAAGGTTCATTGTGTTGTCATTTATTATTAAGATGCTTCACATTAAGGTGTACAACAAGTGGATTAATAAGTCATTTGAGATGGTTATGAAAGTTTTCAAGGACACTCTACCTGAGTGTGATGAGACTGTTCCATGGACCATATATGCTGCGAAAAGATTCTTACGTGACTTGGGTTTGGGCTACGTTCCCATTCATGCTTGTAGGTATGATTGTGCACTATTTTGGAAGGAGCATGTAAATCTTCATAATTGCCCCAAGTGTGAAGAGCCTAGATACAAGTTGGACAACGGAAAGGGTAAGAAGATCCCTCACAAGATATTGAGGTACTTTCTATTGACACCAAGGTTGAAGAGATTGTATATGTCCAAGAAAACCGCTACAGATATGAGATGACACAAGGAGAAACGTGTGGGTGATGGAATCTTGAGGCATCCAGTTGATGCTGAGGCATGGAAAGACTTTGATCGGCAACATCCTATGTTCACCATGGATCCACAAAAGGTAAGGCGAGGGCTCACCACCGATGGTTTCAATCCATTCAGAAATATGACCACATCATACAGTATGTGGCCCGTTATCCTAATGCCTTACAACCTCCCATCATGGAAGTGTATGAAAGAGCCTTTCTCCATGATGTCGTTGCTTATTCCTGGACAATCGGCTCCTAGAAGAGACATCGATGTTTACTTACGACCATTGATTGAGGAGTTGAAGGAGTTATGGGGGGATGGGGTGCGAACTTATGATGCGAAAAACGAAGAGTCATTTAGAATGCATGCTGCACTGATGTGGACCATCAACGACTTCCCTGCATATGGTAACATGTCCGGGTGGACTACTAAAGGTTATTTGGCTTGTCCCACTTGTAATGAGGACGCATCATCACAAAGGTTAACAAGTAAGATAGGGTACATGCGTGTTCGTCATTACTTGCCCGAGAACCACAGATAGCGAAGGAACAAGTTGTTTAACGGACAAAGTGAGGTTAGCTGCAAACCATTGGAGTTGCTAGGGGAGCAAATATTAGAGCAAATTGAGACTGGGACATACAAGCCGTTTGAAAAACATCCAAATAACAGGAAAAGACAAAAGGACGAAATTCCAGTGTTGAATTGGGCAAAGAGAAGCATTATGTTTGAATTGCCTTACTGGAAGACGCTTAAGCTTCGACACAACCTTAATGTCATGCACATAGAGAAGAACATTTGTGACAATTTGATGGGGACATTATTAAATGTGGATGGGAAGAACAAGGACACAGAAAAAGCACGGATTGATTTAGCAAATTTAAAAATTCGGAAGGAGTTACACCTACAGAGTCGTGGTGATGGGTCATTTATGAAGCCTCCAGCTGTGTACACATTATCCACGAAAGAAAGACAAGGCTTTGGTGCTTTTTTGAAATCAATCAAGTATCACGATGATTATGCAGCAAACATCTCCAATTGCGTGAATACTGACAGTGGCAAAATCTCAGGCCTCAAAAGTCATGATTGTCATGTGCTTGTACACCGACTACTTCCGGTTGGGATGCACGAGTATCTTAACAATGAAATTGGTATGACGTTGTTTGAGTTAGGAAATTTCTTCCAACAACTGTGTTCAAAGATGTTGCTGGTGACAGATTTACAGAAGCTAGAGGATCAAATCATACTTGTACTTTGCAAGCTTGAGAAGATTTTTCCTCTAGCTTTCTTTGATGTCATGGTTCACTTGGTTGTTCATTTACCGCGCGAGGAAATTCTCGGAGGGCCAGTGCAATATCGATGGATGTACCCAATTGAACGGTAATTATTTATGCTCTTACCATATCACTATCATCAACCTTTAATGGTAGTCTATATATTTTCAATGTAGTATGGACATAGTAAAAAACATTTCTCTTGTAGGCTACTTGGAATGCTAAAAGGATTTGTTGCCAATAAAGCTCATCCCGAAGGATCAATTGCAGAGGCGTACATTTCCAAAGAGTGTACAACTTTCTGCTCAATGTATCTTGATGGATTTGAAACAGTGTTTAATCGAGAAGAAAGGAATGATGACGGAGGTGATCACGGCTTGGGGTTAGCCATCTTCTTTCAAAAAGTTCATCCATTTGGTCTAATTAGTAGGGCACCAGATGTGCCTCTCCACGAACGAGAGATGGCTCAGTGGTTTGTCTTATACAATAGCTTTGACGTAGAACAATATGTACAGTATGTTTTCAGGCCTCAAAAAAGTTAAATTCGCCATAACATGTATTGTCTAATTATTCGTAATCATGTCTTACTTATCTACTATTCTTATTAATTAGGGAACACAAGAACATTTTACAAAATGGAAGTACATGTGACACCACAGAGAGGCAACGAGATGAATTTCCTAAGTGGTTCAAAGAATGTGTAAGACATACCTATCTACCCAACATTTGAGCACATTATGCTATAACCAACTTGAACAAAATATCATAACACGTATTGCTTATGTAGATAAATCAGTTGCGGAATCAAGGGTCGCTGGAAGCAACGGATGAATTGTGGTCGTTGGCCAACGGTCCTAGTGCAATAGTCAACACATATTCGGGATGCATTTCTAATGGTGTTAGATTTCATACCATCGACCGTGATAACCGTCGTAAAACTCAAAATAATGGGCTGGTTGTAGAAGGGAAGCATAAGGGTCATTCAATGCGTTTCTATGGTTACTTGAGGAAAGTGTGGGATATGACATATTTGTTTAGACATCGAGTTGTTTTGTACCAATGTGAATGATATAACACTGGTAGCAAGAAGACTTGTGTCACGGATACACATGTCACAAGTGTCGATGTAAAAAGTCGATGGTATGAACATGACCCCTTTGTATTCCCAGCTCAAGTAGAACAAGTATTCTACGTTAATGATACCAAATTAGGTGGGAATTGGAAAGTTGTAGAACGATTCCACCATCGAGGAATATGGAATGTGCCAGAGATGGATGGTTTACCTGATGATTCTCTAAATAGTGTGTTCTAACAAAATGAAACCACCGAGGTTGTACCAATTGTGGACGGAAACGGTATGCAAGTTGAAGGCGGTGGCGATCAAGGGGTTTTCTGTAGAGATGATATTGAAGGTGAAATTATTCCAAATACAATGGTTTCACAATCTCATTGTCAAACACAAGTCGAGGGTGTTGCTGATGCTTTCATTTGTGATATCGACGAAGATGACTTCATTGAGGACAATGATGAGCAAGAAGAAGATGAATTTTACATTGTTTAACTATATAAATCATGACATAGAACCTTGATGTATTTAATGCTCACTGTTTGAGGACATACTACAACACTTTTTGTTATATATGTTGCTGCTGTGCTACAACACTTTTTCTTAACTATATAAATTATGTGATCTTATCAAAACAAATATTGCATTATGGTTCAGAGCCTATAGTCCTTTCTTTTGTTAATCAGTTGATGATTTGGTGTTTAATTTGCAAAATGTGAAATTCTGCATCATGCACTGAGGGTTTGAACCTGTGAACTGCTGCTTTGGTTGTTGTTCTGTTCTAGTGCATTTGATTTAGAGTGTGTTCTGTGCTGTGTGTCTGATGTAGTGCCAGTTCTGTCTGTCTGCTGTAGTGTAGATACCTGAAGGGCTGGCTGTCTGCTATATTGACTGTTCTGTTTTTGCTGATGTGTTGATCTGTGGTGCCTGATTTGTTTTGCTTTGCTCATGGCTGTGTATCTGTTTTGTTGCTGTGTTAGCTTAAACAATCTTGGTGCTTGGAGTGGATGTAGGGCTGCTGTTGTTCAAGGCAGTGTGTTTGGTATGATTGTTGGGCTATAGTATTTCATGGCAGTTCTGTTCTGTTTTGGATTCTCTGCCTGAAGGGCTGGTAGTTTTCTCTGCCTTTTCTGTGTTGGTGATCTGTTTTGGTGGTTGGAAGGGTTGCTGTAGCGCCTCATCTAGTTTTTATTCATGGCAGTGCTATAGTGCCTAATCTTTCTGGATTTTCTGGCTTTATTTGCTTTGTTTGCTTTGTGTGTTGGTCTCTCACCAACTAGGAGGTTAGAGCTTGTTATAGATGTTCATTTCTTATAGATGTTCATTACTTTGTAGTGCTGTAGTGCCTAATCTTTATAGATGTTCATTGCTTTGTTTGCTTTTCATGGATGTATGTCATCAATATCACTTGCAAATTTACGTAGATGGATTAATATATATGTATGAAATTAAGATTTTCATGGATGTTCATTTCTTAGTTAATATATTTGTTAATTATTACTGTTGACGTATATGTATGTGTTCACGTTAAAAATTTGTGCTTATCCATGTGCTCATTGTGCACTTTGCGTTTGATGATGTTAAAATGTAACAGAATGGCTCCTGCAAAGAAGATACGCCGTTTACCACCACCGAAGAGGGCATTACTTGAACCCTACTCACCCACGACCGATACATTTACACCTTATCCTGAAGGTCTTGCAGCAGATGGATTTGAGCCTATTGGACCATCTCTGTCGGAAATTAATGTGTTGTCAGGATCTGAGACTATTGCACCATCTCCGTCTCAAACTAATGGACCACATGGATTTGAGATTTGTGAAGCATCTCCGTTTGAAACGCAGGCACCATCTCCTCAAAGTCAAACAAGTGGCGCAGGTAATTAAATATGTTTCATCTACCTTCAATTTATCTATTGTTTATATTTTTACATTAGTAAATACACTAATAACATTATCAAACATGTAGGTGCATCTTCATCAAGGCGAGTGCGGGGACCAACAGTTGGAAAAGCAACAGCAAAAAGAGTTGCAAACAATAATGGAAACAAGCTCCACATTCCAATCACTGAGACATTCAATGTATTCGAAGGTGTGCTAGAGACCGCAGGAGCTAATGAGATTGGCATTCAGATTAGGAGCATGTACCCCATTCAAGGAGTTAAAAGTTGGACTGTTGCTGATCCTGCGACAAAAGGGGTTGTTGTACAAGCTGTCCAGGTATGATTTAATTTATTTCATAGTATGTGTGGATTATGGAAAAAGTGCACTTTTCATGTGCATGTAGGATGGGAATTTGTTTTCTTTGTTGGTTATGAAAGCTTGTCATACATAGTAAAACTCTGCATATCTCGTTTCACAACAGTTTTATCTATTAGATTACCATTCTGACCCTCTGATTCATAATGGTAATCATGGTACCACCTTAGGAATCGTAGTCTGCTATTAAGAGGGTGTAGAGTTATAAGGCATAGAACTGGTTTGTTTTAGGCATTGGTAGCATATAGTTAATATAGAGTTATAAGGCATCTAACCATAAGGTTTAATTGGGAAACTGGATCAATAAAATGGCTATTTTTCCATAGATAATAACATTTGAAAGGGGGCAAACTTTATATTTTGTGCACAATGATTGAGGCCCTGATCCACAATGACTGCTCTTTTAAAGGGCTTTTTAAAACATGATGAAAGAAAGAGAAGAAAAAGTTAGATCTAATTCTCATCATTTGATTAGATGAATGTTTTGGTTGTGTTTTTCCATACTTGGAATGTGGGTTATATGTGTCATATGTACATTTAATTAAGTAAACTGTATCTAGCTGGCTAGAGCCTTTGCAACTCACTAGGGTTGAGGAGGGTTCAAGTATTGCAGTTGGAAAGATTCCCCCTCCCCCCATGCACCTCCAACGTACCCCAAAAAATAAATAATAAATTGTATGAGTGAATCCAAGAGTGGGACCAAGAGCACAAATGATACACATTTGAAAATGATATTAGTATTAGGCCCAAAGCAACTGTAGAGGGTGCATTTATATAAATTTGTTGGCTACATATATTTTATGGTCACACAAGATAGACACCCAGGTGACTTGTGTTCTAATATCACCTTCTTGTAGTGGTTTTTCACAAAATCATATTGCTTATCCCATGGGAGCCTACTAGTAGATGGCTTTAAATAATGTTGGTGCATGCTCTTAGCAGATCAATGGAAAACCTTGCACAAATTTGCCACCTTGTGCATGAGTTTGTTTGTAAGATGTATTTCATTTTCTGGAGAATCATTGTACTCATTTCGAAAATATTAGATACACTAAGAATCAATTAGGAAATTGTCAAGAATTGGCTTGAAAGCACCAACTCACAAAATTTTGGTATTTGAAGAAGTATTTTATGATACTAATTGTTACAATCACTAAGGCTAAGCTACATTGCTTTCATTGCTCACCATAATTATGTCCTATGGTTAAAATAGTTATGAGGTACAAATCGCCCCTTTTGGAATGTTTGACATGTGAATCATCTCAAGAACATGAGGTAGTGCACGTAATCACATAAGAATTGGTTAAATCCACAAATGCAAACTTGGTCGAATCAAGATGCATGAAACATATATGCAAAGCATGGATATAACAAGAAGCAAAATATGATGTTTATGTATAAATAAGGAAAGCAAGTAAAAAAATGAGATAGAAAGAAGCAAGGTAGGGAATTATTACAACACTTAGAATAAATAATTACAAACCGAATGAGAGAGAGAGAGAGAGAAAGAGAAAGAGAGAGAGAGAGAGACGAAGAAAATATTACAACAAAATAAAAAAATAACAAATAAAACCTCACTAAACACTCAAATGAAAATAAAATAGAAGTTTCAGGGGTCTCGAGGATCGCCGGAAACTATCATGCTCAACGCAAGGCGAACGCTTTGTTCTAAGTTAGCTGGCCGACCAACTAGGCCTAGCAGAACTTGTCTTGTTGCAACACCGAGAAAAGAACAAACAAAGAATATGTAGGTGGCTCAACTAACCACTTCCAATTAAATTACAACAAAACTAATATGACATTAAAGCAAAAAATAAATTTAACATAGAAAATACAAGAAAATGAAAGAATTGAAAATTCACCTTCTAATGAAAGATTGAACTTCTTGATTTCCAAACTTCCTTTCGATCACCCTTAAGGTTGTGAATTATGTTCTCAATCCTCAATTCAAAAGCTTGGAATTTGAGCTATACTGGTGGCTTCAGACAAGGGTAGGAAATGATCGCTCGATTCTTAAACTTGGCAAAGACTACACTCTCTCTTTTATCAAAACTCCAGGACTAAGTTTCAATGAGTTTCTTGGGAGGTTTTTGTAATGAAAGATGAGATAAATGAAGGCTAAAGACAACTTCACTACTTTTGGCAAGACAATACTCTTGTTTTTAAAGCTTTCTTTTCTTTCTAAAACTCTATTTCAAACTCATCATGCCCTCTACACTTCTTCTCTCAAATTCATCTCCCCAAATTCAAGACTTGAGCCCTCCTTATATAGGCAATGCAAGTGAAGCAATGGTGGAACACAAAGTGGAGAACTAATGGAGTACAAATGAAGTTAATGGAACACAAATATGGAGTATTACCCTCAATGGATCAAGCACTACAATAGAGGCTGAGTATACATGCATTTGGTGCAAAAATGGGTCAAAAAATGGGATTGTGAAGTGCCCCACCCGAACCAACAAAACAATTAGTCTGCACTGCCCTTGGGCAGTTGACCAGCCGAACAACCGGGCGGTACCGACCAAGGAAAAAGTTGGTCGTTTTACTTCGATTCAGTCCAGCTTCGCTCCGATTGTCCGACGGGGCTTAAACACTTGACCAAAGCAAGCTTAGGGTTGCGAACAAAGCTCAAATTCCATCTTTTTACTAAGGATTTTGTGGGAAACACCTTCTTATTTTCATCTTTAGGTGACCATAAAAAAAAGCCCAAGTCTTAGAGCTGGTCAAAATAGGGTGTATACATTTGTTATAATTCTTGGCCACGCTTAAGGAGCGCCACCCTATGACGTACTCGAAACAATAAAAAATTTCTGATTTGTCAGCTCTAATTTGGAATTGAATGTACTAAGACTAGTCCAAATTTATCCTAACACCCTTAAAAACTCATTCATAACCAATTTGAGCCTCATTAAGTCCCTACGAACCAATCATATTCTATTCTCTCTTGACTTTGCACAAGTTCAAAACAAGATATTGCCTTCCACGTGTTATTTTATGTATAAAAAAAAATTAAAAAAAAAATAGTTTAGAATTTTCAAAAGTTATTCATGTTACTCTGTAAATTTTTCAAAGAGCTTTCCATTAATACAAAAAATCTTATTTCAAACAAAATTTTAGTAGACATTTTCCAATTGCTTGACTATTTTCGACAAGAGAGGATAAAATGGTCCTTTCACAAAATCTACAAACCATAATTGGACTGAGTTTTTCATATTTTATTTTGGGCCTATTTTATTATTTAGTTTTGAATAATTTTCAAAACAAATGTGGCCCAAGCCAAAAATCCACTTTGAAAATATTTTTTCTCACTCAATTAGGGTTGGCAAAAAATTACAAAAAAGTGCGCACAACCCTATATGGCCAAATCGGCCCTCTCCCATGGTCGAATTGAAGCCGATAGCTAATTTTTTGCTATGGTAATTTTTGACTCTTCTGCGTAGTTGCTCTTATTGGTATCTGAAAATGTGCAATCCCACATCATTTTTTAGCTAAAAAATACTCTTCTAAGAGCCTATATATCCCCCCTTCACCTTCAATATTTTTCGTTCAAGGTTTGAGTTCAGAAGCCATTTTCTAAATGTAAGAGATTACTCTAAATACTTAGAGAAATCTTGGCTATCTAGCACCTTTATGCATTGACTTGGCCATTCTACTATAAAGTTTATGTGTTGAGTCTAGTCTCGAGCCATTCATCTAGAGATGAGCGGGAGTTCTGCCAAACAAAGAGAAAAACTTAAGGATAGCAAGGAATTCACCATTGCAGTTCTATGGTTTGAAAGGTTAGTGTTTTTCTTTCTTTTTATTAATGTTGTTCATTTTTTGTCTTTCATTTTTCAGTCATATTGGCATATGACCCATATGCGATCAAGTCATTGTTGGCTTAGCTGCATATGTTGGGGAATTTTCAAAATGGTTTTCAAAATTTATAGTTTAATTTTTGGGTGTTTTAAAAACCTTCGATGTTTTTCTTTGGAAAGCATGAAATAAGCTTGGGGACTTTGTCCCACATTGGAAAGAGAGCAAAACATGGAGCACTTAATAAAGTGCTATATGGAATATTCTTTTGAATATGGAATTATGGGATGAAAGCTAGTGTGCATGCACCCACACTCCAAGGATGGTGCTTCGCACCACATGCACACGCCCACGCGCCCGTGCGTGTGGCGTGGATAGTGGGCTGTGTGGCGTTTGATGGCTCATTTTGCACTTACGCATTGGCACCATGAGGGCGCTTTCCTATTTGCATCAGACATGTTGAAGCGATAACGTGGATCTGATGTGGCATGGGTGACATGTAATACAATGAGCTCCACGTGGCAATGACGTGTCATCCGTTGGTGATGACGGACACGTGGCCCTAGGCAAACGAGTCAGGGTTTCCTAAATTCCCCCATAAAAAATATTTATGTGGCGACTCTGTATCTAGCAAAGCAGTCCATGTTTGGCACTTCTTTCTAAAAATCAGTTTTCCAAAACGATTTTTCGGATTTGGACTCTTTGGTGATTTATCAGTCTTGTATTGCACTTTGCGAGATTAGATTAAGAACCGTGACAAACGAGTCCGAACTGTAGCATGAGGCCCACGGGCGCATCTAGAGTTTCTGGCGACTCTGCTGGGGAGTTATTGAGCTTGACTCGAACTCATGATATCTTGTTTTGATTACACTTACGTGTTTCTTTGTATTGCATGTGCATTAGTGCACCTATGTCACAGTGTTTGCCGTCTGCTATTCCTGAACGGTTTGCTGGAGGCTCGCTTTGAGAAGCATGCCATAAGGCTGACCGGTTACGGGCTCTGCCACAATGGGAACACAAACCCCGGTTGTCCTCGGGGCACCCTTTTGACCATTCGACCTAGTGCGTGTTCGGAATCCATAGTGACCATTCCAAGCTAGGACAGGCTGCTACCCGATTATAGGTTGTTTGAAACCACTGCGTGCGTAGAGAAACCCTAGCTCCTGACAAAATAGGACAGGGAAACCCTACCCTAATATAGGGGTGTATTAGCTTTCATTTGCTTGTTATATGTGTTTTTAGAGTTGACCTCTACAGGGAACGCACATAGCTATTTGCAAGTCTGGGCATCAGGCCTGCGGGCATCAGTGTCAGTGTTTTGAGAATCAGTAGTATCTGCGGGTATCAGATTCAGTTTTGGGGCAGTAGTTTGGGGGAACAGTGATTAGTGATCAAATACAGTTGTTTAGTTGTGCTTACAATTGTTTGGGCAAAATTGGGCTGAGACGTTACCTGTTTTCTCTTTCAGGAGGAGGGGGGGTTTCAGAGATCTGAGTTCAGAATTGCCAGTGTTCCCTATCGCTGAAAGAAGGCAGATATCTGATCAGTCAAGTCACCAGTCACATCACCCCCGTTCAGTTCAGCGAATTTATGATGTCACAGAATTTAGAGGAAGTTGTGGTTATGGTAACCGTACTAAATCAAGGGATCATCTTACAGGGTGAGACCAATGTTGAAGTACCACATCCGCCCAGGTCGCCTGCTGTGCACCCGATCTGGGAACCCCAGATGTTTCAAGCTCGAGAACCAACCACGTTTGAGTTAATGAGAATGATCGGCGACCTCCAGAGATCTGTGGCCGATCTGGCCTATGGGATGTCGGCTCCACCACCAACCACGTCTTACGCCGAGAACTTCATGCCGTAGGAGCCCCCGCTACTGGGGTGAATTATGATTAAGCTCAGCCAACCTGAGCTTGTTTCAAGCTATAGCAATAACGTGTCAACAACAACCGGGTTTCGCTCTGATATAGCAACCCAAACCCTCGATCAAGCTGAGGCTAGAGGCAAGAATAAGATGAAGGCAGACGCTGATCCCATTCAACAACTGCTGTGGGCAGTCGAGGCTTTGAAAGCCGGGGGGTTCAATAAACAGCAAGTATTCGCAGTTATGACTAAGACTGTGGATGATGCTTTCCCCACTCTAACCGAGGGCAGTTCAAGCCAGGCAGAAAATCGGGATAGACCCCGTCATGCCCGAACAGTTCCCTCCAATCCCAACCCCGCACCAGGAAAAGATCAGAAAGCCAAGGCAGCACCTGCTGATCCTTTTTCGAGTACATCCAGCAAAGGTCCATAGACTTGGAAGTATCTGCCCCGAGGGTGCAGAGTCTTTCACGCCCTCTACATGCCTTTGTCTAAGGCACTTCAAATCCTGGTGGAAAAGGGTCATCTCAAACCTCCTGAGCCTCGGCCTCTCCCCAGTCATCTTCCAGCGGGCCATGATACTGCTCAATACAGCGCGTATCATCAGCAGACCGGTCACAGCACCGATAACTATTTTCGTCTCCGCTATGAAGTGCAAGATTTGATTGACAATGAAGTCATCCTCCCGCCAAGCTCGGCAAAGTCTGTCACCGTCAGGTTGTTGGATTTCGAGGATAGTGGAGTATGTGATTAGGGGTTGGACCACCTGCGGGCGGCACTCAGTTAGCTTCAGATACGACGTATGGCACGCACTGTTTTGAGCATTTGCGAATGCTGGTTTTTGTATTTTCTGGCTTGGGTGTTGAGTCAGTTCTTTGGTTTTGCTTTCAGTCTATCTCATTGTCTTGTGTCAGTATTTTTTGCTTAACGGTCTGTTTTGTTGTATCGAGTCAGTCCCATTGTATAGAATGTCAGGTGATTTCGGGGTTGTTGCCTCGAACACCATTTTTTTGTTTTGTAATTATCCTTTTTGCTTTCTTTTGAGTCTGTCTCTGCTGTGAAACCAGTTGCAGCCAGGAAATCCGAAAGAAACAGTTGTGGCTATCATGTTTTTTTGTGCTTATTGCTACTTCAAGCTTGTTGTACTAGCAAGTTTAGATTAAAACAGCAGTGCATCTCACCTGCTCCTCTGCACCTTGAAATCATTGTAATGACCAAAGTTTTTCAAAACTTTTTTTAACACTGTGGTGAAAACGAAGATGAAGGAATTCCTTGGGTTTTGCAAAATTTGATCGTTTGAGAGAAAGAAAGGCATGCTAAGTCCTTAATGAACGAAATCATGCTTGTTAGTGTGAGTACTAAGAAGGACCCTAGCTTGATCTAGATTGGTTCTACATTGTCTTCAACGCGAGCGATTAGTCATTTCTTAAAAAATTTCAAAAAATGTTTTACGCAGTCCTGCGAAGACCTGTGTGCAATCGCTCTTGAGATTGTGCAGCTTAGGATCGCTCTCAGCCTCGAGACTCGATCCCCTTCACTTTCAAACTTTGAACGTGCATTCAGAATGTTCAAACGGCCAACCGCAACGTAAGGCCTGTATGGCCAGATCAGAAGCACCCCCGGAACAAGGGGCAAAAGACGTCAGAGAATGCACTCGAAGAGTCCACGACGAAGATCAGCAAGAATAACAAATCCCAGAAGGGAAGAAAGAAGAAGGTATTGCTGAAGAACAACTGAGTTCCTATCCGCGACATTAAGGGGCAAATTCTGCCCCCCATTGGATGGACTCATGCATCGCCAGCGAACAATAGCCATTCCTCTGGATTCAGATAATTTCAGATCTCAAAACCATTTGACATGGACTTGTTACACTTTTACCCTTGAGACGATCGCTGGGCCGAAAACCCAGAAGGGCGACCCAGGCAAAAGTTAGAGCAAGAAAAAAGAAGAAAAAGAACAACAAAAAAAAAGAAAAGAAGAAAAATGAAGAAAATGAAAAGAAAAGATGAAAAAGAAAAAAAAAAGAACAGAAATGAAAAGAATTGAAAAGAAAAGGAAAACAAAGCTCGCAAGGTTGAAAACCCAGAAGGGCGGCCTTGGTAAAAGTTAGAGCGTAAAAGGAGAGGTTAAATACCCGAGTGTACCTTAACCGGAACTACGTAAGGCATGATTCCCATGTTTGGGATACATAGGCAATTTCATCCTGAAGTCCAGCCACCAACACTTTCAAAGTGACTGTGTCCATATATTGGTTTTGACCATCTCCGTCTTCTCTTTATTCGAAAGTTCGGTTGCGATCATCACTAACGAGGACTGTTTACAGTATGTTGCGGCGTTATCCAGACAAGGGACAACTTTTCGTTGCCATGTGTCGCCATTCAAACAAGGGGCAACTTTCCGTTGCTATGCAGCTATCTTTAGGCAAGGGGCAATTTTCCTTTGAATCCAAGGTTGTGCATCTCGAGAGTAAGTTTTATGCTCGTTGAGCACTAGCTGCTTGCCAAAACGGTTTTTGAGAATTTTTTACAGAGGTTGACTATTTTCTCAAAAATTATTCCATCTTTTTCAAAACTAGACCATTTTCTTGGACCCAAAAAAGGAAAATTTTCAGTGCTCATAGCCTGACTTACATGATTTTCAAATCAAAAATCTAACAAGTATGTTAATCTAACTCTCGTTTTGGTCAAAATTGTTTTAGTATAAAAACCAAAACAAAAATGGTCAAAATGATGAACTAAGGGGCACAGTTGAGTCAGACTTCCTGTCTTTCCCCCTCCATCGCAGCATACTTGCCAGAAAGGGCACAACTAGAGCTGTCTGTAAAGGGCTGAAAGCTCTCTCGCCCTTCGAGCAACGAGGTATCAAGCCAAGTGCGAAGCACAAGTCGGAATGGATCAAGATACTCCACTCCCTCATCCGGAGCATGGACTAGACGTCGTCGGAAGAAGTAGCTACGAGCCAACAATGTTTGGCATGAACCCACAACCTCTTGTTTATCCATCAACCACCCAGGGGAGGGATAAAAAATGAGAGATTGAAGAACAGAGAGATGTGCGCTGAGAAAAAAAAGTGAGAAAAGGGCTTTTTCAGAAAAACAAAGCCTGAGGGCCGAGTGATGTGAGAATCAAAAATAAGAAAGGGAGGGAAACAATACCCGGAGAAACTGGCTCCCCGCGAACTGAGAGGTCTCTTGCCTTTATAACACGTCTGTGTGTCGTGTCTTTTGTTTTGTTTGCCTCAACTCTTGTTTTGAGTCTGCTCCGAGCATGTCTCGATGTGTTTAAGTTGTGTACCTTTTGTTGAGTCGTAGGGGCGCTGTGTTCAGTCGTAGGCTCAATACCTGGTCGACAACTCATTTCTCAATTTCAAAAAATCGTTGGTGCTCAGAGTGCTGTGCCATTCTCCACATTTGTGCAAAGCAAGATTGGTTCTTTCAATAGCCGCAGGCTTCAACCCAGGCCATGTTGGAGCAGTAGAACCAGGACCTATCCGAGATTATGTGGGTTCTGAACCGCGAAGCAAAAGAAAAGAGGGAAATTATGGGGCATCCGTGTTTGTTCCAACTTTTACGTGCCTCGTTTTTGCATCCCGTCTTTTCAAGATTGAATTGTTTGTTCAGAAAGGGTTGTGTGTTCAGAATAAACAGTGTGTTGTATGGGCTGCGTGCCGAGTAAACCAAGCGCTGTGTTGTAGGCTGTGTATTCAGAATGAGCAGTGGGTTGTATGAGTTGTTTTGACGTTAGCTGGTTCACTACTTGGTTATTACGATGCAAGTGTTCCAATTTTCAGACAAAAGATCAAACTCATTTACATTGTTATATGATATAATGCAATGCGATGCGATGTATGAAATGTACAAATGCAACACTTTTTCAGACAAAAAGCTTGTTTCATTTCATCATCTTTTCAAGTACATAGCTTTGAAGAAAATAAAACCTGTCTGCGGTAGTATAGTGTGCTCAAGCTACCAGTAAAAAGAAAAGTAAAACAAAAAGAAGAAAGGCAACAAAAGTCTGGATCAATGTCAACTAGTCTCAAGCCTGAGGGTCAGTCCTCATCCTCTTCCTGGACGAAGGTCCAAGAGCATCATTGCCAGCTCCACCATCTGGGCCCAGCCTGAGTCATCTCTGGTCTCCTCCTCGGACGACTCTGCCTCCGCCTCCGACCCTGCCTCAGACTCATCATCGTCAGGGATCGGTGCCCCAGAGCTGCTCCCAACATGAGTGCGCCCCCGCTTTGGTGTGGGGATATACTGTTCCTTCTCGCCCCCCTCCTCGAGCAGGAACAGAAGGTCCAGCTGGAGCACCTCCTGCAGCCGGAATCTGGAATGGAGGCTAAAAAGCACAAATGGCAAACGCATCAGTACGCTACGCAAAGTAGAGTATGAATACTGTGAGCAGTGTATCAGTACAGAATGCAGTGTGTGAGTACAGTGTATCAGTACAGAATGCAGTGTGTGAGTACAGTGTATGAATACTGTGAGCAGTGTATCAGTACAGAATGCAGTGTGTGAGTACAGTGTATGAATACTGTGAGCAGTGTATGAATACTGAATGCAGTGTATGAATGTCGTGAGTAATGCTGTGAATAGTCTGTGGGTTACAGTGTATCGAATGCCGTAAGGGCCATATATCAAGTACTGTGTTGATGCTGTGATGCATCAGATTGTGCAAAGTTTGAGATGATGGTCGAAAGAGCTTATTGGGATACTGTAAATGGCCAGCAGGTCAAGGCTCCGCTGTAACATCCCCATCACGGAGGCGGTCAACACCCAAGACTGGCGAGTATACTCAGACGAAGCCTGCAAAAGTGTTAGAAGTATCAGTATTCTGCGGAATATCAAGAGAAATGAAATGAAATGACTATACAAAATGCAGTAGTACATACTGGGAGCAAGTCGTAGAACCCGACTAGCTCGTGATCAGCTGGACGGGGAGCGATAGGGATCTGATAAGTCTCCCCACCCAGCCCTCTGCATGTCATCAGCATGGGCAACGCTGGCCACCCAGCTATTTACTCTCTCCGGGGCCCACTCCTACCACGGGCTCGAGCCATCCTCGTTGCTCTTGCTCCTGCTCCTGCCACTGGCGCCGTAGGCCTCTCCCTCTCAACTCGGCGAGCACTACCCAGAGGCCGCATGATGTAGTTCTGGACGTACTCCGTATAGTCGCCCTCCCCTCTAAAGCCCTCCGAGTCCCAACCGATCGTACAAACGGCCATCTCCTGCGGGGTGTATATCTCTATCCGCCTCACGGTCGTAGGAGGCAAACCTGGGACTATCTGCTCCGGCAAGCCCAAGGTCAGGCGCAGGAAGCGCTTGCCCAGGTACCAAGCCCGACAGACCAGGCCCTCCAGCAAAATCCTGAATTGGGAGGTCTCTTGAGAGCCCTCATACCGCTCTCGTACTGCGATGGGCAATGAGGCCCATGGCTGCCAGGTGATCTGCAAACAAAATACAGTTTGTTATCTACTGCTATTGAAAATGCAATACAAAGCGAAGCTTTAATGAATTGTAATGTTTGACATACCTCTTCCGCAGTGATGGTATCGAAATAGCGGCGGAAGAATATAAAAGTCTCCCATGGTCTCTGCTCGCACCTCACGTCGAAGTGGTGGGAGAATGGGATCATGGGAGGCATCTCCTCCTGTGGTACTGGGGCAAGCCTCGGGAAGCAGGCATATACCCACAACTACAGTATGACAGAACAGATATCAATATGCTTATCAGATAAAGCATAATGCAGAATAAAGCAGAAGGCGCAGAACCATGCATTGAGCAGTGTATCGTGCAGAGTGTACAGTCCATGCAGTATACAGTCAGTGTAAAGCAGATTGCGTGTTTGCAGTATGTGTAGTGTAGAGTCAGTTGCCAGCAGATTGTGCAGTATATGAAGTGTGTTGTGCAATGTGTGTAGTGTGTAAAGAAAATTATATGTGTGTCGTGGGTGCAGTATATGACCAGTGTGACGAAGACCACAGTGTGTACAGTATACAGAGTACAAAGAATGTAAAGCAGAAATGTGAAATAGGAGAATAAGACGTACCTCCCAAGCCTACCAGTAGCCTCCGAGCAGCTGTCCGCTGAGGCGAGAGGATGAACTCATATAGCCGTAGAGTGTGGCCAAGCCTGCGCCACCCCAGTCGTAGCCGCAGATCCTGGCCACGTCAACCAGTGCACTCAACAGGCAAAGGGGCACGGTGTTCGCCCGGTCGACGAAGAGGGTGGTCCCCAGCAGGAACATCAGAAAGCCGCGTGTGTACTGCTCCTTCTCGTCCCGAGTGGTAGGTGCCTGGATCCTGAAAGGGTCCTCGAACCATGAGTATCGTGCAAATCCTGGACGAGCAAGTGGCGGTAGGTCGCCAAGCAGGTACATCTGAGTGGCCTCCTACTCATCTATAGCTGTATCGAAGGGGATCAGATCACCCCCTACTCCAATGCCTGTGAGCATGGAGAAGTCGAAGGGAGTCATCGTCATGTCTCCCGTGGCCGAAAGATGGAAAGAGTCGGTGGTGTCCCACTACCTCTCGACCAGAGCAGCAAGGAGAGGCCTACTCGCAGTCAGGCGTGAGAGCCCCATGCAGAAAGTGTCGAACCCGTCTGGTCAACGATACGGCGAACTGCCTCAGGAAGCTCCATGTACCCCCCCCCGGGCCAGGACGTTCCCATACCCCCGGAAGGCATGTGAATCCCCGTGTGGTCAAAACAAACAGTTGCGAAGCAGTGTTACAAATACAGTGTTGAATGCACTCCGGATCAGTGAAAATACAGCATGTGTGCATGTGTTCAGATTGAAATAGATATCGGGTGCGGGTGTGCTCGTAGTGAACTCCAGCATGTGATGCAATAGTTTGTTCGGATCACTTCAGTGCAAATGCAGCGTGTGTGCACGTGTCTAGATTCAAACAGATATCGGGTGCTGGTGTGCTCACAGTGAACTACCGCATATGAATATGTTAGTGTGTTTGATTGATTCAGTGACAATGCAGCGTGTGTGCACATGTTCAGATTCAAACGAATACCGAGTGCGGGTGTCCTCGCAGTAAACTACAACATGTGGTGTATCGGTGTATCTAGACTAAGCAATTAAAGAACAAGATCGACTACTACAATTGTGTTCTACATTGCGAAAAATGAAACGGGGAAGAGTATACCTCGGAAGCGCCGTAAGACAGATATGACTCTGGCTCACATAGTAGAAGCTCTGGTGGTACGCCTCTGGCAAAACTCTTGAACTGGCGAAGTCCGTCAGGAGGCAACACGTGAATCGCCGGCCTGTAGGCCGCCGGGTCGAACAGTCGAATGCTCAAAGGCAAGAGCTTAGCCTCGGGGTCCATCTCCTGCTCTAGAGGAGTCCCGTCTTGTGAAAGATCATCTGTCATGTCGAGAATGGTGTGAAAATGGCCGGAAGTGTAAAAACCGGGCGAAAATGTGAAGAGTCAACCGAAAAGTCAACCCCGAGAGGGTGAAAAATGGGTGAAAAACTCAGAGTCTGGAAGGGGCACAAAGATCGAGGTAAACTCGAGGGAAACAAACCCCGACTGGTGGAAATCAAGAAAAGTGTACCAAAATGGAGATTTGTTTGGTTCAAAATGTTCGAAACGCGAAGGATTTCGCGAATCAAACATCAAAGATGGATCTAAAACGCGACAAAAGCGAGGATAGAAGGTTGGAAAATGACCTAGAGGGATGGGGGAAGACTTTTCGAGCTTGTGAGAAGTGAGAAAATAAGGCTAGAAGCCCTATATTTAAAGACCTGTGCCGAAATGTCAAAACTGCCCCGATACAGGCATTTTTGGCCGGTCGGCCAAAAATTTGGCCGATGACCTTGTTTTGCGGCCAGTGAATGGCCGGTGGTCTTTCCCGGTGGTCGGTGAACCTCCTACATACTTGTTTAGGTCATTGATGTGGTTTTGGACCTTCTTTGCTCAAGACAGTGCAAGGAACTGCATTTTGAAGCTTAACAGGTCTCTGTGCCGTGTCTTCTATGCGTAACACTCAAATACATGCAAGGTGTATCCTTTTCGTATCCTTTTTGTATCTTGCAAAGCTTCGGAAACTACTTCAAATACGTTGCATTGTTATGCATATCTGCATGCGTTGTAGCGCACACCATCCCTTGCATTGTTATGCATGTCTACACGCGTTGTAACGCGCACAACTTGCACTGATATGCACTGCTCATTTGCATTGTCATGTGTTTCAAAAGACGTGCGTTGTCGCGCATTCAAGATCATTTGCATTGTCATGCATTTCAAAAGACGTGCATTGTCACACATTCAAGTCCGTTTGCATTGTCATGTACCTTAAAAGACGTGCGTTGTCATGCATTTTGAATTCATTTGCATTGCCGTACGTTCCAATAGTAAGCATCGTCATGCATTTCAATAAAGTCATGCATTGTCATACACTTCAATTACACGCATTGTCATGCATCTTTCATCTACATTTCAGTTCATGCATTGTCATGCATTCTCATTCATGCATTATCATGCGTGTCTCATTTTGCATTGTCATGCATCTCTATATCGCACATTGTCATGCATTCCCTTATCACGCATTGTTATGCATTACATGCATTGTCATTCACTTCAATTACATGCATCGTCATGCATTTCATTAAGTAATGCATTGTCATGCATTTCAATTACACGCATTGTCATGCATTTCAAATACATGCATTGTCGCGCATTTCATTCATGCATTGCCATGCGTGTCTCATTTTGCATTGTCATGCATTTCAATTACATGCATTGTCATGCATTCTCGTTCATGCATTGTCATGCACGTCTCACTTTGCATTGTCATGCATTTCTCTTACCTTGCATTGTTATGTGCATTCCATTTGCAATGTCATGCATTTCTCTTATCTTGCATTGTTATGCACATTCCATTTGCATTGTCATGCATTCTTAGGTTGCGTTATCTTGTATCCTCCCGTCCACCAGTGTTGTTTCGCATTCTTAGGTTGCATTGTCTTGCATCCTTCCATATACACATTGCATGCGTTGTCGCGTTATGCTTTACATATATGTGTTCAAGTTCCTATACACATTGCATACGTTGTCGCATTATGCTTTACTTATATGTGTTCAAGTTCCTATACACATTGCATGCGTTGTCGTGTTATGCTTTGCTTATTTGTGTTCAAGTTCCTATACACATTGCATGCGTTGTCGCGTTATGCTTTCCTTATATGTGTTCAAGTTCCTATACACATTGCATGCGTTGCCGCGTCATGCTTTACTTATATGTGTTCAAGTTCCTATACACATTGCATGCGTTGTCGCGTTATGCTTTACTTATATGTGTTCCAGTTCCGATACACATTGCATGCGTTGTCGCGTTGTGCTTTACTTTTATGTGTTCAAGTTTCCATACACATTGCATGCGTTGTCGCGTTATGCTTTAGTTATATGTGTTCAAGTTCCTATACACATTGCATGTGCTGTCGCGCCATGCTTTACTTATATGTGTTCAAGTTCTTATACACATTGCATACGTTGTCGCGTTATGCTTTACTTATATGTGTTCAAGTTCCTATACACATTGCATGCGTTGTCGCGTCGTGCTTTACTTATATGTGTTCAAGTTCCTATACACATTGCATGCGTTATCGCCTCGTGCTTTACTTATATGTGTTCAAGTTTCTATACACATTGCATACGTTGTCGCGTTATGCTTTACTTATATGTGATCAAGTTCCTTTATTTTCACACATTATACATGTTGTCGCATGTGCTTTACTTACATGTGTACATTACATTCCTACTATACCCATTGCATGCGTTGTCGCGCATACTTTACTTACATGTGCATGCTGTTCCTCACCTCCACACATTGTACACGTTAACACGTGTACTTTACTTATATGTGATTGTGCCTTCATAGCATTGTTATGCTTGTTTCAAATCGCATTGTTATGCGCACACTCGGGTTGCGTTGTTATGCACCCCCTCCACCTGCATTGTCATGCACCCTCTCACTCACGTTGGCGCGCACTTTTCACTTGCATTTCTATGCATGCATCTAACGATATTATACATGTTAAGTTCTCTTTCTTTTTCAGGCACGATATTGTATGTACGGTTCATTTGAAGCTGGCACGACCAGACGAACCGCACAGGTACTGTATTCTCCGCGTCAAATGCGGCGAGAATTACATAATTCTCTTACATCCTTTCTGCATTGTAATGTAGTTTGGTTTTGGGCTTTCTTAAAACTGTTGCATTTATTGTATGTATTTGCTTCGTTACAGCTCTCTTTGCATGATCATAAGTTATGCTCGACTTTGTGCATTGTTCTTGCATTTTGCCCCTGCCTTCGGGTGCATACCTTTGTCTGTAGCTTGTAGGCTTTGTCTAAGTCTTCGGCCTCGTAAAAAATGGGTTGTCTTTGGGCTTTGATACTCACTCCCGTCATTGTTATGACTTTTGAGTTCTGTCAAAGAGGGGCAACTATAGACACCGCATTTTTGACCGTCCTCAAGACTTGGACGTCATCGTTTGAACACTCGATGATTATCCATGTTTGTGTTCGTCTTGAGTTCTCGGAGGTCTCAGCCACGCGCCTTGCCTCAAGACCTCTCGACTTGCCTGTTTTGTGTTTGGTTTTGCACCAAACACTTTTGTTTTTGCTTCTGAGGGTGGGAAATGGCTTGTTGGCCATCCCCACACCTCACCGGCCACGGCTTGAGGCCACCGGCCCTGTTTTGTTGCTACCGGCCATTGGTTATGGTCGGTCGGCACTCTTTATGGTCGGTCGATCATTGTTTTGGTCAATTTGTCATTTTTGCCTGGCCGATCACTGTTCATCTGCTTTTGGCAGATATTTTATGACAGTTGTGATAGCTGGCATCCACAATGCACCCCCTCCATACATGTATGGAGGGATTTCCCTCTTGCTTAGCTTGTTTTGTAAGCTTTGCAAGAGTGAATCTCTATAAAGGGAGGGCTTCTCCTCCCTCCTAGAGGTTCCAAAAAAAGTTCCACGGAGGGTCTGAGATTAGGGTTTAGGATTTGTATCTCTCTATCTCTATATCTCCCTCTATTTCACTCTTGTGTGTTTATAAGGTGTATTAGTTTTGCACTAGGACACCTAGTATCACACCTTACCTTGGTTGCTGAGGTGCCAATGGGCTTCTCTTGAAGTTTTTGAGTGGATTTAAGCATGGAAAGGTTGTTGGAGCCTTGTTCTTGAAGGTGGTCTACAAAGGTGAGATTCTTGCTCTTTATTCCCCACTTTTGCATAAGCCTTTTGCCTATCTTGCATCTGTTTTTGAGCTTAGTCTATAACTGATAAAAGTTTTGATTTCACTTGCTTAAAATAGTTGTTTCAGGTCTCTTTGGTGTTTGGGGTTATTTACCCCCTCTTTGGCCTTGTTTGGTCTCATTTTGTGCTATTTTTGGTGAGCTCCGGGACCACCTTGTATTGGTGCTTTGAGGTCCTAAGAAAGAGAGAGCCATCCCCTCTCTTTGTTGCCTTCAAAACTTGTCATTTTAGCCTCATGTGTGAGCCCCTTTTTAAGTTCATGTTGGCCATGTCTTAGTCGGTATTTGTGGTTGTTTTACCATGTTATATCTCTGTTTCAAGTTGGTTTAGACACACCATGCATGCTTTGCATACTTGCCTTGTAATGCCATGAAATTGCCTTAACATGCTTTGTGCTTTGAGCCTTGTTTTTAGCATGATTTTGGCTTAGCTTTGTGAAGCTTTTATGCATCTTTTAGTGTGCTTGAGGTCTGAATTTGGTTATTTGGGTCATTCATGACTTGCTTTGTATAGCTACCATGCAATCTCCCTTGTAGGCCTTGAGTGATGGCCTCTCTAGCATGCTCTCCTTGCATCATTTCAGTGGTTTGGCACCACTTATCATGTCATTTCAGTCTATATGGTATGCTTGCATTTGATACTCCTTTGATGCTTTAAAAGGTTGTTGTCTTATACTCCATGTTTGGACCATTATGTATGCTTCCATGTGTGGGCCATTTAGATGCCATCTAAGTGTGTCTTGGGCCTCGTCTCGACCTACATTGGGACTGTTTTGAGTCCCCTCGACCCTTTGGGACCTGCCTTGCATAGCCATGGTTTGATCCCTTAGGTTAGCCTTAGGCCTTGGGCTTGGTTGCTTGCTATGCTTGCCTTGTTTAATTGTTTGGCACCTTTTCTAACATGATTTCAGAGCTTGCTATGCTTGTCATTGGTCCATGATCATCTCCTTTTAAGTGTTCTTAAAAGTCCCCTCTTTGTGCTTAAGTGTTGGACCATGTTCGCATGCATGTTTGTATGTAAATTTTCCTTCATTTCCATAGCATTTTGGCTACTTATTTAGACATGGCTGAGGCTTGTCTATATTAGTTTAAGCTCACCGTTTGCATGTTGTTCAAATGTTGTTACATTGCTTCATGCTTGCATGTTTTGGTTGCATAGTGTTTTGCATGCTCATTGCTTGCATTATTGATACATGCTTAGCTATATTGCATTTTGCTGCATTGCTTGAGCTATATGGCATGTTGTTGCATGCTTAGGTTGTAATGCATTTGGCATGCATTCTCTCTTTTAGTTGCCTAACATGTTGTTGCTTGTTTTGCCATTGATATGTTGTTACATGCTTGCACGTGTGCATGTTTGCCCTCATGTTCATATTGCATGCTTAGCTTGCATGCTTAGGTTGCATTTGGCATGCATGCCCTACCTCTTGAATCACCATGATAGAGGTTGGGCGCCTTAGGTGTTTGTGTGCATTTCATTTGACATCAAAATGCACAACTTGACACCTCGGACCATTATGCATTGAAATGCGCGATTGGTGGTCCGAGAGTCGAGGACCAAACTCCCTTAAGTTCATAACATGATAGGGAGGGTGGTGTTGCAAACATTTGCTTTAGGATGCATTGCCATGCCTAGTTTGCCCTCTGCTACTGTCAAAACAAGATTCTGCAGGAAGATATGGTCAACCGACCACATTGAGTACCGGCCGACTAAACATATTTGGCCGAGAGCCATACTAATGGTCGATGACCAGTTTCCCCTGGCCGGTGGTGTTTCCTCTTGGTCGGTGACCTTCCACAATGATTAGGAAGTGATTCCGGAGCATCATTGAGACTTACAGAATTTTCAGAGGAGCAGAGCAGGGTAAACAGAGGCAGCTTGTGTATGGTGGTGGATTTTCGAGCGAAGCCAAGCACGCATGCATTGGACCCTCTTCCCAAGGCTGTTTTATCGCTTTATTAGCTTAGTTAATTTGCTTAACTAGTTAAGTGGTCTGTAACTATTTAATTAGCTTGTTAGTTAGTTAAATTTGTATTATTCTTTTGGTCCCTCAGAGAGAGGGCGAATTGTGTAATAAGTGTGCCTGTGTGTGATGCATGTCTTCCAACCCCCACTTCTTTCTCCCTTTTACTTACCTGCTTTGATGGTTAATATTGGGGCATATTTTAATTAGCATCCTTATGCCATGCATGTGTGCATTCATTCATCAGTATTGCATGCACCAGGCTCGGCGCATCATACTAACTGCATAGTATTTCAAATCTAACTTGAATACATGTTATCGGTTGCATTTCACATGCCATCTATAGATTAGCCGAGCCTATTCTAGCTGCATTTTGCCTGCGATGCGTTAGCCATCTTAACATGGACTTGGATCATACATTTGATTACTAACATGTTCCTTGATTTGGCTTGGAGTACTGGGTGAGTGTTTATGCTTTAGCATCTCGCATGAGTGTGAATATTAACATGAAAGCATGCTTGCCATGAGGCTAACCGCTTAGTTGATTTATTGCCTGAATGCCTGTGGGTGAAAGTCGGATTGTTTGAATTGGAATAATTCATCGAAATCCGTAATTTAGCCTACTTGCGAGTAACAAACCTCAAATCATTTCCAAACAATGGATATGCGATGCTTTGTTCCAAATTAGGCGATCTAGTCTATACTTTTGTGTTGTGCGCATCACATAGTAAGATTAGCTAATTAATCGGATTAAGAACACATTAACGTTATTTAAAACTTTGATATCATGGTTAGTAGAGGCCGATCGTTGATCGGCGAGCGGGGGTGCTCATAAGTGACCTTCCCCAATCGTCCCAAGTTCCCGAGCCGAGGCAACTTTGGTGATGACGACACGTGGCCTTAGGCAAACAAGTCAGGGTTTCCTAAATTCCCCCAAAAAAAAATTTAGGTGCGACTCTGTATCTGGTAAAGCATTCCATGTTTGGCACTTCTTTTTAAAATAGTTTTCCAAAACGATTTGCTGGATTTGGACTCTTTGGTGATTTATCAGTCTTGCATTGCACTTTGCGAGATCAGATTAAGAACCGTGACAAACGAGTCCGAACTGTAGCATGAGGCCCACGGGCGTGTCTACAGACACATCTAAGGAAAGGCCTGGTATTTGCCTCGAGGTAAACTTGGGCAACGACAACAGTGGCCTGTAGCCCACTAAGTTAGCCCAAGTGAATCTACAGCCCATGGGGCCATTAAGTTATAGCTCACCAACAGCAGAGGTGGCACCCCAGTCAAAGACCAATACCACAACCAGCCCATCCCTTCCAGGCCCCATCAGAAACTGACCAAAGAAATGGAAAAGAAAATGTAACAGATGCGATAAGATTAAACATCAATTCCTTGCAGGAAGATTCTTTGGGTTTACTAGGAGAATGAGGCATAAAGGTGCAAGCACTAGTAAAGGCATCATCAAAGGGGCTAAATCAAGATCTTCAGCTGAACCTATTTGCTCCAACTCAATCTGTGCAAGGGATATCCTCCAAGAAGCACGTGCAACACTGCAGGTAGGGGAAAGTTTAGGCTTTGATTTTAAGGGTCAAGAAGCTGAGGTCATACAGAAACTCACACATATGGAGGAGAAGGATAAAGAACGATTAGGTAGAGGGATTGGCATGGTGGAATAGCTAACACCTACTGGAGGAATCAGAGAGTTAACTTGTTTCCAATGAAGTTGTTGAGCTGGAATACCAGAGGAATTAGGAAGCTTGCAAAGAGAAGGAAAATAAGGAAGCTTCTTCTCGATAAAGCAATAGATATGGCCTTACTTCAAGAAACAAAACAATCAAGCACTAATATTTTATGGGTGAAGAGTATTTGGCCTAGAGACAAGTTTGAATTTATGGTTGTGGATGCTGAAGGCCTAGCAGGTGGTTTGATTTGCATCTGGGACCCGGATTTTTTCCACCATTCAGACTATTGTTGCAACAGAAACTTTATCCTTCTATCAGGTAAAATTCAAAACTCTCTTGATTATGTAATTATCAACACCTATGCTTCAAATGATGTAGTAAGGAGGAAGGAATTATGGGTGACCCTACTAAACCTAAAGCATTCTTTCTCAAAACCATGGTGCCTTGGGGGGGGACTTTAATGAGATCAGAACAGTAGGGAAAAGGATAGGGGTCTCATGCAGGGACAGGAGCATAAAGGAATTCAATCAATTCATAGATAATTGTGAGGTGGTGGATGCACCAATGATAGGTAGAAAATTCACTTGGTGCAATGCACTGGATGGAAATAAATGGAGTAGAATTGACAGGTTTCTTATTAGCCCTGAATGGTTGATGAGGTTCAAGCTCAAACTCTGGGGCCTTCCCAGCACTGTCTCTGACCACTGCCCACTTGTACTTATGGAGGATGAAAGGGATTGAGGGCCCAAACCATGCAAGTTTCTAAATGCTTGGCTCTTACACCCAAACCTAGCTTCTATAGTGGAGACCACATGGAGGGAAACACAGTTGTAGGGGTCTGATGAACTCCTCCTGAAAAAGAAACTGCAGGTTCTGAAAATGGCATTAAAAAAGTGGAGTAAAGAAGATTATGACAATGTTGCGAACAAGCTAAAAGATACAGAATTTGTCCTTCATGAACTTGATCTAATAGTCGAAACAAGACCCTTGGTAGAGGTAGAGTTGAAACTACTAAGAGAGAGAAGAAATGAAAAGTGGTCACTAAGCAGGAAGCTGGAATGGGAGTGGCTCCAAAAGTCGAGGATGGACTGGACACTAAAAGGCGACAGGAACACTAAATTTTCCATGCAATGGCAAGTAGCAGGCAAGCTAGAAACACCATCAATTCCATTACAGTAGGGGATGCGCCTTTTGAGGAGCCAAATATTGTCAAGCATGCGGTATAGAATCATTTCTCAAATCTATTCACAGATGATTGGAAGATCAGACCTATCTTAACTAGGGACTTCACGAGTGTTAGATCCAGTACTTCTTTTCACTTGCTAGAAGCTGAATTTTCTGAAGAAGAAATTTGGGCAGCAATCAAAGACTGCAATGGGAACAAAGCCCCAGGTCCAGATGGTTTCAACTTGTTGTTCTTTCTGAAATTTTGGAAGCTACTCAAAGATGATAGTATTAACTTTATGAAAGACTTCTATGCTAATGGAAAACTGGCTCCGGGTTTAAGCAGTTCTTTTATTACTCTCATCCCAAAAAAGGAGAAAGCTGTGTCATTAAATGAATACGGACCCATTTGTTTGATTGGCTCTGTTTACAAAATTCTCTCAAAAGTACTCACAGCTAGGCTTCAACAAGTCATGCCTACGGTAATCGGGGACTCACAATTAGCTTTTCTGGGGGGTAGAAGCATTCTTAATGGAGTCTTGATCGCAAATGAAGTTGTGGATGGCTGCAATAAATCCAAGAAAGCAGGGTTTGTGAGGCCCCTGACTTTTTTTGTAAACCTTATTAGGTCCCTAAATTTTGAATTATTATAATAAAGCCCTTAGTTCGTCGATTAATCGCAAATTAAGCCCTAGGACTGAAAACGCATCACGGGCGAATCCATACAAACCCTAATCGATCCTGGAAGCTTAGAAATCACTTCTAACACTCTAATGTTAATTACTTAACTCTCAAATTTTAGATTAATCGCTCTAAACCTCAACTTTCAATTTTTACAGTCATCGTTCGGTTATTTACCTTTAAATTCAAAGCAAGATAATAGAAACTGAATTATTTTACACTTGAAATAGATACTTTAATTGAACCCAAGCCCGCACATTTTTATTAAATCACAAATTGACCCCAAACAAGTACTATTATATATTTATATATATACACTTTTACCCAAAAATCTTTTTTAATAATATATTTTACAATTTCCAAGATTTGTACAATACATATATATATATATATATAACATGTCCATCAATTCACTATCACATGGCTAGCCATCATACCACCCCTAGACTATAATATTGTACTTTAAAATCTCTTGAAATCTTGGAGCAATAATGACTTTGGTACCTATAAAGATTTGCTATATATATGTGTGTACTTCTAACTAGAAGATATTTACATTAGTCCTAGACCTAACTAGATCATAATTAAATACATCATTAAGGTTCTAATCCTCCTCATTTCATTACATTTAATGTGAAACCCCAGAAAAAATGTATTTGAATTATTTCCTTAAAGCCCCTGATTGTGTAATTGTCAACACCTATGCTTCAAATGATGTAGTAAGGAGGAAGGAATTATGGGTGACCCTACTAAACCTAAAGCATTCTTTCTCAAAACCATGGTGCCTTGGGGGGGACTTTAATGAGATCAGAACAGTAGGGAAAAGGAGAGGGGTCTCATGCAGGGATAGGGGCATAAAGGAATTCAATCAATTCATAGATAATTGTGAGGTGGTGGATGTACCAATGATAGGTAGAAAATTCACTTGGTGCAATGCACTGGATGGGAATAAATGGAGTAGAATTGACAGGTTTCTCATTAGCCCTGAATGGTTGATGAGGTTCAAGCTCAAACTCTGGGGCCTTCCCAGAACTGTCTCTGACCACTGCCCACTTGTACTTATGGAGGATGAAAGGGATTGGGGGCCCAAACCATACAAGTTTCTAAATGCTTGGCTCTTACACCCAAACCTAGCTTCTATAGTGGAGACCACATGGAGGGAAACACAGTTGTAGGGGTCTGATGGACTCCTCCTGAAAAAGAAACTACAGGTTCTGAAAATGGCATTAAAAAAGTGGAGTAAAGAAGATTATGGCAATGTTGCGAACAAGCTAAAAGATACAGAATCTGTCCTTCATGAACTTGATCTAATAGTCGAAACAAGACCCTGGGTAGAGGCAGAGTTGAAACTACTAAGAGAGAGAAGAAATGAAAAGTAGTCACTAAGCAGGAAGCTGGAATGGGAGTGGCTCCAAAAGTCGAGGATGGACTGGACACTAAAAGGCAACAGGAACACTAAATTTTCCATGCAATGGCAAGTAGCAGGCAAGCTAGAAACACCATCAATTCCATTACAGTAGGGGATGCGCCTTTTGAGGAGCCAAATATTGTCAAGCATGCGGTATAGAATCATTTCTCAAATCTATTCACAGATGATTGGAAGATCAGACCTATCTTAACTAGGGACTTCACGAGTGTTAGATCCAGTACTTCTTTTCACTTGCTAGAAGCTGAATTTTCTGAAGAAGAAATTTGGGCAGCAATCAAAGACTGCAATGGGAACAACGCCCCAGGTCCAGATGGTTTCAACTTGTTGTTCTTTCAGAAATTTTGGAAGCTACTCAAAGATGATATTCTTAACTTTATGAAAGACTTCAATGCTAATGGCAAACTGGCTCCGGGTTTAAGCAGTTCTTTTATTATTCTCATCCCAAAAAGGGAGAAAGCTGTGTCATTAAATGAATACGGACCCATCTGTTTGATTGGCTCTGTTTACAAAATTCTCTCAAAAGTACTCACAACTAGGCTTCAACAAGTCATGCCTACGGTAATCGGGGACTCACAATTAGCTTTTCTGGGGGGTAGAAGCATTCTTGATGGAGTTTTGATCACAAATGAAGTTGTGGATGGCTGCAATAAATCCAAGAAAGCAGGGTTGCTCTTTAAATTAAACTTTGAAAAGGCGTTTGATTCCATCAATTGGAATTTTCTATTCTCAATGCTTACGAATTTTGGGTTTGGACAAAAATGGATCTCATGGATGCGGGAATGTGTCTCCACTGCGAGAATTTCAGTTCTTATCAATGGCTCTCCAACTAAGGAGTTCAGCCCCCAAAAAGGTCTTCGGCAAGGTGATCCCTTATCACCACTCCTATTCAACTTAGTTGTTGAGGCACTGAACGTACTATTTCAGAGAGCTATGGAGTTGAATTTGCTAAAAGGGGTATCTATTGGTTTCAACCAAGTGTGACTCTCCCACCTACAATGCGCAGATGATTCACTACTATTTTGCGAAGCTGAGCTGTCAGAAGTCCTTGCTTTGAAAAGAATACTCAGATGCTTTGAAGTGGCTTCAGGCCTCAAAATCAATTACCACAAAAGTGTGGTTTGTGGTGTTGGTATTTCAATCTCTGAACTTGCTGTTTTTGCATCCCTACTGAATTGTAAGACCCAAACCCTTCCACTTAGGTATTTAGGATTGCCTTTGGGAGCGAATCTAAGGAGAAAGAAAACATGGCAACCAGTTATTGATAAGTTTAAGTTGAGACTTGCTAGTTGGAAAAGAAGACTCCTCTCTTTCACAGGCCGATTAATATTGGTGAAAGCAGCACTATCAAGCTTACCTGTATACTTCTTGTCTCTTTATAGGCTGCCTGAAGGAGTTGCTAAGGAGCTAGACAAAATTCAACCCTCATTCTTATGGGGAGGCTCAGATTCAAGGCGAAAAATCCACCTAGTGAAATGGTCAGAGGTTACCAAGAGTATAAAGCAGGGTGGGTTGGGCATTAGAAGAGTTAAGGATGTAAATGTGTGCTTACTCCTGAAGTGGTGATGGAGGTTTCCATCTGAAAATGACTCGTTATGGAAGAAAATCATCTGTAGCAAATACAAATTCCTTGGTGGGAGATGGTTCCCAAACCTCAGCCCAAGAATCAAGTTATCAAACATCTAGAATGGTATTGTATCAGTAGTGGTGCTGAACGAGTCCCTCTTTCAATACTATACCAATAACCTAAAATTAAAGGTGGGTAATGGTTGTAGAATCAGGTTTTGGAAAGATAATTGGTGTGGAAATATTTGTCTAAAAGATGAGTTTCCTCTATTTTGTAAGACTCCTATGAAGTTTAAAACTTTCTTTTTGAGATGTAATGTAATGGAACAATCTTTTTAATCAAGTATATTGTGGTTATTATGTATCATATCCTATGTATGTACCTTATCGTTGCTTATGAGATCTTGTGTCAATATCTTTTAAGATCTGTCAAAAGGGTAGTGCGCTGCCTAAGAAAGCTGGACTTAGAAGGGAGGCTATTTTGACTCCTCCGGTGATCTGGGATCTTACTTGGCTATTGACCATAGGACTCATTAGTGACTCTCCCTTGTCTGCAACCAATAGTGTAGAATCGGGGCGTCACAGGGTTGCTCTTTAAATTAGACTTTGAAAAGGCGTTTGATTCCATCAATTGGAATTTTCAATTCTCAATGCTTACAAATTTTGGGTTTGGACAAAAATGGATCTCATGGATGCGGGAATGTGTCTCCACTGCAAGAATTTCAGTTCCTATCAATGGCTCTCCAACTGAGGAGTTCAGCCCCCAAAAAGGTCTTCGGCAAGGTGATCCCTTATCACCACTCCTATTCAACTTGGTTGTTGAGGCGCTGAACATACTATTTCAAAGAGCTATGGAGTTGAATTTGCTAAAAGGGGTATCTATTGGTTTCAACCAAGTGCGACTCTCCCACCTACAATTCGCAGATGATTCACTACTATTTTGCGAAGCTGAGCTGTCAGAAGTCCTTGCTTTGAAAAGAATACCCAGATGCTTTGAAGTGGCTTCAGGCCTCAAAATCAATTACCACAAAAGTGTGGTTTGTGGTGTTGGTATTTTAATCTTTGAACTTGCTGTTTTTGCATCCCTACTGAATTGTAAGACCCAAACCCTTCCACTTAAGTATTTAGGATTGCCTTTGGGAGCGAATCCAAGGAGAAAGAAAACATGGCAACCTGTTATTGATAAGTTTAAGTTGAGACTTGCTGGTTGGAAAAGAAGACTCCTCTCTTTCGCAGGCCGATTAATATTGGTGAAAGCAGTACTATCAAGCTTACCTGTATACTTCTTGTCTCTATATAGGCTGCCTGAAGGAGTTGCTAAGTAGCTAGACAAAATTCAACCCTCATTCTTATGGGGAGGCTTAGATTCAAGGCGAAAAATCCACCTAGTGAAATGGTCAGAGGTTACCAAGAGTATAAAGCAGGGTGGGTTGGGCATTAGAAGAGTTAAGGATGTAAATGTGTGCTTACTCCTGAAGTGGTGATGGAGGTTTCCATCTGAAAATGACTCGTTATGGAAGAAAATCATCTGTAGCAAATACAAATTCCTTGGTGGGAGATGGTTCCCAAACCTCAGCCCAAGAATCAAGTTATCAAACATCTAGAATGGTATTGTATCAGTAGTGGTGCTGAACGAGTCCCTCTTTCAATACTATACCAATAACCTAAAATTAAAGGTGGGTAATGGTTGTAGAATCGGGTTTTGGAATGATAATTGGTGTGGAAATATTTGTCTAAAAGATGAGTTTCCTCAGATCTACAGGCTGTCACTCAACAAGGATGGGTTACTCAAGGACTTTGTGGATGTCTCTGGCCCTACTAAGCATTGGGTTTTCACATTTAGGAGGCCCCTCTTTAACTGGGAGAAAAGTGAACTACTTAGACTCACTACCACCCTATATCCAACTCCCATACTTAATCTGGAAGCCCAAGACAGTGCAGTATGGTCAGAAGCTATTGCAGGGCAGTCTCTTGTCTCGGTCTTTTATAATCATACCAGCATTGCCCATAGATCATGTAATCATCCTATTCGTCTGGTGTGGAACAAGCAACTCCCGCCCAAAGTGCAATTTTTCAGCTGGCTCGCATGGAAATATAAGCTAAAAACCTCTATCTTCCTTCAGCGTATTGGTATCTTAGATGGGTCTGCCTTTACCCTATGCATATTTTGTCAAGCACAGTAGGAAACAGCAGAACATGTTCTAATCTCTTGCCCTCAGGTATGGAAAGTTTGGACTGGGCTATTAAAGTGGTGGGGGACTACTTGGGTTGTCCCAAATTCTGTCCCAAACTTGCTGCTATGGTGGTCAGTTTATGATTGCAGAAAGTCTGAACATCGAATATGGAATGCTATTCCTCTAGTAACTCTATGGTCCATCTGGAAACATAGGAATGAATGTCTCTTCAAAGCATCTTCGCCAAATCTACAGGAGCTACAAGAGCTCATTGTCACCAGGATTTCCATTTGGTTGAAAGCTACGTCTACGAAGCTCCACTTTTCGATCAATGATTTTATGTACAACATCTCAGCTGTTAGGCACTGTATCAATGAAGCGTAAGTAAGGGTGCTGATCTGTTTCAATTTGATGGTATGCTGCTGAGTCACATTTGCAAATTAGCATTACTAAGGATCACAGAGGCTAACACACAAAAGGGTGACTTCATCTGGCTTCGTTCTGATCTGAATATGCTCGCTGCTGCTGCTCAGTTCCCATCTGTTGTTCTGTGTTTCTGTTGTCCAGCTTTGTTCTGTATTTGATTTGTTCTGGTGATCTAATCTGTTGTTCTGCTTTGTTCTATTATGGTGATCTGATCTAGTTTGTTTCCATTGTTCTGCTTTGTTCTGTTCTAGTGATCTGATCTAATTGTGCTTGTGGCTGGGTGTCTAGCAATTTTGGTTAGGTGTTTCGACTATGCATGCTGCAATTCTGTTTATATCTGCTGAAGTGTTTTGTTTTATTTTGATCGGTGTATGTAGCAGCTTGTGGCAGCTTTGGCTGGGTGTCTAGCAATCTTGGTTAGGTGTTTCGTCTTTCCCTTTCGTTGGTTCCTCGCCAACTCGGAGGTGCTTGCAAATGATAGGATGGGCTATTTGGTGCCAACCTCGTTGGGATGCTTCAGCTCATTATGATGCTTCTGCACTCCCCCTCTTTCTTTATTGGTGTAACTTGTTTTGTACCTTGTACCGATTTTTAAATCAATAAAGTTCTTTCTTTGCCGTTTTCAAAAAACAAATACTAGTGTTTATTATTAATTATCTCTAGCTTTGTATTTAATATATGACTATATATATTTTTTATTATATTTTGATTTTTATTTGTAGTGTTTTGAATAAATTGTCACATTAGGTCAATTATATATAAAAGTGGTTATGTACATCTTGTTACATATTTTTTTGATAAATATTAAAAACAAAAATTGTGATAAATGTTACACAATTTTTTGACAAAGTTGTTACAATTTTGTTTTTTAATTAACAAAAAAGGAACCTTTATTGATGAAGAAACAAAATACAAGAGATGAAACTTGGATTAATAAAGTATGGAAGTGCATCGAGCATCATAGTAAACTCAACAATTCTGTAGTTTTTTTTTTTTTTTTTTTGGTTTCTGTTTTTTGGGTTTGCTTCTCGCCACCCCTTTGGCTTGAGCTAGCATATGATTGGGTGTTTCCCTTGGTACCAACATAGTTGGGATGAAGGGTTTCGTTATGATGCTTTTTGCTCTCCTCCGCTTTATTAATGTTATCCATATGTATGTACGTTGGATGCTATCAATAAAGTTTTTTTTTTGGTAATAAAACAAAAGAGGTAGCTTAATCATATGGCACCACTTAGCCCAAGATTAGAGAGAGTCCAATTAAAATAGTCAAGAAAGCAAACGAAAACAATAGAAACAACAAATCACCTCTAAGGTAAAATAATCCCATAAGCTACAGATACACGCCCAAGGCCAAAAATAGCTCTGTAGCATCAACAATCAACAACAACTAGCAGATATACACCCAAAGTTTTTACAATTTGTGTTTGCAAAAATAACGTTTTTTGATGTATCATGCTTTTCTTATCGAAGTGTTACTCAACAATTATAGGTTCTATTATATTTCAATTTGTTGAATAACATTTGAATGGAATGCCATCTAAAAAAAATCCTCTATCCATCTTATAGTAACGACAATTCGAAAAATTATCTTGAAAATGGGGGGATGGTGTCGATTTAAAATTGGTGAATTCAAGTTACACCAAAAATGATTTTGGTACATAGATGCACTATATAGTTAAGAAACAAGTTAGCCAAACATTGATGGAGATCTTGAAACAGAGCAAGCAATTTGCCCACCTCATCACAACAGAGCACCCATTTTGTGACCTTCAAACCATGATCTAACTGACCTTAGTAATTCCAGAACACACTGAACTAAAGTCAGGAGAGAGTGGCATAAGAAAGACGCAGACAGAAGGCCACAAAATACACAATGTTTGCCTTTTCGAAGAATCCATGTCCATACAAGACCAAGAAAAGCTATAATCATCCTTTTCTTTCTTTTTTCCTTCACCCAGCTTCATACTTCAACAAGAATGAAATTTTTGTTGGAAAATATTTTTGAAAAAAATCAATTTAATACAAATAAATGAAAATAAAACAACAGAAGAAAGTCCTTGCATAAGAAATTTGGCAAAAGTTGGAATAAATTGTGACTAAGATTAGTATTTAAACACTATGTTTTTAAGATAGAAATTCATTATCGCCTCTAACGCTTGGATTAATGGATGTCCTGCATAGTGGCGGACACAAGAATTCTTTGTAGGAAAGGCTAGTTATATGCATCTAGAATTAATATTAAAATTTTAATTATTTTATTATTGACAGAGATATCATTTATATGTTATAGACAAAGATCCACTTTTTTTCTTTTTTTCTTTTTTTTTTTTTTTTTCCCCAAAATGGAGATTTTATTAGATTCAAGTGTAAAAAAATTAACAACAAATTCAGAAAAAAATTGCTAGAACAAGTGGCCTCCAGCCACTGCCGGTGGTGTATGGGGGTGTCTCACAAGACATTCCCTGCCCTTCTAAGGCAAAACAAAAGTGTTCGGTGCAATACCGGACACCACACGGTCAAGTCCGGAGATCCTGAGGTAGGGCGCGCGAGCCGAGACCTCCGGGAACTCCAAACGAACACAATCATGGATGATCACCGAGTGTTCAAACGGTGACGTCCAAGTCTTGAGGACGGTTAAAAATGGGGTGTCTACAATACATCAGTAGCATAGACCATCAGCATACTCCAGCAGCACAAAAATCTTTAAGCAGAGCAGACCTCACTCTCTTCAGAAGAAAAACCAGTAGCATACTACAACAACATAGACCAGCAAACCTATGGGCAACTCTATGAGCAGACCTTTCACCAGATCTTGAGCATACCTTAGACACAACCCTTTACTAAGCCAATTAAACAGCCCAAACCAATCCACTGAACAACAGCATACAGACCTTGCACCAGGCCACTAACATCAGACCATACAGCAACAAGTCTTACACCACAACAGCAGACCCTTCTCCACAACTACTATGCAGACTTCAGAAGAGCATCATACAACACTAGCAACAAACATACCAGCAACAAACAAATAGCAACAACCAATCTTCAATCCAATCAGCAAAACATAGCAAAACCAAAAGCCTTACTGAGTAGAGCATCTGTTAGCAATAGAGTAAAGATCAGTGACCCTATAGCCAATCTTCTGTTGCATGCCACCAAACTTGAGCCAATTCATTCAACCTCCATTTCTGATACAAAGACTTGTCTCCATAGAAGCATACCAATGTCTACACACAGAAGTACACCACATCAGATCATACACTAGCAGCAGACTTGTCTCCACAGCAGCCAAATCTTTTAGCAGATCTTAGATACATTCCTTTACCTGACTTAGATTCTCTACAATTTGATGCACTAAGTAATGGACATTAGGCAAAGAAGATCTAACCCACAACCCAACCCTCACTTTTACTAACTCACTAAGCTCCTTCATATCTAGTAGATGACCTTTGAATATAACCTCATTCCTAAGCCACCACATTGACCACAACATTGCCACTGGTACCATCACCCAGATTTTCTTTACTAATTTCCTCTGCTTAGTTCCCACCCATCAATAAAGCACAGCATCCAACATAGCAGGAGATACCTAGCATAAATTCCACCATTGCAACAACCTTCCCCAAACCTTCCATATTTCAATACACTACACAAAAAGATGATCCATAGACTCTTCTGCAGCTGAACAAAATGGGCATATAGCACTCACACTACTACCTAGCACCCCTAATCTTTGCAAAACAACTGATGACTTAACCCTTCCTCTCCAAGCCAACCAACTCAAGAAATGTGCTTTAGGTGGTGCCAAATTATTCCATAGCATCTTAGGAACCAGTAAACAAGGACCAGAATTTTTCTGAAGCCAAGTCACACAAATGCCACTGTGAACACACCAGATGAGGATGCAATCCACTTGACAACATCACACAGATTATCATTCAACCTGGGTACATCCTTTTTCATCACTTGCAGCTTCCTTACCTCCTCTACCTCCCAAGCAAACAAAGATCTTCTAAACTGTACTCTCTAGTGACCATCTATGTCCCTCCTTAGCATAAAATAACTCAGTTTTTCATCTTTTTCCATAGAGAGTCTGAACAACCTAGGGAACTCCTCTTTTGACTGCAAATCCATACACCACCTATGATGCCAAAACTTTATCCGACACCCATCCCCAACCACAATCTTCAGCTTTGACACAAAAAATTGATACAACTTAGGATTAACGTCTGCCACTCTCAGAATATCATTCCACAGAACATACTCCATGCCTTTCCCATTCTGTATTGGTATCCACCTATCCCCATCAGTCCCATACTTGCTAACGACAACCCTTTTCCATACTGACTTATCCTCCACCCCATATCTCCACCACCACTTTAGCAACATACAATCATTTATGTCCTTAGCCTTCCTTATACCTAGCCCTCCCTGATCTTTACTCAGTGTGACATCCTTCTATTTTACCATATGAACCTTTCTTTTGAACTTATAACTGCCCCATAAGAAAGCAGCCTTCAACTTATCAATTTCCTTGGCTATACCATTAGGTAATTTAAAGATTGAAATATAATACCCAGGTAAACTATCCATAACTGATTTACCCAAGGTTAGCCTACCAGCAAATGACAAAAACTTCCTCTTCCAAAGAGCTAATCTGGACTTGGCCTTATCCAACACAGGTTGCCAAGTCTGTTTCCTCCTAGGATTTGCACCAAGTGGCAGACCTAAATACTTTAGAGGTAATTTCTGACATAAACAATGCAAGAAAGAAGCAAATTCATGAACCTGATCGTCACTTATTCCTACACCACACACTACACTTTTATGGAAATTTCTCTTCAAACCTGACATTACCTCAAAGCATCTACGAATTCTTTTAACAATAACAATCTCCCCCCATTTTGCTGCACAAAACAGTATAGTATCATCTACAAATTGAAGGTGAGATAGTTTCAACCCTGCAGACCCAACAGTAGCTCCTTTAAAGACACCCAAACTTTTAGCCCTTTCTAGCAGCAGATTCAATCCTTCTGCTACAATATTGAATAGGAATGGTGACAAAGGATCACCCTGCCTCAACCCCTTTTGTAGGCAAAATTCATCAGTAGGTGATCCATTAACTAACATAGAAACTCTTATTGTGGTAACACAAGTTTTCATCCATTTAATCCATCTTTCTCTAAACCCAAAATTTGCCATCATAGAAAACAAAAACTCTCAATTAACTGAGGTATATGCTTTTTCAAAGTCAAGCTTTAATATAACTGCCTTCCCTTTTGACTTCTTCCACTGATCCACAACTTCATTAGCTATCATTACTCCATCAAAAATATTTGTTCCACCCAAGAAAGCTGTCTGAACTTCACTAATAATATCTAGTAACACCTTCTTCAATCTCCTTGAGAGCACCTTAGCCAAGATTTTATATACAACTCCCACCAAACTAATAGGTCAATAATCTGTCAATCCACTAGGACACGTTTTTTGGGGGACAATGGTGATAAAGGAGCTGTTAAGTCCTCTAACCAGTTTACAATGATGATAAAACTCCTTCATAAAGTCAAAAAAATACTCTTCATAAACTTCCAACATTTCTGAATGCATAGCATATTGAACCCATCCGGCCCTGGCGCTTTATTCCCATCACACTCTCCTGCCCGGAAATCACTGCTTCCTAGACTTCTTCCATTGTAAATTCAGGTTGCCTCCACACTCATTACATTACCAATTGGTACAAAACTTCCAGACATCTTTGGCCTAGTAGGCCACTCTTCTGCAAATACCTTTGAAAATGTCTTACCACTTCAAGTCTCACAAGCTCAGGATCTTCAATGTTGACTCCATTAACTACCACCAAGTCCACCATATTTCTTTTTTGCCTCTTGCTTGAAATAATATGAAAATACCTCGTGTTTCTATCCCCATGTTGTGCTCAACTCAATCTAGACTTTTGAAACCATATCCAGTCCTTTCCTTTTCTCAGCTTCCAGACTAGATGTTTTGCCTCCCTTCTAGATTCAACTTCACTGGATGCCAGCTCCCTAGATTCTGCTAATAAGTCATATGAATGCAAATCCTCCGCTACTGTTTTTAGTTGCTCCTCAACCACTCTAAATACTTCTATGTTCCATTTTTTCAGTTCAATTTTCATACGTCCTAACTTTCTTTGCACTCTATATCCAGCCCAGCCTTGTCCCTGGTACTCAGACCAAGCTTGTTTAGCAATTGACATAAATTTTGGGTGCAATGTCCATGCATTAAGGAACCTGAATGGTCTTGGACCCCAATTTCTCTCATCTTCCATCAACAAAAGTGGACAGTGATCAGACACCAACCTAGGTAAACCCCAAATCTATAGCCTAAACTTCTCCAACCATATTGTGCCCAGCAAGAACCTATCAATCTTACTCCACCGCTTCCCATCCAAAGAATTACACCAAGTAAATCTTCTGCCTAACATTGGAACCTCCACCAACTCCAGCTGGTTAATGAAATTATTAAACTCTATCATTCCTCTGTCTCTTCTAATACATCATTTTCTATCCTCAATATTTCTAATTTCATTGTAGTCCCCTCCCATATACCAAGGCTTTTGGAAACTTGTCCTAATATTAACAATAGATTCCCACAACCGTGCTCTTTTGGATAGATTATTAGGACCATATACATTTAGAAAAACACATTCAAATGAACCAACAGCTATACCTAAAATGAGTAGGAAATTTCTTTGACTGCAACATTCCAGTAGCTTAAACACCTCTGGATTCCAGACACTCAATATTTCTCTAGCACTACCTTTAGAATCAACAGCCATAAACCTCCATCCTCTTCCATGGCCAAATTCATCTAATGAACATCTCATCCATACTTCTTTTTTTGGTTTCTTGAAGAAGCAGAACATCCACCTTCCTTTCCTGCAAAACCTGTCTGACTCTACGTCATTTATCTACTCTTCCCAACCCTATAACATTTCAAGTCATTACCTTCATTGATCACTAGTTTATACTCCAAATAGACCCCAATCTTTTTGTCAATTAGGTTTGACCCAGGACACCCTCTTTTCCTTTTTCAAATCGTTTTTCATCATGTAGCTCCAGCTAAACAATTCTTTGAATTACTTCATTCTCTTTGCCTTCACAATTCATCCCCAAACGATGACCAAGCTGCAGAGTTGCTCCTGCTTCCTCCATGCTCTTGTTCCTTCCCCTACTCAGTTCACTTTCATTTGATAAAGATTAAGATAAAACAGGAGCTGCTGCCCTGAATACTGCTTCTCTTTGAAACCCAGATAAGAGTGAAGTTTGTTTTCTCTGTACTCTCCTCCTCCCCCTTCCTCTTGTACCTTCATATCCCCCCAATTTCCTTCGGTGATTAGCATCTCTCCCCACTTGTTCTGACTTGTGAACTGTCGACTGCACATCCTCACTTCCACTAACATCTAATAGCCTTATTGGATTTGAGTTGGGCTAAGCCCTAACACTATTATCTTGGCCTAATCCCAAAATACTAACTTCTGTCTCTAGCCTATTTCTATCACCTCTTAACTTGGCCCCTTCTAACACTACCTGAATATTGATACTAGGCCCAATTTCCTCAGACCCACTAATGCTTTTGACAAACCCAAGGGTCACAATTTCTTCTTCACCAACTACTTCCCCAACTACCTCTCCAACGTCATTCATTCTTCTTGGAATCTCCATCATCATATGCTCCTCCACCCTACAGCTCATCTTACCGTTTGGTTTTTCCACATTCATTTTTGTACCAACCAGACATGTTTCTAACACCGAACTATCACTACCTTCAACATTAATATCATCTCTATGCAGCACAGCTTCGATTATTCCATCCCTAGATGGTATGGCAGCACTACATTGGGCCACATCATAATCTCTGATCTCAATCCCTCTTGTAAACTGTGTACTACCTCTCTGGTCACCCTTAACAGCTGAACATCTATCTTTCTTCTCCTTACCATCAGGATCGTTTAACATCTTCAACCTATCGACAGAAAAAAGCTCTTACTACAAGCTGACATCTCCGAACTCTCAGGACATTCATAAAATCCTTAGTGGGTATATTACTCCATTGCAACTCAATCGTATAGTCCTATTGATGAACTTCATGGATTTTGTTATGACTCGAACTTTCCCACCACCAAAAGAAACATTGTTAATGGTGTCGTCATGTAATTGCACTACTTCTCCCCATACAACCCCTATACTTCTAAATGTAGCCACACTCCATAAATTAAATGGAACACCATAACAACTAATCCACACACACCTTTCTTGAGTAACACTATGTCCCGTATTTTGCTCCTCCATTGAACTACACCATTCAAATATCCATTCCTTCGGTTCCTCCTTCTGCCTTTTCATCTCCATGACTGAATTGAACGTTAGAATTACAACTTTACCTTCACCTGCTCTAATTTTTACCTCCTGGAAACCTCTCTTCTGACATTCCTCCTTAAAAGCTAAAAGGGATAAAAAGGTACGCAGCTTGATGATCAAGCTTTCATACAACCACCCATTACCAGCTTCTGATACTTAAACCACAACTTCCTCTCTACCTTGTACAACACCTTTTCCAACTAAAAACAAATAATAATAATAATAATAATAATAATAATAATAATAATAATAATAATAATAATAATAATAATAATAATAATAATAATAATAATAATAATAATAATAATAATAATAATAATAATAATAATAATAATAATAATAATAATAATAATAAATATGCAAAGAAAATTTTAATATAGACACGCGTAAAACAAAATGTAATGTATAAATTCTGAACTCAACCAAATAAGATGCCATTCAATAACAAATCATCATGCTGGGATATCCAGATGTGGTTATCAGATTGTTTTGGATCCGCTTTTTATGTCCAAATAGCAAAATTTTTGATGTCATATTTTATTATTTTGATCCACAAAAAGAAACTTTATTGATGGGAAATAGCATACAAAGTATGAAAATACATCAATAAACGGGGAAGGAAGTACAAAGAGCATTTGAGAGGGGAACCCTGTCAAATGCTAGCACAAGCCTTGGCTCTTGGTGAGAAACCAACAAGAGAAACAAAGACCAAAAACAAAGGGCAAAAAGCAGCATAACTACCACATCTGCCAACCCCTTATCATTGATTAGTAGTAACTTATGTTATATATTATAGTTCATCAACAGGAAAAAATAATAATGTTAGGGATACATAATTATACTAACTAGATACAATGTTAATTGAACCTTATCTCAAGTGGTGGAATCTACATACATATCTTACCTTATGTTTTAATTAGTATGCTGTTGGTTAAAACTCCTAGCATTAAAAATCTTGTTCACTAACAATACAAAACTGAACAAAAAAAGGACAAAAATATGTTAGGTGGTATTTTACTCAATTCAGTATTTAAAATTAAATGTATTTAAGAAGAATAAATTAAGTTTCCTTTGAAATAAAAATTTGTATCACTTCAAATTTTAAGCACTTCTTAAATATATATATATAAATTATCTAAAGTCATTGACTTTTTACTTAATATGTCAAATGTTAAATTTTTAAGCTGTTATGATAATGTCACTATTGAAGTGTAAGACCACTATATTATTGCCACCATCACCACCATACCACATCACTCAACTACCACCAATAGCCCTCCATCTGCATCAGTTAGCACAACTACCCTATCATAGCATCACCAATGCAATCACCACTAGTTAGCACAACTATCCTATTTTATCATCACCAATGCAATCACCATTAGTGCCACTGTCACCACTATTGTACACCACCACCATTGCCACACAATTGTCATTGTCATTGGTATCTCCACTTTCACAACACCACCACTATCACAACACTACCACCACCATCACCTTCATGACACCTCTACGTCCACCATGATGTTATCATCACTACTACCATCACTACTATCATTATAAGCACCACCATCATACAATTGTCATCACCTCCATTGCCACCTTTGCTAACTCTGTCATATCTCACACAATTATCACCACCACCTCACTCAACTACCACCAATAGCCCACCATCTACATCAGTTAGCACAACTACCCTATCATATCATCACCAATGCAATCACCACTAGTTAGCACAACTATCCCATTTTGTCATCACCAATGCAATCACCATTAGTGCCACTGTCACCACTATTGTCCACCACCACCATTGCCACACAATTGTCATTGTCATTGGTATCTCCACTTTCACAACACCACCACTATCACAACACTACCACCACCATCACCTTCATGACACCTCTACGTCCACCATGATGTTATCATCACTACTACCATCACTACTATCATTATAAGCACCACCATCATACAATTGTCATCACCTCCATTGCCACCTTTGCTAACTCTGTCATATCTCACACAATTATCACCACCACCACAATCCTCATACATCGCGTCCATTATCCCCCACTCCACCAGCTCCACAAATATAAAGTCTATGGAAAATCAATAATTTTTAAATTTTTTTACATGACTTGGTTAAATTCATCACTTATATTTTTATTAAATTCTAAACAATTTTTTATACTAAAAGAGCATATATTTTTCAATACTTTATTTTTAGCCTTCATAATTTAGTTTTTAGTTTTATTATCAATTTAGGCAGTGTTTAATAAAATTGAAAATTAAAAATTAAAGACTTAAAATTAAGTATTAAAAATTGAATGTTGAATTTTTTAAATTGAAATTTTCTTTGATAAAAATTTAAACGTTAAACTAAAACAAATTGCTTGATAAGGGTGTGTGAGAAGCGATAGGGGATGCAAGAGTTCAATGATTTTGCTAATAAACTTGAATTGGTGGATGTACGTATGTTTGGAAGGAAATACACCTGGAGCAATTCACAGTTAGGTGTCTGCTGGAGTAGAATTGATAGATTTCTATTAAATCCGGAGTAGCTTGAATGGTTTAGATTTAAGCTATGGGGTCTTCCTAGCACTTTGTCTGACCATTGTCCAATTTTTTTGAAGGAAGATGAGCGGGATTGGTGCCCTAAGCCTTTCAAATTTTTAAATGCTTGGGTGTTACATCCCAGCTTTATCCAAGAAGTCAAAAAAGTTTGGGTTAGTTCACAAGTAGAGGGTTGGGCTGGCTTTAGAATTATGGCCAAACAAAGATCACTCGAACAGGCACTGAAGATTTGGAATTTGGAGGTTTTTGGTCATGTGGTCTCCAAACTTAAAGCAGCTGAAGCTGAGTTACATTCATGGGATTTAGTTACTGAAGTGAGAGATCTTACAGAAGTTGAAGCTAGAAGAAGAATTGAAGTCAGAAATGTAGTTTGGTAGAGTGGAAAAAGATTGAAATGGATTTGGTTGCAAAAATCTAGATTAAATTGGGCCTTAAAGGAGATAAAAACACTAGATACTTTCACATAATGGCATCCAAAAGGAAAAGTAGGAACCATATTGATTCTATGAAGATCAATGATATTCTATATGAGGAGCCCCTAGAGTTAATACAGGCTATGTGGGCTTATTTTAAAACTTTGTTCACTGAAGATTGGAAAGTGAGACCAAGACTTGGGGGTCAATTTAGATGCATTGATCAAGACCAACTTCAGAGTTTAGAACTAGATTTCTTAGAAGCAGAAGTTTGGACAGCAGTCAAGGAATGTGATGGAAACAAAGCTCTAGGTCCAAATGGGTTTAACTTGATTTGTATTCAAAAAGGCTGGAAGTTCATGAAGGGTGACATCATGGATTTTATGAAGGAGTTTCATGATAATGGTGTGTTGGACAATGGAATTAACTGCTCTTTTGTAACCCTGATTCCCAAATCTGATTGCCCTGAATCAATTAAAGACTTTAGACCCATTAGTCTCATTAGTTCCATTTATAAAGTGTTGTCAAAAGTGCTTGCTGACAGGTTTAAATTCGTATTGCCATCAGTGATTGATAGAGTTCAATTTGCTTTCCTAGGTGGGAGGAACATTATGGATGGCGTTCTTATAACAAATGAGAATGTAGATTGGTGGAAGAAATCAAATAAAAAGGGGTTAATCCGAAAGCTTGATTTTGAAAAAGCATATGACACGGTCAACTGGAATTACCTCAATCAATTGCTGGGGAGTTTTGGTTTTGGATCTACTTGGATCAAGAGGATAAAGGGATGCATCTCTTCTGCTAGGGTCTTAGTTCTGGTTAATGGGTCACCATCATCTGAGTTATGCCCTCAAAAAGGTTTAAGGCAAGGTGATCCGTTATCCCCATTTTTGTTTAATGTTGTAGCTGAATGATTGAACATACTCATATCAAGAGCTAAGGCGATGGATTTTTTTAAAGGTGTTTCAGTAGGTGCTAATGGTTTGAATGTTTCTCACCTGCAATTTGCTGATGACACAGTGATTTTCTGTGAGGCTAAATGGTCTGAAATTTTCACTATTAAAACAATCCTTAGGTGTTTTGAGGTCATCTCAGGCTTAAGGATTAGTTTTTCAAAAAGTGTTGTGTGTAGAGAGGGGGTGGCCGATGTGGAGGTTGATGAGTTTGCTGCAAAGTTGAACTGTCTAAGCCAGAAGTTACCTTTAAAATATCTAGGATTACCATTGGGGGCCAGTCCTAGTAGGAGGTTAACTTGGAAACCAGTTGTGGAGAAATTCAAGAAGAAGTTATCTGGGTGGAAGAGAAGAGTTTTGTCGTTTGCTGGGAGAGTTACACTCATAAAATCTTTGTTGTCTGCTTTACTGGTGTATTACATGTCTCTTTTTAAAATGCCAGACTATGGCTAAAGAGATTGATAGGATTCAAGCTTCGTTTTTATGGAGTGATTCAGAATATCATCGGAAGATCTATCTAGTGAGTTGGAAGGAGGTATGTAGGAGTGTGAAATAAGGTGGTCTGGGGATCAAAAATATCAGGCTAGCAAATGACAATTTGCTAGTAAAGTGGTGGTGGAGGTATGGCCAAGAGAAGGATGTGTTGTGGAAGATGGTAATTTGTGAGAAGTATGGCTCTACAGGGAGAAGGTGGCATCGTTTTCTGGCTGAATCTGTTTCTACATCTAAGATATGGAGAGACATTTTACTAGTAACTCAAAATGCCAGACTGTGGCTAAAGAGATTGATAGGATTCAAGCTTCGTTTTTATGGAGTGATTCAGAATATCATCGAAAGATCCATCTAGTGAGTTGGAAGGAGGTATGTAGGAGTGTGAAACAAGGTGGTCTGGGGATCAAAAATATCAGGCTAGCAAATGACAATTTGCTAGTAAAGTGGTGGTGGAGGTATGGCCAAGAGGAGGATGCGTTGTGGAAGATGGTAATATGTGAGAAGTATGGCTCTACAGAGGGAAGGTGGTATCCTTTTCTGGCTGAATCTATTTCTACATCTAAGATATGGAAAGACATTTTACTAGTAGTGTCATGACCCATACCCGCCCCCCGACGGGATAAGGACATAGCCGGCCAGTAATCACGAGATTACCTATGGCCTCAAACCAAATCAAACTTATTTCAACAGAGTTAACGGGGCCAAACGGAAGCATTTCAAACTTTTGTCCATAGAGCTATGCGTACATGGCACGTCATAACATTTCACAAAAGGATTCGTTAATAACTCACATCAAAAGGAAGTCAATATATACATATACTTTACATAACAGGATCATACAAGACTTAGTAAGCCTAACCAAACTTATTTACAACCGTAATCCAAAGTTCTCGCTAACATGACAAAATGTAACAAGATGGCAAAAAGGGCGAGAAAAAGTCTCGTGCGTGAGACGTATGGGCTGACTTTCCAAAACCTTGACTGTTCCTCACAAACTTTACTGAGGCTGGGTCTGGACCTCCCTTGGCTCACATACAGGCACATGAATAAGCATGAGCAAAAGCCCAGTGAATAATACCGAATGAAGAAGATACATTAGAACAATATACATCAGACGGCCTTGGGCGCAATTCGTATTTCTATCTAGTGTATATATATATAGGTCAAGTGACTGCGGTTCCAAACACATCGGACGGCCTTGGGCCCAATCCATTCATGTCAAACTGGCCTTTGGCCCATTCATTCTTTCGTTCAAGTCAAACTGGCCTTTGGCCCAAGCATTCTTTCATTCATGTCAAACTGGCCTTTGGCCCAACCATTCTTTCATTCATGTCAGACTGGCCTTTGGCCCAACCATTTGGCATAGCAAACAATTGTCCACAATTCAAATTAACGAGCTCATGAGACTTATAAGGAAATAAACATTTGGACAAATACATACTTGAAAATATCTTTATTAAGATATTACTCACAGTGATCGGTTGGTTGATTTGCCCTAGAGCTCGACCCTACACATTACATAACACATATGGGTCACAAACGATTCAATCCGTTCTTAATTCACACATCCCTCTTAGGCTTCTTTCTAATTCTTATAATTCATTCAAAATGGTCGATACATGCCTAAGAGCACTTAGAAGTGAAAGAGAATGAAAAATGAAACACAGAACACTTTTACAAAATTTCTGAAAACGGCGGTCCCCGCTCGAGCAGACCCATTAGGTCTGCGAAAGTACTGGTTGCCTCATTTTTACGATTGAGCGTGAAGTCGGGCGCTCAAGCTGAAAGTCACTCTACATAGCTCCCCAGTCGAGTGTGAACTTTCCCACTTGAGCGGACATCAATGCCTGCAAAATATTCTGGGAGCTCGTATTTTACGCTCGAGCAGCGGTTCCCCCGCTCGAGCGGACTTCAAGAATTCTGGGTTTTCCAGAATTGTTCTTGAAGCTCAAACTTGATATTCAAAGGCTCCAAAGCTCGAATTAAGGTACCAAAAACATGAAAATACATCATACAACATATGGATGTAAACAACACCAGGCCAATTATTCAAAATCATGGTCCAATCTTCAAAGTTAAGCAACATTTCTTGGTATAATCAACGCTCATGCATTCAAACTTCACATAATCTCTATATTTCCATTGTTCAAACATGTATGCCAATTTTTGCCTTCAATTCCATTTCAAATGATGCAAATGGTGTCTATTCTCATGAAACTCAACAAAACCATGCTTGCATGTATGATCAAACTCCTAATCTTGCATAATTGGCATGCTACATGTTAGATTATGACAATTCATGGCAATTCATAGTAATTCTATGCATGCATGAACATATCAACTTCAATTTCATCACAATCAATTCCATTCATGTTCTTGATCACCATTAAATCTTGAATTCACAAAATTACAAACTAAATCCATGAATTTACTCACCTAGGAGCTTTAAACACTCAAGTTCTTTTAGTTTATCTTCCAATTCTTAAACCTTTTGATCAATCTTCAATTTGAGCTTTCCCTCCCTCTCTCTAAGCCGGCCTCACTCTCTCCCTAAGGTATAAAATTTGACTTGAGCCTCCAGACAACACAATGAGAGTGTAATTGGCCCTTTATAAGCTCCTTCATAAACACATTTCTTTAATGTTAAATAATTGAGCCCATTTCATTAATTTAATCTATTTAATTTGATCTGAATCAATTTTCAATTAAATTTCACCGTAGGCTCTAAAAATTACGCTAATCACAATGGCGTGGTCAATTTCAGGTTTTATGGCCGATAGGGGCTTCAATTTAATTTCCAAAGCAGAAAGTTAAACAAATTTTCCTACAGTAAACAAATAAAAATTCAAAACCACATATATTCATATAAATGGCACTCAAAATCATATCAAACACATAATCACAATCATAATTAAGATAAATTAGCATAATACGGACCAGGGTTATCACAAGTAGCTCATAAGAATGTTAGGCTCTTTCAGCTTTACAAGGAGAATATTGAGATTGAAGTAAGAGATGGAGTCAGAATTAGTTTTTGGAGAGATCCTTGGATGGGATCGACAAACTTATTAAGCCAATTTCCTCGATTGTTTCACCTGGTCGTAGCTAAAGAATCTTCCTTGAGTTTGCAAGTAGCTAGAAGATCTCATCAATCTAGGTGGGTTTTTAATTTCAGAAGATCACTTCGGGCTTGGGAAGAGGATGAGTTGGTTAGGTTACAAAATTTTCTAGGATCAGGCCCTGTGTTAAGAAGTAATGCTGTTGACTGCTTGTGTTGGAAACTTATACAATCAGGTGTGTTCAAGGTAAATCTTACTTATGCTTGGGGTTTAGTTAATGATGGCCACATTCAGAGACCAGTTAAACTGATATGGAATAATTTCTCGCCTCTAAAAGCTAAATTCTTTTCTTTGTTAGCTTGGAAAGGTAGATTGAAAACAAAAGGGCTGCTTCACAAGTTAGGCATTTTGGTGAGTGATGATGCTCTAAGGTGCATTCTTTGTCATGAGTCAAGTGAATCAACTGAACATATTATGATTCACTGCCCTTTTGTTTGGAGAATCTGGTCTCATTTTGCTGTTTGGTGGGGTTTTCAGTGGGCTACTCGTAGTTCCATTGAAGATTTCTTGCTATGGTGGATGGGTTGGAAGTTTAAGAAGAAAGTAAACCAGATTTGGAAGGTTTTACCAACTGTTATAATGTGGTCTGTGTGAAGAAATAGGAATGATTGTGTGTTCAATTCAGTGTAGTCTATAGACGTTACCCAAACGCCCCGGGAGGGAATCCCGTTTTGTTCGTTTGGGCTCACTACAGTTCGGGACTCAAATTGTCACGGTTCTAAATTTGAACCAAAGAGTCCAAATCCGGCAAATCGTTTTTGAAAACAGATTTTTTTGTAAAGAAGTGCCAAACATGGACTGCTTTGCCAGATACAGAGTCCCCACCTAAATATTTTATTGGGGGAATTTAGGAAACCTTGACTCGTTTGCCTAAGGCCACGTGTCCGTCATCACCAAAGTTGCCTCGGCTCGGGAACTTTGGTACGATTGGGGAAGGTCAGCTATGAGCACCCCCTCTCGCCCGATCAAAGATCGGCCTCTACTAACCATGATATCTAGTTTTGAAAACATTATGCATTCTTATTCCAATTAATTAGCTAATCTTACTATGTGATGCGCACAACACAAAAGTAAAGACTAGATCGCATAATTTGGAAGAAAGCATCGCATATCCATTTGTTTGGAAATCGGTTTGAAATTTGCTACTCACAAGTATGCTAAAACATGGATTTCGACGAGTTGTTCCAACTCAAACAATCCAACCTTCACCCACAGGCATTCAGGCGGATATATCGTATAAGCATATAGCCACATGGTAAGCATGCTGTCATGTTAACACTTACACTCATGCAAGGATGCTAAAACATAAATGCTTACCGAGTACTCCAAGCTAAAACAGAAACTAGTTAATAATCATATGCATGATCCTAGTTCATGTTAAGATGGCTAATGCAACTCATGCAAGATGCAACTACAATAAGCTCGGCTATTCTATGATGGCATATGATGATGCTACAACTAACACGTATTCAACTTGGAATTGAAATACAATGCAGTTAGTATGATGCGTCGAACCCGGTGCATGCAATACTGATGAATGAATGCACGCATGCATGCATAGCATAAGGTATGCTAAATTAAATATGCCCTAGCATTAACCATCAAAAGCAAGTAAGTAAAAGGGAGAAAGAAATGGGGGTTGGAAGACATGCACACACACACCCACACTTATTACACATTCGCCCTCGCTCGGAGGGTCCAAAAGAATAATTCAAGTTAAACAAATAATTAACTACTCTAGCTAATTAAATATTACAAAGCTTCTAATTAATTAAAAAAAATTAATTACAAAAAAAGTCTAAATATGAAACTGGGGAGACCGCCGCAGCTCTGCCTCAGAATGCGTGGATGATGCATGCTTGACTCGTCTTGCTCAGAAACTCACTGCCATGTCAAAAGCTGCCTCTGTTTACACTGCCTTGCTTCTCTGAAAATTATGCAGGTTTCTAGAACTACTTTGAGCTTCCTCCTGAGTATTGTGGAGTGCCACCGGCCACAATTCAAATCCACTGACCATGGGAATAGGATTATCGGCCAAACATTGAACCACCGGATAGACACTGATGGTCGGTCGGCACCAAAAGTGGTCGACCGGCCATTTCTTCTTGCAAAGCCCTGTTTTGACAGCAGCAGAGGACAGATAGTGCATGGCATGTAATTTTCAAAGCAATGTGTGCATGGCCACTCTCCCAATCATGCTAAGGACTCAAGGGAGTGTGGCCCTCGGTACTCGGGCCACCAATCAAGCATTTCGATGCATGATGGCCAAAGGCACCGTGTTTGCAAATCAATGTAAATGTATGCAACAAAACAAATGAATGCCTTATGCCCTATCATGTAGAGATCAAGGACATCGGCGACCGAGGATTGAGGCGTGTTACGTCACTTTGAGTACGAACGCCCCTCTCCCTCATGCTTGGTTTGACACCCCAAACCAAGCAAAATGTAATGCATGTATGCAATGTGGCTCAAGTATGCAACATGGGCCAAATATGCAACATGAAGCTAAGTTAACAAGGCATGCCAAAATGCAATGTCCCAAACATGCGAGATACAATGCAATGCAACCTATCATGCAAGCTAGGATATGAAATGCAACTAGCTAAACAACATGCAAACGTGCAAAGATGGTACAATGTAAGCATGAAACCAAAATAATGCAACATGTCAAAACATGCAATGGTGGACTTAAACTGAAATGGGAGGCCTCAGCCGTGCCCCAAAACAGTGGCCAAAGATGATGCACATGATGGACAAATGCTCATGCAAACATACACACCAATGGACCTAAAGCTAAGGCACAAAAGGTAACTTTCGAGAACACTCAAAAGATGGCAAACATGGACATTAGGCCAACATGTTAAACTCTAAAAATGCATAGAGGATGATGCCAAATCAACCATGTTATGCAAGCAAGGCATGCAACAATGACCAAAACTTGAAACCAACAAAGGGGTCCAAACCAAATCCCAAAGGACCAAAATGACCTAAATCAGTCCTAAGGTACTCCAAAACAAGACTAAAGCATGCATAGATCATGGTCAAAACATGCTAAGAAATGGGTGCAAAACAAAGGGGGATTCCAGGCCACAAAAGGGAGCATTACTCTACACCTACCCCAACCCAACATGGCATGGATTATGCAAACAAAAACAGAGTTTCAATGCATCAAAATACACCCCAAAACCCACTAATATGGCAGCCCAAATGACTTAAACAAAAGGCATGCACTATGACCCATTTTAAGGCATAAAAGAACAACTCTTCAAGGCATGAAAGGGATGATGAATGCAAGCATACTGTAGACGCGCCCCGCGTGGGGCCGCTTTACAGTTCGGACTCAATTTGATGTCGCGGTTCTAAATCTGAACCAAAGAGTCCAAATCTGGCAAATCATTTTGAGAAAACAGATTTTTAGAAAAAGAAGTGCCAAACATGGACTGCTTTGCCAGATACAGAGTCGCCACCTAAATATTTTTTATGGGGGAATTTAGGAAACCCTGACTCGGTGCCGAAGGCCACATGTCCGTCATCACCAGAGTTGCCTCGGCTCGGGAGCTAGGGTACGATTGGGGAAGGTCAGCTATGAGCACCCCCTCTCGCCCGATCCGAAGAACGGCCTCTACTAACCGTGATATCTGTTTTTGAAAATGTTATGTGTTCTTATTCCATTTATTAGCCTAGAATTACTATGTTATGCGCGCAGCAAATAAGTATTGACTAGATTGCCTAATTTGGGAAAAAGCATTGCATATCCATTTGTTTCGGAAAACGTTTTGGAATTTGCTACTCGCAAGTAGGCTAAAAAACATGGATTTCAGTGAGTTATTCCAACTCGGGCAACCCAACCTTCACCCACAGGCATCCAAACAGTTTATCAAATAAGCATCTAGCCACATGGTAATCATACTATCATGGCAACACCCACACACATGCGAGGATGCTAAAACATAAATACTTACATCGTACTCCGTGCCAAAACAATAAACTAGTTAGTAATCATGCGTGATCCTAGTTTATGTTAAAGTGGCTAATGCAACACATACAGAATGCGATTAAGATAGGCTCGACTAATCTATAATGACATGTGAAATGCTACAACTAATCACGTATTCAATTTGGAATCGAAGTACAAATGCAGTTAGAGTGATGTACCGAGCCCGGTGCATGCAAGACCAATGGATGGATGCACGCATGCATAGCATAACGTATGCTAATTTAAACATGTCCTATTACTAACCATCATAAGCAGGTAAGTAAAAAGGAAGAAAGAAGTGGGGATTGGAAGACATGCACACACACGCACCCACACTTATTACAACTTTACCCTCGCTCAGAGGGACCGAAAGAATAATACAGATTAAATAACGAATTAACTATCCTAGCTAATTAATTATTGCAAACCACCTAATTAGTTAACAAACTAACTAAGCTAGGAAAAACAGTAAACCGCCTCGGGAAGAGAGCTCGATGCAATGCATGCTTGGTCTTGCTTGGGAATTTAATGCCATGCACAATCTGCCTCTGTTTTCCCTGCTCTGCTCCTCTGAAGACTGTCAAAGTTTCAGAGTTGCTTCTCTGGACATTGGGGGATACCATCGGCTGAGTATAATGGTCACCGGCAGTGGTCTGGTGGTCATCGGCACATAATGAATCCATCGGTTGCCAGTTTATTGCCGGTTGGCACTCTATGAAGTCGATTGGCAGAGAATGCCTGCAGAACCTGTTTGACAGCAGCAGAGGACAGGACTTTGCATGGCAATACAATTTAGGCCATATATTCACCAATCATGTTCCTTATCATGTGAGTGAGTCAAAGGGACATGCTTTTTGGTTCTCAGACCATCAATCGCGCATTTCCATGCATGATGGCCCAAGTGACCAAGTATGCACATTTTGATGTTAAGTGCAATGCAAACCAACAAACCAAAGGGGTCCAATCCCTATCACTAAATCAAGGGACAAGATATGCATGTTTAATGCAACCTAGGCATGTTAGCTAGGGATGCAACATGGCAATGCAAACAAGCAAGCAATGAACAAGCATGCAAGCTAGTGGACATGCAAGACATGGTGCAATAAAAGCATGCAAAGTGTAAGACATGTAACAACATGTAAAGATTGGACTTAAACATGATTTGGGGAGCTCTAATTAGGCCCAAAATAGTGGCCATAGTGCCCAAAATGAAGGACTAAAACGCACACACACATGCATGCAAAGGATGTCCAATACTTCAAGCATTTAAAAGCAATTCTCAAGCACAATTAAGAGAATGCAAACATGGATAAATGACATGCATTAAGCTCTGAAAATTATGCAAGAATATGGTGCTAAACCAAGTAAACAAAATAGGCTAAGCATGAAATAAATGGCCCAAGTACTTGAAGCAAGTCAAAGGGACTTAAACCATGACTAAGCCAACCAAGCCTCACAAGGCCTAGGGGGCTTAAAACAGGTCCAAGGCAGACCTAGACCATGCAAAGGGGACCCCCTAGATGGCATCTAAGTGGCCCAAATTCAAAGGCATGTACAATGGCCAAAACATGGAGCATATAACACAAGCTCATAAGCCATCAAAGAGACATCCAAGGCAAGCACATAAGCATGCAAAGGGGACTGAAATGACATGGTAGATAGTTCCAAACCACTAAATCAATGCAAGAATGTCATGCTATACATTCACACACTTAAGGCCAACAAGCCGGAATGCAAAGGGGCTATACTAAGCATGCCAAAGCCGACCCAAACAACCTAGGACAGACCTTAAACATGGCAAAATATGCACAGAAGCTTAACAAAGCTAAGCCTAAAACATGCTAGAACAAGGGTTTACAACCTAAGGCATGTTAAGGCAACAAAGTGGCATTAGAAGGTAGGTATGCTAAGCATGCATGGTGTACCAAAACCAACAAAAAACAGAGGCATATTATGACATAATAAGCACAAAAAGCAGCCAAGGCATGGCCGACATGAAGCTTAGCTAGGTTCTCCCTCAAGAGGCCAAAAATGGTCCATTTCAACGACAACATGGAGAGGGGGTGACCCTCTCCTTCTCGGGACCTCAAGGCACCATCCTCACATCTGAAATCCCTCAAGATTTCAGTGGTGAGGAGGCCCAAACACCAAGGTCTCAGAGCTCACTCAAAATAGCACAAAATGGAGCCTTACAAGGCTTAGGAGGGGTCAAACAACCTCAAACAACAAAACACCCTGAATAAACTATTTAGAGGGCCTAAAAACAGAACTTTTTTGTATGATATGCAAAGCCAAAAAACAATTTCAAGATAGATAAAAATACAATGCAAACATGGGGTAAAATGGGACTAGTTTCTTACCCTTGTTGACTTTCTTCAAAGATGAAGCTCCAACAGCTTCTTTGAGCTCAAAACAGCTCAAGAACCTCAAGAACAACCTCTGGTCCTTCAAGAAATCAAGTAAAGGTGTAACACTATGTGTTTGTGTGCAATAGTAAGACACAAACACACTTAAACACACACAAAGGCTAAATGAGAGAGAGGTATAGAGATAGAATATATATCAAACCCTAAACCTAAAACCAGAACTCTCACACTAATTTTCTCTCCAAAATTTTTAACCTAGAGCCAAGAGGGGAGGGCTCCTCTTATAGAGGAGCCAATCTTGTAAAGCTTACAAGGTAAGCTAACAAGGGGTCCATCCCTCCATACACGTGTATGGAGGGGAACAAAATGACATACAGTTGTCTTAAAATATCTGCAAAAGCAGATGAACAGTAATCGGCTGCTCAAAATTGCGATTTTGTAAACAAGGAGTGCCGACCGGCAACAAACAGTGCCGACCAGCAATATATATTGCCGATGGCAACAAAACACCAGCCGGTGGCCTCTGGCCATGGCCAGTGATGTGTGGGGTTGCCTCACAAGGCATTCCCTGCCCCTCCAAGGCAAAGCACAAGTGTTTGGGGCAAAACCAGTCACTAAACAGTCGAGTTCGGAGATCCTGAGGCAAGGCCCGTAGCCGAGACCTCCGGGAACTCCAAACGAACACAAAAATGGATGATCACCGGGTGTTCAAACGGTGACGTCCAAGTCTTGAGGACGGTCAAAAATGGGGTGTCTATAGTTGCCCCTCTTTGACAGAACTCGAAAGTCATAACAATGACGGGAGTGAATGTCAAAGCCCAGAGACGACCCATTTTTGACAAGGCCGAAGACTTAGGCAAACAAGGTATGCGCCCGAAGGCAGGGGCAAAATGCAAGACAATGCACAAAGCCAAGCATAACTTATGATCAAGCAAAGAAAAGCTGTAACGAAGCACACATGCAACAGTTTTAAGCTGGCATATAACAAACTACACTACAATGTAAAAAGGATGAAAGAGAATTATACAATTCTCGATACTTCTCACTCGGAGGATACAATACCTGTGCGGCTCGTCTGGTTGCACCAGCCTCAAATGAACCATACATACAATATCGTGCCTGCAAAGAAAACAACACAACAGGTGCGATGTTATTAGCAACATGCATGACAATGCAAAAATGGATGCGAAGTGATATGCAATATATACAAAACAATGTATAAACAATGAAAATGAAGATGCAATGGAATTGAAACAATGCAAACTATATGCAAAGCAATTGAATCATGATCCAATCGTGAGCAGTTCGAAACCACGCTTATGTCAAATAGATTGATGGAGGTAACAAGTCCATCTACCATAGAACGGTCTACTGAACTACGGGTAATGTAGACGGACGCAAGAACAAGTATTGGGGGGATTGACATAAGTGGGGAAATGACCCGCTGGGGAAAGGACTACGATCCTAATGCTGGATGCAAAAATTACACTACAATGCAATGTATAATGGAAATGCTGGGGAAATGACGATGGATATGGCACGCGGGCCAAACCAAATCTTGCCTAGGCAAGGCATGTACGCATACAAGCCACGTCTAACATAGAACGGTCCACTGAACTATGCTTCGACATGAAAAGTATGGGCACATACCAGACCAAGCTCAACATGGAAAGACGCAAGTCGTAGGCAGAGGTGATGCAATGAATGCATGCGATCTACAATGCAGTGGATATGGCGCGCGGGCCAAACCGAATTTTGCCTAGGAAGGGCATGTACACGTACAAGCCAGGTCTAACATAGAACGGTCCACTGAACTATGTTTTGACGTGAAAAGTATGGGCACATACCAGACCAAGCTTAACCTGGAAAGGTGCAAGCCATAAAGCTACAATGCAATATATAATGAATATGCTGGATATGGCACGCGGGTCAAACCAAATCTTGCTTAGGAAAGGCATGTACACGTACAAGCCGCGTCTAACATACAACGGTCTACTGAACTATGCTTCGACATGAGAAGTATGGGCACATACCAAACCAAGCTCAACAAGGAGAAGCGCAAGCCATAGATGGAAGGTGATGCAGTGAATGTATGCAAATAACAATGCAGTGGATATGGCACGCGGGCCAAACCAAATCTTGCCAAGGAAAGGCATGTACACGTACAAGCCGCGTCTAACATAGAACGGTCCACTGAACTATGTTTCGACGTGAAAAGTATGGGCACATACCGGACCAAGCTCAACATGGAAAGGCGCAAGCCATAAAAGCTACAATGCAATATACACTACATTATAATGATGCATGGCAATGCAACTATATTTTTTTGTTTTGTTTTTGTTTTTGAAATGCAAAAGCATGATGATGCATGATTTCGAAGTGCGCGACAATGCGCGGCTTTGAAGATACATGACAATGTAAATGGACTGTGCACATCAATGCACTAAAGGTCTTGCACCTTCCGAGGATTTAAGGTCTCCTAGACCGTGGATATACCTATGCGACTCGTTTGGTTGTACCAGCCTTAAATGAATCGTACATACAATATCGTGCCTGCAAAGAAAACAACTTAATAGGTACGATGTTATTAGCAACAATATGCGTATTAATGTACTTGAAAATGCGTGACAACGCAAAGCAAATGGGAAGCATAACAATGCTGTGAAAGCACAGATATGTAAGTGGAGCACGCGGTCTACGCAGGCAACAAAATCGATCGTAAGCGTGCGGTCCACGCAAGTAATGATATTGAACGTAAGCATGCGGTCTACGCAAGTCATGGAATTGATTACAAATATGCGGTCTACGCAAGCAAAACATGCGGTCTACGCAGGTAACGAAATTAAACAATTATGCGGACTATGCAAGCAAAACAGGCGGCCTACGCGGGTAATGAAATTGAACAATTATGCGGTCTACGCAAGCAAAACATGCGGTCTACGCAGGTAATGAAATTGAACAATTATGCGGTCTACGCAAGCAAAACATGCGGTCTACGCAAGTAATGAAATTCAACAATTATGCGGTCTACGCAAGTAATGAAATTGAACAATTATGCGGTCTACGCAAGGAAAACATACGGTCTACGCTGGTAATGAAATTGAACAATTATGCGGTCTACGCAAGCAAAACATGCGGTCTACGCAAGTAATGAAATTGAACAATTATGCGGTCTACGCAAGCAAAACATGCGGTCTACGCAAGTAATGAAATTGAACAATTATGCGGTCTACACAAGTAATGAAATTGAACAATTATGCGGTCTACGCAAGCAAAACATGCGGTCTACGCAGGTAATGAAATTGAATGTATGCAAAATGCAATGAGATGCGCAAAACACCGCGATGCGTTAGACAACGCGAGTGCAGAAGACAGTGCAATTGACTTGAAATGCACCAGACAGTGCGATTGATTTGAAATGCACAAGACAGTGCGATAGATTTGAAATGCACAAGACAGTGCGATAGATTTGAAATGCACAAGACAGTGCGATAGATATGAAATGCACAGGGGGGAAACTTTTGAGTTTCGTAAAAGCCAAAAGGATACGGAAAGGATACACCTTGCACGAATTCGAGTGCCACGCACAGAAGACACGACCCTAGGTCACAACGAAGGTCGGTTGAGTGTCGGGGATGCACTGTTTTGCACTGTTTTGAGCAATGAAGGCCTTGAACCCCACAAATAACTCAAACAAGGGTGCAGGAGGCTCCAAAATCACCGTAGGAGACCACCGGATGTCCACCGGCCATCAAAATGTATCACCGGCCATCCACCGGCCATCATACAATTCCATCGGCACAATATTTTGCCGACCGGCAAAGAGTGTGGCCGACCGGCAAAGAATTCCTGTATCGGGGCAGTTTTGTCAATTGGCCACGGGTCTTTTAAAATAGGGTTTCTAACCCTATTTTCTTCACTCCTCCTTGGTCGAAAATCCTCCCCCTACTCTCTAGGGCATTTTCCTTCCTTGATTCTCTCTTTTTCTTGCGTTCTAGCTCCCATTTCGTTGTTCGATTCGCAGTCTCCTTCGCGTTTCGGACATTTTCAACCGAACAAAACTTCGTTTCGGTGTTTCTTTCTTGATTTTCGCCACTCGGGGCTTGTTTCCCTCGAGTTTTTATCGATACCCATGCCTTTTCCACACTTCGGCTTTTCCAGCCTTTTCCGACCCTCTCGGGGTTTGACTTTTTGTTGACTTTTCGCCCTTTTTTCCCGGTTTTTCGTCTTCCGGCCATTTTCACATTCTCTTCGAGATGGCGGAAAATCTTCCACAGGGCGGGGCTCCTCCAAAGCTCGAGATGGACCCTGAGGCCTAGCCCTTGCCACTCCGTATCCGGCCGTTCGATCCGGAGACCTACAGGTCTGCAGTTCATGAGATGCTCCCCGACGGACTACGCCAGTTTAAGAGCTTCGAGAGGCACGTGCCATGCGAGCTACTACTGCGTGAGCCTACTTCCCATCTATCCTTCGGCGCTTCCGAGGTAAGTTTCCTTCTCTGCTTTACTTTCTGCAATGTAGGATACAAAACTGCCGTAGCTGGTTGTGCTCTTTAACTGCTTTAGCTCAGATACCCTGTATACTGTAGTTGATTGTAAACATACGTGCAACTGATATCTGTTTAGGACTGACGCATGCACACACACTTCACTGGCTTTGAATCACCCAAACACACGGTGCACACTGTATTTCACTGCATACACACTGGTACCCAGTATCTACTTGAGTCTGAAAACACGCACGCATGCTACATCTGCTCTGAACCACCCAAACACGCTAACGCATCACATGTTGCAGTTTACTGTAAGCACACCGGTACCCGGTATTTGTTTGAATCTGTTAAAACTTGCACGCGTACTACATCTGCTCTGAACCACCCAAACACGCTGACACATCACACGCTGTAGTTCACTGTAAGCACACTGGCACCCGCTATTTGTTTGAATCTGTTAAAACTTCCACGCGTGCTACATCTGCTCTGAACCACCAAAACACGCTGACACATCACACGCTGTAGTTCACTGTAAGCACACCGGCACCCCGTATTTGTTTGATTCTGAAAACATGCACGCGTGCTGTATCTATATGCTTCTTAGAACTGCATTTTGAATATTGCCTTGCATTTGTTGTTGTTTTGTTTTGATTACAGGGGGATTCCCATACCATCCGCGGGTATGGGAACATCGTCGCTCGAGAGTGGTACCTCGAGCTGCCAGATGCGGTTCGTGACATCGTCAACGAGACCGGCTTTGGCATTTTCTGCAGGGGGCTCTCTCGACTGACTACCTGCCGGCCCTTGCTTGCTGCTCTTGCGGAGAGGTGGTGGGATACCACCGACTTCTTTCACTTCTCCGTCGCAGGGGATATGACGATGACCCCTTACGACTTCTCGGTGCTTACTGGCATTGGGATGGGGGGCGATCCGATCCCCTTCGACACAGATATGGATGAGTGGGACGCTGCCCAGCTATACCTGCTTGGTACATAGCCCCCCCTCGCTCGAGTGGGGTTCGTCAGGTATTCGTGGTTTGAGAGCCACTTTCGGGTCCAGCCGGCCTTGGCAGAGGAGGCGCAGATGTCCCCAGAGGAGGTGGACCAGTATGCACGGGGCTTTATCATGTTCCTCTTCGGGACGACTCTCTTCGCCGATCGAGCGAACACCGTGCCCTTATGCCTACTGAGTGCGCTGGTGGACGTTAGGCAGATCCGCCATTACGACTGGGGTGGCGCCGCTCTGGCCACTTTATACGGTTATATGAGCTTTTCTTCACGCCTCAGCGGATAGCTCCTTGGTGGCTACTGGCGAGCCTGGGAGGTACGCCCTCTTCCCTTTTTACGTTCCTGCTTTCTGTATTCTGTACACTGCACATATACTGTACACTGCCCTATACTGACTATACACTGCACACACTGCACATTTATACTCTGTTTTACACTGACTGCACACTCTGCACACTCTGCACAATACACTGCACAACACATGGTTCTGCTATTTCTGCTTTATTCTGTATTCTGCCTTATCTGACAGTCATACTAATATCTGTTCTACAGTTATGGGTGTATGCCTACTTTCCTAGGCTTGCCCCAGTACCCGATGAGGAGATCCTGCTCGGCGTCCCCTTCTCTCATCGCTTCGACGTGCGATGTGTGCGGAGACCACGGGAGTCTCTTACTTTCTTCCGCCGATACTTTGATACCATCACCGCCGCGGAGGTATGTTCAACTTTAAGAGTTTATTTTTTGGCTTTGCTTCACACCGCATGTTTTCAATAACGGTAGATAATAAACTGCATTTCATTTTCAGATCACCTGGCAGCCCTAGGCTCCGTTACCGGCTGTGGTGAGGGATCATTATGAGGTCGCAGAGGAGACTGCCCGTTGTCGGATCTTGTTGAAGGCCCCGGTCTGTCGGGCTTGGTACCTGGGTGAGCGCTTCTTGCGTCAGACCCTGGGTTTACCGGAGCAGATAGTTCTGGGTCCACCTCCTATGCATATGAGGCATACAGAGAGATTCTCTCTTGAGCAGATGAGGCACTTCACCGTCGGCTGGAGTGAGGAACATCACAGAGGCGAGGGCGACTACGCAGAGTACGTCCAGACCTATATTATGAGACCCTTGAGCGGTGGTCACCGAGCTGAGGGGGAGAGGCCAGCGGCGCCGGCAGCTAGAGCGGGACCTGGGGCTGGAGCGGGCACATCGAGGAGGGCTCGAGTGCATGACAAGAGCGGAGCTCAGGGGGGACGGGGGACTGGCTGGCCTGCCTTGCCCACTGTGCTGTCATATAGAGGGCAGGATGGGGTGACCTACCAGATCCCCTTCGCCCCTCCCCCGGCTGGTCATGAGTTAGCCGGTATCCCCAACTTGCCTCCGGTATGTATTACTTCATTTTGCATCTTGCATCTGCATTTCATTTCAGTTTATTTGATATTTCGCAGAATACTGATGTATCTTATACTTTTACAGGCGTCCTCCGAGTATACCCAGCAGTCCGTGGAGCTGAATGCCTCCATGATGGGGATGCTGCAGCGGACCTTTGACCTCCTGGCCCTCTACAGTATTCCGGTATGCCCTTCTGATGACGGTCTCAAACCACTCATACACTGCCTTACATTATCTGATGCACGACACAACACCTGACACGCTGATCTCACAGCATCTGATACACTGCATACACTGCATTCTGCGCTGTTCTCTGCTCTGATAAACTGCCCACGACATTCCCACACTGTATACTGCATTCTGCATTGATAAACTGCTCACGGCATTCTTACACTGTACACTACATTCTGCACTGATACACTGCATATACTGTATTCTGATGTATTTGCCTTTTGTGCTTTTCAGCCTCCCTTCCAGATTCCTCCGGTGGGTTGTGCTCCGGCTGGGCCCTCTATCCCTGCTCGAGGAGGGCGTGGAGACGCTGCACGTCCCCGTACCAGGGGACGGCGTACTCATGTCGGGAGTAGTTCTCGGGCGCCGACCCCTGATGATGATGATGATGATGATGATGACGAGTCCGAGGCAGAGTCGGAGGCGGAGTCATCGGAGGAGGAGACTAGAGGCGGTTCTGGCTCGGGCTCTGATGACGATGCTGATGATGCTCCTGGACCTTCGTCCAGGAAGAGGACCAGGACAGACTGATAGCCCTCGGAGCCGCTTGACACGGATACAGATTTTTGTTGTTTTTCTTCTTTCTTGTACTTTTCTTTTTGTTGGTAGTTAGGATACTTTGTACTGCCGCACGTAGAATTTTGTCTCCAAAACTTGTGTATTTGAAAAGATGATGAAATGAAACAGGCTTTTTATCTAAAAAAAAGTGTTTATATCCGTATATCTTTACATTTCATACTTTGCATTGCATCACCCCATATTACACCTCAATGTAAATGAAATTGATTGGTTGTTTGAAAATTGAACACTTGCACTGTAATAATCAAATAACTAAACAGCCAGCAGCAAAAATAACCCAAGTAACCCACTGCCTGATTCTGGACGCACAGCCCTTACTCTACTGGGGATTAATCTGCATACAGCCCGTAACACAGCACTTGGTTTATTCTGCATGCGGCAAACTTTAAACAAAACAGCCCAATCAAGACGGCCTTCAAAGGTGAAACCGGCTAGGGTTAAAACATGCTCGAATGCCCCAAATTTTCCCTTCCTTCTTTTGCTTCGCACAGATGTAGAGAATGGCACAGCACTCTGAACATAAATGACTAATTTTTGGAAAAGGGGTTTTCTTAACCAGCGTATCAAGCCTACAACTGGATACAGCGGAAAAGGACTCGAACAAAGGGGTACACGACCTAAACACAACGAGACACGCTCGGAAGAGACCTAAAACAAAGGGTGAGGTAAACAGAACAAAAGATACGACATACAGACGCGTTAACGAAGACGGGGGACCTCAGATCACGAGGAGCCAGTTTCTTTGGGTATTGTTTCCCACCCTTTTCTCATTTGTGATTCCCACATCACTCTGGCATTCAAGCTCGGTTTTTCTCTCAAAACCCTTTGGCTCGCTTTTTCCTCTCAACTTACACCTCTCTATTCTTTATTCTCTCATTTTTATCCCTCCCCGGGGTGTTTAATGGATGAATAGGGAGTTGCGGGTTCATGCCCAACGCCGTTAGCTCACAGCTATTTCTTCTAGTGGGTAGAGTGCCCTCCTGGCAAGTATGTTGACGACGGGGGGAAGACAGAACGCCTGACTCAACTGTGCCCCTAGTTCATCATTTTGACCATTTTTTGTTTTGGTTTTCTACTAAAACAGTTTTAATCAAGATGAGAGTCAGATTAACATACTTGTTCGATTTTTGATTTGAAAACCATGCAAGTCAGGCTGTGAGCACTGAAAATTTTCCTTTTTGAGTCCAGGAAAATGGTCCAGTTTTGGAAAATGGAACAGTTTTCGAGAAAATAGTCATCCTCAGTAAAAAATTTCAAAAACTATTTTTCAAACAGTCAATGCTCAACGAGCATGGAACTTACTCTTTGAGATGCGCAACCTCGGATCGAAGGCAATGGAAAATTGCCCTTGGCTTGAAAGGGGTGGGTGGCAACGGAAAGTTGCCCCTGGTTTGAATGGCGGCTTGCGACGACTCGTGGCAACGGAAAGTTGCCCCTTGTTTGGATGGTGCCGCAGCAGTCCGCAAACAGTCTTCATTGGTGGTGGTCGAACTCTTGGACACAGAGATGACAAAGACGGTTATAACAAATATATGGACACAGTCACCTTGGGGCCGTCGGCGACTGGACTTTGGGATGAAATCGAAACCATTGCACAGACTGAGACGCTATGAAAGCGTTGGGGGCTGGACTTCATGATGAGGTTGCCTACGTATCCCAAACATGGGAATCAAGCCTTACGTAGTTCCGGTTAAGGTACACTCGGGTATTTTAACCTTCACTTTTCAGGCTCTAATTTTTGCCAAGTTGCCCGATGCGGGTTTTCGACCTTGCGAGCTTCTTTTTCTTTTTTTGATTTCTTTTTCTTTTGCTTTTCATATTTTTTTCATCTTTTCTTTTGTTTGTTTTTTTTTTTGCTTTCTTTTTGTATTTTTCTCTTGCTCTAACTTTTGCCTGGGTCGCCCTTCCGGGTTTTCGGCCCAGCGAGCCTCTCAAAGGGTAAAAGTGTAACAAGTCCATGCCAAATGGTTTTTGAAGTCGAAGCCTCTTTGTGTCTAGAAGAACGGTTGTTGCACTGATTTGCGAAAGGATCCATCATGGTTGTTCCACGAGCTTCTTCTGATGAGATTTAATCTTTTTGATTGGCCTCCGGTGCCTCTTGTTCGAGGGCTGCTTCTGATCTGGCCACGCGGGCCTTCTCCGACAGTTGACCGTTGGATGTTCCGGATGAGTTCGTGGTTCGAAACAAACAGGTCGAATCTTGAGGCTGAGAGCGATCCTAGGCTGCGCGATCTCAAGAGTGATGCCACATAGGTCTTCACAGGGCTGTGTAAACATTTGTTTTTGAAAGTTTTTAAGAAAATGACAAATCACTCACACCGAAGATAGTGTGGAACCAATCTGGATCAAGCCAGGGTCCTTTTCAGTATTCATGCTGACAAGTGTGGTTTCATTCATTAAAAAGCTTAGCATGCCTCTCTTTCTCTCAATTTGATCAAAGTTTTGCAAAATCCGAGGAATTCCTTCCTCTTCGTTTTTATCACCGCAGTGTTCAAAAGGGGTTTTTGAAAAACTTAGGTTAATGCAATGAATTTGGCGCGCAGGAGAGCAGGCGAGATGTACTGTCAGCCCATTCGAATCCTCTGGCACAACTAACTCACACTGAAAGCAAGCATGAAAATGAGATAACCACAACTGTTTCATTCAGATTTGTTGGTATAACTGGTCCCTTGGCAGAAACAGACTCAAAAACAAAAATGGGTAATTACAAGACAAAACGGCGTTCGAGGCAACAACCCCAGAATCACCTGGTATTCTAAACAAAGGGGACTGACTCGCTACAACAAGACAGACCCTTAAGCAAAAAGACTGACTCAAGACAAAGAGACAGACTCAAAACAAAAAGGCTGACTCGATACCCGAGCCAGAATTTACAAAGCTAGCGTTCACAGATGCTCAAAAAATGCGTGCCAGACGCCACATCCAAAATACACCAAATGCCACCCGCAGGTGGTTCACTTTCTGATCACATACTTGCAGTATCTGTGTCCTCAAAATCCAATAACTGGGTGGTAACGGACTTGGCTGAGGTGGGCGGGAGGATAACCTCGTTATCAATCAAATCTTGCACCTCATGACGGAGGCGAAAACAATTGTCAGTAGCATGGCCTGTCTGCTGGTGGTACGCGTAGTACTGAGCAGCATCATGCGTAGCAGGGAGATTCTTCGGGAGAGGCCGAGGCTCTAAGGGTTTAAGGTGTCCCCTCTCAGCAAGAATCTGAAGTGCCTTGGACAGAGGCATGTAGGGAGCATGAAAGGTCCTGCGCCCCCAGGGCAAGTACTTTGGAGTCTGAGCGCTCTTACTAGCCGCACAAGCGAAAGGGTCGGCAGACGCCACCATAGCTTTCTGATCTTTCCCAGGTGCAGGGACGGGAACAGGAGGAACTATTCTGGCATGATGGGGCCTATCCCGATTTTCTGACTGGCTTGAACTACCCTCAGGTGGAGTGGGGAAAGCATCCTCCACAGTTTTTGCCACAACTGCGGATATCTATTGCTTGTTCATCCCCGCGGCTTTCAAAGCCTCGACTGCCCACAGCAGTTGTTCAATGGGATCGGCATCTGCCTTCATTTCATCTTTTCCTCTGGCCTCAGCCTGATCGAGGGTTTGGGTTGATGTCGGCATGTCATTGCCAAAGCTGGAGGCCATCTCCGGTTGGCTAAGTTCAATCACGATTCGCCCCAACAGCGGGGGCTCCTGGGGTACAAAACTCCCGGCATATGGTGCGGCTGGAGGTGAAGCTGACATTCCGTAGGCGAGATCCACCACAGACCTCTGGAGATCACCTATCATCCCCATTAGTTCAAATGTAGTAGGCTCGCGAGCCTAGTATAGCTGGAGGGCCCAAACCGGATGCGCAACAGGCGACCTGGGTGGATGTGCCATATCAGTATTGGTCTCACCTTGCAGAGTGATCCCTTGCTCTAATGCAGCTGTCATAATCACGATCTCTTCCGAATTCTGCGTCATCATAAGTCCTGCCTTAGCAAGGGGGAGTACTAGCTATTCTGTACCAGCTGTTCGAACTAAAAGAGACAACAAACAGCATTTTAGCCCAAACAGATCAAACACGGGCGTAGCTGAACAACTGCACTCTACTACTGATCACTGTTCCCCAGAAATCACTGTCCCCAAAACTGAACTTGATACCCGCAGATAACTGATTTCTTAACAACACTGATACTGGTGCCCTCAGGTCTCATACTCAAACTTGCAAACTGATATGTACTTTCCCTGTAGAGATACACTCTAAAAGCACATAACAAGTAAAGAGAGCCAAAACAGCCCTATGTTGGGGTAGGGTTTCCCTGTCCTATTTTGTTAGGAGCTAGGGTTCCACTATGCACGCAGCGGTTTCAAACAACCTAACATCGAGTAAGCAGCCTGTCCTAACTTGGAATGGTCACTATGGATCCGAATATGCACTAGGCTGAATGGTCGAAAATGGTGCCCCGGTAAAACCGGCGTTTGTGTTCCCATACTGTCAGAGCCCATAACCGGTCAGCCTTATGGTCATGCCTTGACAAGATAAGCCTCCGGCAAACCGTTCAGGAATGGCAGATGGCAAACACTGTGTTTCTAGGCGCACTAATGGACATGCAATGCAAAGAAACTGATAAGTGTAATCAAAATAGAATATCACGAGTTCGAGTCAAGCTCTCAAAATTCCCCAACAGAGTCGCCAGAAATAGTAGACGCGCCCGCATGGGGGGCCTCGCTGCTGTTCGGACTCAATTTGATGTCACGGTTCTAAATCTGAACCAAAGAGTCCAAATCTAGCAAATCGTTTTGAGAAAACAGATTTTTAGAAAAAGAAGTGCCAAACATGGACTGCTTTGCCAAATACAGAGTCGCCACCTAAATATTTTTTATGGGGGAATTTAGGAAACCCTGACTCGGTGCCGAAGGCCACATGTCCGTCATCACCAGTGTTGCCTCGGCTCGGGAGCTAGGGTACGACTGGGGAAGGTCAGCTATGAGCACCCCCTCTCGCCCGATCCGAAGATTGGCCTCTACTAACCGTGATATCTGTTTTTGAAAACGTTATGTGTTCTTATTCCATTTATTAGCCTAGAATTACTATGTTATGCGCGCAGCAAATAAGTATAGACTAGATTGCCTAATTTGGGAAAAAGCATTGCATATCCATTTGTTTTGGAAAACGTTTTGGAATTTGCTACTCGCAAGTAGGCTAAAAAACATGGATTTCAGTGAGCTATTCCAACTCGGGCAACCCAACCTTCACCCACAGGCATCCAAACAGTTTATCACATAAGCATCTAGCCACATGGTAATCATACTATCATGGCAACACCCACACACATGCGAGGATGCTAAAACATAAATACTTACATCGTACTCCGTGCCAAAACAATGAACTAGTTAGTAATCATGCGTGATCCTAGTTTATGTTAAAGTGGCTAATGCAACACATACAGAATGCGATTAAGATAGGCTCGGCTAATCTTTAATGACATGTGAAATGCTACAACTAATCACGTATTCAATTTGGAATCGAAGTACAAATGCAGTTAGAGTGATGTACCGAGCCTGGTGCATGCAAGACCAATGGATGGATGCACGCATGCATAGCATAAGGTATGCTAATTTAAACATGTCCTATTACTAACCATCATAAGCAAGTAAGTAAAAAGGAAGAAAGAAGTGGGGATTGGAAGACATGCACACACACGCACCCACACTTATTACAAATTTACCCTCGCTCGGAGGGACCGAAAGAATAATACAGATTAAATAACGAATTAACTATCCTAGCTAATTAATTATTACAAATCACCTAATTAGTTAACAAACTAACTAAGCTAGGAAAAATAGTAAACCGCCTCGGGAAGAGAGCTCGATGCAATGCATGCTCGGTCTTGCTCGGGAATTCACTGCCATGCGTAATCTGCCTCAGTTTTCCCTGTTGTGCTCGTCTGAAGACTGTCAAAGTCTCAGAGTTGCTTCTCTGGACATTGGGAGATACCACCGGCTGAGTATAATGGTCACCGGCAGTGGTCTGGTGGTCATCGGCACATAATGAATCCATCGGCTGCCAGTTTATTGCCGGTCGGCACTCTATGAAGTCGATCGGCAGAGAATGCCTGCAGAACCTGTTTGACAGTAGCAGAGGATAGGACTTTGCATGGCAATACAATTCAGGCCATATATGCACCAATCATGTTCCTTATCATGTGAGTGAGTCAAAGGGACATGCTCTTTGGTTCTCGGACCATCAATCGCGCATTTCCATGCGTGATGGCCCAAGTGACCAAGTATGCACATTTTGATGTTAAGTGCAATGCAAACCAACAAACCAAAGGGGTCCGATCCCTATCACTAAATCAAGGGACAAGATATGCATGTTCAATGCAACCTAGGCATGTTAGCTAAGGATGCAACATGGCAATGCAAACAAGCAAGCAATGAACAAGCATGCAAGCTAGTGGACATGCAAGACATGGTGTAATCGAAGCATGCAAAGTGTAAGACATGTAAGAACATGTAAAGATTGGACTTAAACATGATTTGGGCAGCTCTAATTAGGTCCAAAACAGTGGCCATAGTGCCCAAAATGAAGGACTAAAACACACACACACATGCATGCAAAGGATGTCCAATACTTCAAGCATTTAAAAGCAATTCTCAAGCACAATTAAGAGAATGCAAACATGGATAAATGACATGCATTAAGCTCTGAAAATTATGCAAGAATATGGTGCTAAACCAAGCAAACAAAATAGGCTAAGCATGCAATAAATAGCCCAAGTACTTGAAGCAAGTCAAAGGGACTTGAACCATGGCTAAGCCAACCAAGCCTCACAAGGCCTAGGGGGCTTAAAACAGGTCCAAGGCAGACCTAGACCATGCAAAGGGGACCCCCTAGATGGCATCTAAGTGGCCCAAATTCAAAGGCATGTACAATGGCCAAAACACGGAGCATATAACACAAGCTCATAAGGCATCAAAGGGACATCCAAGGCAAGCACATAAGCATGCAAAGGGGACTGAAATGACATGGTGGATAGTTCCAAACCACTAAATCAATGCAAGAATGTCATGCTATACATTCACACACTTAAGGCCAACAAGCCGGAATCCAAAGAGGCTATACTAAGCATGCCAAAGCCGACCCAAACAACTTGGGACAGACCTTAAACATGGAAAAATATGCACAGAAGCTTCACAAAGATAAGCCTAAAACATGGTAGAACAAGGGTTTACAACCTGAGGCATGTTAAGGCAACAAAGTGGCATTACAAGGTAGGTATGCTAAGCATGCATGGTGTATCAAAACCAACAAAAAACAGAGGCATATTATGACATAATAAGCACAAAAAGCAGCCAAGGCATGGCCAACATGAAGCTTAGCTAGGTGCTCCATCAAGAGGCCAAAAATGGTCCATTTCAAGGACAACAAGGAGAGGGGGTGACCCTCTCCTTCTCGGGACCTCAAGGCACCATCCTCACCTCTGAAATCCCTCAAGATTTCAGTGGTGAGGAGGCCCAAACACCAAGGTCTCGGAGCTCACTCAAAATAGCACAAAATGGAGCCTTACAAGGCTTAGGAGGGGTCAAACAATCTCAAACAACAAAACACCCTAAATAAACTATTTAGAGGGCCTAAAAATAGAACTTTTTTGTATTATATGCAAAACCAAAAAACAATTTCAAGATAGGTAAAAATACAATACAAAAATGGGGTAAAATGGGACTAGTTTCTTACCCTTGTTGACTTTCTTCAAAGATGAAGCTCCAACAGCTTCTTTGAGCTCAAAACAGCTCAAAAACCTCAAGAACAACCTCTGGTCCTTCACGAAATCAAGCAATGGTGTAACACTATGTGTTTGTGTGCAATAGTAAGACACAAACACACTTAAACACACACAAAGGCTAAATGAGAGAGAGGTATAGAGATAGAATATATATCAAACCCTAAACCTAAAACCAGAACTCTCACACTAATTTTCTCTCCAAATTTCTAACCTAGAGCCAAGAGGGGAGGGCTCCTCTTATAGAGGAGCCAATCTTGTAAAGCTTACAAGGTAAGCTAACAAGGGGTCCATCCCTCCATACACGTGTATGGAGGGGAACAAAATGACATACAGCTGTCTTAAAATATCTGCAAAAGCAGATGAAAAGTAATCGGCTGCTCAAAATTGCCATTTTGTAAACAAGGAGTGCCGACCGACAACAAACAATGCTGACCGGCAATATATATTGTCGATGGCAACAAAACACCAGCCGGTGGCCTCTGGCCATGGCCGGTGATGTGTGGGGATGCCTCACAAGGAATTCCCTACCCCTCCAAGGCAAAACACAAGTGTTTGGTGCAAAACCAATCACTAAACAGTCGAGTTCGAAGATCCTGAGGCAAGGCGCGTAGCCGAGACCTCCGGGAACTCCAAACGAACACAAACATGGATGATCACCGGGTGTTCAAACGGTGACGTCCAAGTCTTGAGGACGGTCAAAAATGGGCTGTCTACACATACAAGCATGGATTGTGGATTGAAATAGCATGACAAGTGATTCCAAATCATTGAAACAACCCAACTAAAGCATGCTAATGACTCACACACTCAAGGCTGACATGCCAAAATGCAAAGACGCTATACCAATTATGGCAAATATGATCAAATTAGTACCCAACAGACCTCAAGCATGATGAAATATGGCCAAAAGCTTCATGAAGTTAAGCTAGAACATGCAAGCATGGAGGGGCAAATGCATGGCACATGTTATGACAATAAAGGGGATTACTAGGCAAGTGTGTGATGCATGTAATCGACCATGAATCTGACCAAAAAAAGAGGCATAATATGACTAAATAACACCCAAAAACCTCTGAAATGAAGCTAAGAACAACTAAGCATGCATGCTACCTTTATGAGCCAAAAACATGAACAAATGAGACACAAAGGGAGAAGGGTGTCCCTTCTCTATGCAAGACCTCAAAACCTCTCCTTCACCACTAAAAATCCTCTAGATTTTAGTGGTGAGAAGGCCAATGCACAAAAGTATTCAAAGCTCAACCAAAGAAAGCACAAAAGGGGCTAAACAAGGCCTAAGAGTGGGAGGTCGACCCCAAACACAAATGAGACCTTAATGAAACATCTTAAGCATGAAAGACCAGAGTTTTTATCAGTTATACAGAAAGCTCGAAACAGCATGCAAAGTAGGTTAAAAGTTAGTGCAAGATTGGGGAATATAAAGCAATAATGTTTACCCATGAAGAACACTTCAAGAACAGCAAGTCCAGCCCCCTTTTTATGATCAAAACCAACTTAAAACTCCAAGAACAAACTCTCAACGCCTCCAAAACCGAAGTATGGTGTAATACTAGGTGTTTTAGTGCAAAACTAAGAACAAAACACCCTTTTAGGCCCTCTAACACACACAAATGAAGAGAGAGAGGGAGATATAGAGAGAGAGTGGTGTATATATGCTATATATATATTTGATTTGCTGAACCCCTTCAAAGGAGAAGGAAGGCTTCCTTTTATAAAGGAAGACAAAGGCCTAAGCTTCTTAAAGAAACTAAGGCAAAAGGGTCAAGGAGGTCAAGCTTCTAAGAGAAGCTAACTCAAAGGTCCAAGCTTCTTGAGGAAGCTAAGACAAAGGTCCAAGCTTCCTCAAGAAGCTTGAGCAAAGGGTGCAAGCTTCTCCAAGAAGCTTAGAACAAAAGGGTGCAAAAGGGGCAAATCCTCCATACACGTGGAGGACAAGTCTGTGCACTCCAGCTGGCACAGCTAGCATGCACCATGCCTGAAAAGGCGAAAAGGTGGTATCGGCCAGAACAGGAGTCAATCGGCCAAATAAATGGTCGGCCGACCACAAGAAAAGGCCGATACACCTAAGAGAATGCCGACCGACCAAATATTTGGTCGATAGAAGAAAAACAAGGCTGGTGGCAGCATACCACGGCCGGTGGGTTTCAGGGATGGCTAACAAGCCTCTTCCCACCCTCAGAAGCACAAATCACAAGTCCTTGGTGCAAAACCAAGCACAAAATAGGCAAGTTAAGAGATCCTGAGACACGGCGCGCGACCGAGGCCTCCGGGAACTCAAAACGAACACGAACATGGATGATCACCGAGTGTTCAAACGGTGACGTCCAGGCCTTGAGGACGGTCAAAAATGGGGTGTCTACACAGCCCAATCTTCAAGATCTGTGTGAGTGTATCAAGGTGAGAGTTGCAATTTGGATGAGATCTCATTTCAGTGGTGCAACATTCTCAGTTAATGATGTTGTCTTTAATTTTAAGCAAGTTAGGAGGTGTCTTGAATCTTCATGAGAGAGTGTGGTGGGGTGGAGGTGCTTAATAAGTCTGGACTCTGATATGTTGTGTTCTGTTGATTATGCTATACTCGGTTGTTACACTACTAGGCTGCTCTGTCCAAAGATAGTTTTGTGGCTGCATACTCTTGGTGATTTTGGCTACTATGTTGTTTGGTCTATGGGTTGAAGTTGGCTGCTAGCCTTGGTAGTTGTTAATCTGATCTGTTTGCTGTTGTTGATGAGTAGTTGTTGTTGCTATTGTTGTCTATTGTTATTTTTTTGCCTGCAGAGGGTTATGTTGATTTGATATGCTATTTGGGGAAGGCTGAAGTTGTCATGCTTACGTACGGCAGAGGGGTTCTTTCTTTGTTGTTGTTGATATACACAATTCAAATGCTGGGCTGATATCAGCTGGATGAAGTGTATAGTTGTTAGGGTATGCTAAGTTTGTGCATTATGAACTGAGGTTGCTCTGTCCAAATATAGTCTTGGAACTGAGGATGAATTTGTTATGCTTATGTTCTGCAGAGGGTTTCAAATATGATCAATTTTGGATGGTGCTAGATGAATGATCTGTTCTGCTCTGTTTGGGTTGGGTGGTTGAATGGTTGAATAATGGCTGCCTGAATGTCTGTGTTGGTCTGTGTGTTAATCAAAGCAGAATCTTTGATTCTTCAAGGAGATGCATGATGAAGCTACCTGCATCTGATTGCTGGCCATATGGTTTGCATCAGTTTGTATCAAAGTAGAATTTTTGTTGTTTGGTATGGGGGTTTTTTGCCACAGTTTCTTATTTTGTTAAGGTGCTAATTAATGGTTTGCTCTGTTGATATGCTTGGATGAGAAGTAGGACTGGTGTTCATAGGTTTGCTCTGCTGTGAACTGCTAGGCTGCTGGCTTGTTTGGTTGTTGGTTCAGGTTCTAGTTTGTTGATTGGGCTGCCTTACAAATATGCTTGGATTGCACAACAGTAGAATAATACAAGGCCCTCAACTCTATTTTTCTTCAAATTCAAGAACTATCCTGGCTGCTGTACATTTTTTTTTTTTTTTTGTTAGGCTCTTGCACATTAGTTTTTCTCTGCTGTCAACTGGTAGGCTGCTGGCTCTTGTGGGGTTGTTGGTTCAGGTTCTATTTTGTTGATTGGGCTGCCATGCATATATGCTTGGACTACCATACAGATATACAGATATGCTTGCGTGTAGACACCCCATTTTTGACCAACTTTAAGACTCAGACGTCATCGATTGAGTGCTCAGTGATGATGCATGTTGTGCTCGTTTTGAGATTTCGGAGTTTTGGTTGAGAGCCTTGCCTCCGGACATCGGAACTCTTTGTGCTTTGGCTCGGTTTGTGGACCAAGTCCTGTTTTCCCTTCCGGAGGGAGGGAGTAGTCTTGTAGACCATCTCTCTGTGGTCGTAGGCCACTTTTCTTGTTTGGAGACTAGTTTCTGATTTTTGGAGCCTTCGACCAGGCGCCTTGTCTCGGGAGTGCTTAACATTCTCCGTCTGACGTGGTTTTTGAACCACACCTTGTTGTCTCTACCTAGAGGAACACTGTGGTCTGGGAGACCACTTTTGTGGTTGCGTACCACTTTTGATGCTCGTCAGCTAGTTTTTGGGGCTTTTAACCACGTGTTTCACCTTTCGATTTCTCGTCTTGCATTCGCTTTGGTTTGTTTTTGGTACAAACCTTGTCTTTCTTGTTTGGAAGGTGGTACAAGGGTGGCAGACCAGTATTTCTCCTTGTAGACCACTTTTCCTTTCTCTAGCTAGTTTTCTTGTCAGATAACTAGCTTTCTTGGTCTTTGGACCATCTTTTCTGGCCGGCCACCACACCACCACCTTACGTTTAGTGTGTTGACCTCTTCCACCTGTGGACGACCAGTTTTTGCTCTGGTTGACCACATAAAGTGGTCGGCTGCTTTTTGGCACCTTCTTGGAGATATTTTCCTGCAGCTGGCACAGTTGGAGGGCATTATGGAGCTTAGCTTCTCCAAGAAGCTTTGGCTTTCCTCGTCTATAAGAGGGAAGCCCCTCCTCACTCCTCTAGGTTCAGAAAAACTAGCTAAGAGAGAGATATAGCCTTGTATCTATATTGCTTTGTTTCTTCATTTTTGTGCATCAAAAGTGTGAATTTGTCTTACTTTAACAGACAAACACACACTCAAACACCTTGCTTGTGGTGCTGAGTAGCTAAGAGGTTGTTTTTGGTGTTCTTGGACTGGTTTAAGCTCAAAAAACCTGCTGAAGTTGTAGCCTTGAGGTGGTTCTACAAGGGTGAGTTTTTAAGCCTTAAAACCCCTTTTTTGCTTAAGCTTTTAGCCCTTCTTCCATACGTTTTTAAGCTTACCTCTTAACTGATAAAATTTTGGTTTTTTCATGGTTTAAAAGTTTGTTTCAGATCATTTTTGTGTTTGGGGTTGTTTACCCCCTCTTAGGCCTTGTTTGGCCTTTTTTTTGAGCCTTTTTTGTGAGCTTCGGGACCACCTTGTTTTGGCCCTCTCTGGCGAAGATGGTGTTTTAAGGTCCTAAGAAGGAGAGGGCCATCCCCTCTCCTTGCATCTTCAATATATGCCTTAATATGCCTCATGTTTGAGCACCTTTGTTAAGTGTTTGTTGACCATGTCTTAGCTTATATTTGTGGCTATTTTGTTGAGGCATACCACTTTTTTTACTTGCTTTGGTCACTCCTTGCATGGTTCACACACTTGTAGTGTAAATCACACAATCTAGTCTTGTATGACTCATGTTTGAGCATGTCTTTCTAGCTTGTTTTGGAGCCATCTCAGTGGGTTTTGGGTGTTTTTTAACATGCCTTAGATCTGTTTTGGGTTGGTTTGGTTGGCTCTTGCATGCCTCATACACTTGTAGTGCAAATCCCTTAAACTAGCTTTGCATGCTTCATGAAGTAGCATGCCATTTTAGCTTGGTTTTGGTCCATTTCAGTATGTTTTTGGTGGTATTTTACCATGTCATACCTCTGTTTAGGTTTGGTTTGGTTAGCCTTTGCATGCTCTATGTACTTGTAGTGCATTTTTATGGTTTACCCTAACATGCCTCATGCCTTGACATGTCATTTTAGCATGCTTTTGGCTCAACTTCTTGAAGACTTTGTTAATGTTTTAGCATGTTTAAGGTTTGATTTATGTTGTATTGGTCATGCATGACTTGTTTTGTATAGCCTTGGTTCACCCTAGCTTGTTAGCTTTGTGTATTGAATCATCTAGCATGCTCTACTTGGCCTATTTCAATGATTTGGCATCATTCATAATGGGATTTCAGTTCATGTTTCATGTCCATGTAGTCACATTTATCACTCATTCAATGCATTGGAGGGTTTGCCCCTTTATGTCTTAACATGAACCATTGTGTATGCCTTCATGCCTTTACTTGTGAGCCACCGTTTCAGCGCTTATTTGGGGTTATTATGCCATAATATAACTCTGATTTTTATTGCTTAAGTCATTCCATGCTTGGTCTTAATAGGTGTAGTGTAATCCACCTTATTTTCCTTGTATGCATCATGCCTTATGCCCTTCATGCTAGCTTGTTTTGGCTTCCTTCCATGCATGTTTTAGACTCATTTTAACATGTTCTAGGACTGTTTTGGGTTGCCTTAATCACATGCTACATGTTTTGTATACTTGTAGTACAAATGCTCTTGCTTGCCTCAAGCTTTGAGCACCATTGCATGCTTCATTTGTGTTGTTTACGTGATTTGGCATCATCTAGCATGATATTTCAGAGCATTTAGCATGTATATTTTCCCACTTCATTCATGCTTTGAATGTCTTTAAGTGTTGTGCATGTTTGCATGTTTGCCTAGTTTATGGCTTAGCTTGTATGCTTGCATGCCTAGGCCTTTGGGCACTTATCTCAGCATGTTTTGGTCCATGTTTTGACCTACCTAAGCTCTGTTCATGCTTAGTTCATGCATTTGTGCCATGTATTGCATGCCTCCTTTGTGTTGCTCTTTGCTAGCTTCATGCCTTAGGACCCCCTTAGCGATGCTTTGCTTATGTTGTTTGAAGATGATTTGGCATTCTTTCTTGCTTCCATTCAGTGCACTTAGTGTTGGGTACACTTCTACTTTGGCCTCTTTGATGGCCAATGCATTGTGCATGCATGCATTTGCTTTATGTGCCTTCATCTCATCAACATTGGCCGCTGATTTGGCATGGACGAGTTTCTTACCCCTTTTGGTTAAGTCCATTTAGCATGTTTGTTTACATGTTATTTCGCATGCTATTGTTCATTGCATTAAGTATGCCATCTTAAATTGCATTGTGCATGTCCATGTGGTTATTTGCATTGTGCATGCCAAGTTATTTTCATATGCATTGGTATGCATGCTCCTAATATTGCCTAAGTTGGCTGTTAGCATTGCATTGTGCAGGCATGCATTAGCATTGTTCACATGCCATTAGCTTTGTTAAGTTAGTCATGTCACATTGCATGAGTATGCATGTATTCATTCACAGTGTGTATGCCATTGCTTGCTTGCATTATTGTTTGAATAGGTGTTAGTCCAAACACGGGAAACGGAGGGACTGTTTTACACTTAAAGTGATGAAACGTGCCTTAATTCCCGCGTCACCGACGCTCGTTGATCATCCATGATAGAGTTTTAGGCTTTATTTGTTTACTTGTGCATTTATTTTCATATTAAATTGTGCAACTTCGCCTCTCGGCCATCATGCGTGAAAATGCGCTATTAGTGGCCCGAGGGTCGAGAACCTACACTCCCTTGAGTTCATGACATAATAGGGTGGGTGGTTGTGCACACATATCTTTCAAATACATTGCCATGCCCTTTCTTGCTCTCAGTTGCAGCAAATTGCAGTTCAGCAGCAACAACTGGTCGGGCAGCCAGAAAATGTAGCCAGCTGACCACTTTTCTTGGTTTTTAACAACAAAAAGTGGTCGGCAGGGGTTTGGAGAGACCAATATTGGTCGGCCACCCTCCCACTGGATTCCCAAGGCAGATTTTTAGCTTTTTGGAGCTTGGTGCAAGTTTCTGAGAACAAATGAAAACAGAGGCAAATCAGGGCATCGCATTGGATTTTCGAACGAGGCGACCGAGCATACATCTAGCCTTCTCCCTCTGAGAACCTCCTTATTTATTGCTTTCCTTAGCTGTCATGCTTAGATAGCTAGGTTTTGCTTTGGTTTGTACTTTAATAGTTAATGCGTTTAGCTATTTCAATTCGTTTTGTAATAATTAGTTAACTAGGATTAGTTAATTAATTTTTCGTAATAACTAGTTTAATTAGCCTAGGTTAGCTAGTTAGCTCTTATTCGGTCTCTCCCTCGAAAGAGCCAATTGTTGTAATAAGCATGCGTGTGTGTGATGCATATCTTCCAATCCCCATTTCTTTCTCCCTTTTACTTAACCGCTTATGATGGTTAGTTTTAGGGCACATTTCATTTAGCATACCTTATGCTTGCATGTTTGTATCCATTCATCTGTATTGCATGCTGTAGACGTCCCCGAACGTCCCGGGAGGGAAATCCCCACCGTTTTGTTCATTGGGGCTCACTACAGTTCGGACTCAATTGTCACGGTCCTGTATCTAATCTTGCGGAATGCAATGCAAGACCGATGAATCATCAAAGAGTCCAAATCTGGCAAATCGTTTTTTAAAATAGATTTTTTTGAAAGAAGTGCCAAACATGGACTGCTTGGCCAGATACAGAGTCACCACCTAAATATTTTAGTTGGGAAAATTTAGAAAACCCTGACTCGTTGCCTAAGGCCACGTGTTCGTCATCACCAAAGTTGTCTCAGCACAGGAACTTGGGTACGATTGGGGAAGGTCACTTAGTGAGCGCCCCCGCTCACCCGATCAAAGATCGGCCTCTACTAACCATGATATCAAGTTTTGAAAACATTATGTATTCTTATTCTGGTTATTAGCCTAGATTTATTATATAATGCGCACAACATACAAATATTGACCAGATCGCCTGAATTGGAACAACACATCTCAAGTTTGTTTTGAAAATGGTTTGCTACTCGCGAGTAGGCTTAAAATGTAGGTTTTGCCACCCTCGGGTGGGCTTAGAAAACAAGATGATTTGCCACTCTCAAGTGGGCTTAAAAACTCACAACCGATGAATTGTTCGAATCCAAATAACCCAACCTTCACCCACAGGCATTTAGGCAAGTATATCACATAAGCAAATAGCCTCATGGTAAGCATGCTATCATGGCAGTCACTCACACGCATGCAAGGATGCTAAAACATAAAACTTACCGAGTATTCCAAGCCGAAATAGAAGCTGATTAGAAATCATGCATGATCCTAAATATACAGAAATGCTTAATGCAACACATGCAAAATGCGACTATAGTAGGCTCGGCTATTCTAAGGATGGCATGTGAAATGCTACAACTAACAAGTATTCAACTCAGAATTGAAATACAATGCAGTTAGTATGATATGCCGAGCCCGGTGCATGCAATACAGATGAATGATGCAAACATGCAAGCATAAGTATGCTAATTGAAACATGCCCTAATCTAACCATCATAAGCGGGTAAATAAAAGGGAGAAAGACGTGGGGTTGGAAGACATACATCACACGCACGCACACTTATTACAATTGTGCCCTCGCTCGGAGGGTCCAAATAAATAATACAGTCTGAATAATAATTACAGTCCGAATAAGTCCAGAACCCAAATTAATTAACAATTTAACTAGGAAAGCAAGTAAATTAGCATGCAAGCTTATGGACCGCCTCAACTCTGTTCCGAATGATGAAAGATGCATGCTTGAGTTGCTTGGCGCGGAAATCCATTGCGATGCCCCGATTCGCCTCTGTTTGCAATTAATCCCGGAATGCTATGCCAGGCTCTAGAAGGCTGTTGATTTTTGATTTGCTGCAACAGAGAGCAAGAAAGGGGCACAACAAAGTATTTTCGCATATGTATGCAAGACTACTCTTCAAGGAGTGTACTCCTCGATCCTCGTTCCACCAATCACGCATCTCGATGCATGATGGCTGAGGAGTCGAATTGCACAACTCGATGTGATATGAATGCACATGAAAACATAGCAAGACCTAAACTCCATCGTGGGTAATCTGGAGTATCGGCGACCGGGAATTGAGACACGTTCCGTCACTCAGAACACGAAACGTCCCTCGTTTCCCGTGCTTGGGCTAACTCCTATCCCAAACACACTGCAAATGAGAGGGCATACGCAATGCAACTAACATACAAACTAGCATACGCAATGCTATGAAATGGCATACACAATGCTCGATGTAACATGGCATACACAATGCAAGCTAGGTGCCCGGGTACCGAAACTAGTGAAGTACATTACACTAGAGGTACCCAAAGCAATGCACCAAAAGCAAAACCAACCCCAAACAGATCCTACGCAGGTTTGAAACAGTGGGGAAAAGGCCTAAAATGATGGCTCGGAATGGAGCTCATTCAATGGTCAGTAAATGAGGCATACAAGTCCGACTCTCAAACGCATTTAAAGAGATGAAAACGTGGCAACATGGCATTCGTATAAGCTCTGAAATTTGATGAAAAATGACCCCAAGGCATGAAAATACCTCAGTATATGCATGGAATGGGTCTCAAAACTCAAAGCTAAGCATGGACCTTGAACTACAAGCATGCGAAACTAACATCATTCAACCACAAGACCCAAAAACAAAGCTAGGGCTGTCCAAAATAAGCACATTATCAGTTTAAGGCATAGCCAAAATATGCTAACATGAGGGGCTAAAACAACACGCAACCTAGGCTAGTAAGCATGGTTTACATGGCATGTACATGAAGTATAAGAGAGGTCACCAAACCAGCCAAAAATAGGAACATGATATGTCAAATAAACCCCAAATTACCACTGAAATGCATCCAATGTATGCAAAAATGATGTGCTCCTTTGGAGGGCCATGCAAGGGGTTACTCAACACACATAACAAAAACACTTAACATGGCAAAACCAACTATGGAAATCAATTATGACAGCCCTAAAACTCACCAAATTGGCCCTGAAATGGGTCAAGGAAGTGCACAATGAAAGGCCCCTTTGAGGGGCCTTGAATGGAATTGTTCTACACATGCATTATAGACATAAAATATGGTGAAAGAGGCACCGGACAGAGCTAAGACAGACCTTGAAACTCACCAAATTGGGCCTAAAAAGTGACTTCACAACATGCAAGTAAGGGGGCCTTTAGAAGGCCAACAATGCTAGTAAAGAGAACAAGGGGTGAGAGGGTCACCCCTCTCTGATTTTGAAGCTCAAAAACACAATTCAGTGGCTTAAAACGCCAAACCAAGGCCAATGCAAATGCTCAAATGCAAGGCTCAAAACATGAGGAAATGAAGCATGAAAGGGGGAAGATGACTCCAAAAAGAAAAGTGACCTTAAGTAAACATGTTTATAAGCTCAAAAGGAAGCTTTTTTCAGTTTATGAAAAATCTCGAAAATGCTCACAAGTAGGACTAAGATATGAAGCAAGATAAACCTACAAAGAGGGATAAAGCATACAAGGGGGTATATGACCTCAAACAGAAAAGTGTCCTTAATCAAACTTCAAGAGGAGCTCAAAGTAAGACACTTTTAAGTTTATGACAAAGTCCAGAAAATCTTTCAAACAAGGCTAATCAATGGAGCAACATAATGCACAAAAATGGGAAATAGAGACTCACCCTTGAAGAGCAGATTTCCAGCAACTTCTGGACCAAGAAAGGAGTTCTTCAACCTCTAAAAATCAGCTCCAAGATGCTTGAATGGATGGTGGAGGTGGTAGGCTATGAGGTGTACTGCAAATGGTGTGAGAATATTAGGGTTTGGAGCTTGAAGAAGAGAGCTATGGAGGGTGCAGTGTATATGCCTTAGCAAAAATTGTTGAACCCCTCTAATGGAAGAGGAGGGCCTCTCTTATAGAGAAGAGAGGCCAAAGCTTCTCTTGGAAGCTTCAAATATCCTCCACACACGTGTATGGAGGATGGTCCAAATGCCCCCCAGCTGGCACAGCTGTGATGCATTCAGAGAGAGCAAAAAGCAAGAAGCAGGCCGACCAGTTAAGGTGGTCGGCCGGCCACTCCAGCTGGCCGGCCGACCAGGGGTCAAAAGGGTCAATGAGAAATGCTGGTCGGCCATACCAGAAAGGTGGCCTCCAAGATGAGTGCAACACAGCTGTATGGTGGAAAACCAGAAAATGTGACCTAGGAGGGAGGAAAAGCTGCTTTTTAGCAAGGTTCAAAACGGTCAAGAAGAAATACTGGTCGGCCTACCCATATTGGTGGCCTCCCAGATGAGCACAATACAATGGTGGTATGAAAAACCAGAAATTATGGCTCAAAAGTGAGAAAAACCAGCTTTCTATCAGAAAAATCGGCTTTAGGAGAGAGAAAAAGAGAAAACTGGTTTCCAAGGGAAAAAGGTGGCCTCCCACCATACTACCACCTCCCTAGCAATGAAAATAGGGTCTTTGCCAAAAGTGAACCCTAACCGATGCAAAACGAGGGTTCGGGGGCCAAAACGCGCGGTCCGGGACCCCGAAAACAGGCTGTTAAGCACGGAAGGTCTCGTACGACCACGAAGGTGGTCTCCCGGGCCATAGTGTCCCTCTAAAGAGAGGAAACAAGGTGTGTGCCAAAAATCGGAGCAAACGGAGGTAGTTAAGCGGTCCTGAACTGAGGCGCACGGCTGACGGCTCCGAAAATCGGAAACTGGTCTCCAAACGGAAAAAATGGCCTATGACCACGAGACATAGCCTACGGCCATTGAGTGATGGTCCACGAGACCTCTCTCTCCCTTCGGGAAGAGAAAACAGAGAAAACAGGACCTGGTTCACAAATCGAGGCAAAGCACAAAAGAGCCCCGAAGTTCGGAGGCAAGGCTCGCAGCCGAGACTCCGCAACCTCAGAACGAGCGCAATATGCACTATCACCGACCGCTCAATCGGTGACGTCTGAGTCTTAAGGTTGGTTAAAAATGGGGTGTTTACAGTTGCCCTCTTTGACATAACTTGAAAGTCATAAGTGACGGGAGTGAGTGTCAAAGCCTAGAGACAACCCATTTTTGACAAGGCCGAAAACTTAGACAAATAGGCAAGACAAAAGAGATGCGCCCGCAGGCATGCCCACAGGTGGGGGGCAAAATGCAAAATGATATGTGATATTACAAAACAATGTAGTAAACAATGCAAATGATATGCAGTGCATTTGAGATGATCAAACCACAAGCAGTATAAAACCACACAAATATCATAAAGATGGTGGAGATGCAAAATCCGTCTAGCATAGAAAAGGTGCCGACACCCTCAAACCACAACCCCATCAGTGGAATAGGCTCGTACACATACAGAACTATGTGTGTGTAGACGGAACACATGATACAAGTAATTGCGTGGCATGATATAAATGAGGAATGATCTGCTGAGGAAAGATCATGATCCTAAATGTTGGATGCAACACACTACACTACAATGCAATGAATGCAATGGATAAGGCGCGCGGCCAAATCGTATCTTGCCTAGGAAAGGCATGGACACAAACAAACCACATCTAACACGGAAATGGTGCCGTCACCCTCCAACCACAATCCCATTAGTGGGATAGGTGCGTACACAAAATCTCATAACCATGCTTCGACGTGAAAAGTATAGGCGCATACCAGACCAAGCTCAACATGGAAAAGCGCAAGCCATAGATGGATAATGCAGTAAATGCATGCAAACTATAATGCAATGTATTCTATATGCAATGTAATGGACATACTAGACGATGTAGTAGTTTGGAAGCGAAGGTACCTTACAGGGGCATTTGGCAATGACCTACCTTAGCAATGTCCTACCTCATGCTGATGTGGGAATCTTCCCCTTCTTCTCAGTTGAACAGCAGGTACTACTTTTCTCCCTGACTGTGGTCGCAGCTTTCCCTATTCTCCAACAGGGTGACAGACTAGGTTGGTTCAGTATCTAGAATTGAGGTGCATACACATGTTATCTCAATCTATGGGGCTACCATACAGATTTCAAGTTGAGGATATACCTCTGGGTATTTAAACCAAACTTTAGTCTCGGAAATCCCGATCCTTTGCGTTCTAGGCGTGAGCCATTCGAACTCTAGTTTCCACCGTCTCAGTTGGTCTCCTAGGAACTCACCGCAAACACAGGCAGGTGGCTATACCAGACCACCGGAAGTCGTTCGGGCACGACAAACACCAAAGGAATTGCACCTTTAGAGGATTTAAGGTCTCCTAGACCAAAGGGTGCACAAGCCAATGCGATGCAGAGTGAATATACAAAACAGTGCTAAACAGTTGCACAAAACAGTGCGATACAGATAAGATGCGCAAGATAGCGCGAATGAATGTAATACACAGGACAGTGCGATGTGCAAAATTGCGTGAATGATGCAATGCACAAACAAGTGCAGGTAAGGTACGTAAGATAGCTCGATAAAATGCATGCACAATGCAAGTAGAGTGCACAAAACAGTGCGATGCGCAAGAAAGCGCGAAAGTAAATTGCACAAAACAGTGCGATACGCTAAACATCGCGAGTGTAAATTGCACAAAACTGTGCAATGCGCAAGAAAGCGCGAGTGATAAAATGCATGCACAATGTAAGACTTGGCACACAGCTTACAACATAGCATTCCATTCATTTGGCGCGCAGCTCACAACACAACACTTTGTTTGTTTGGCACGCAGCTCACAACACAATATTCTGTTCATTTGGCACGCAGCTCGACACACAACACTCTGTTGATCTGGGCACACAGCTCATTTTTCGAGCACACGGCAGATTCCGGGCACACAGCTCGCTTGGGGGCACACAGCTCATTTTTGGGCACACGGCTCATTTTTCGGGCACTGTAGACGTCCCCGAACGCCCCGGGAGGGTGAGCTCCCGTTCTGTTCATTTGGGGTCACTACAGCTTAGGACTCTAAAATTGTCACGGTTTGTAATCTGAACCAAAGAGTCCAAATCTGGTAAATCGTTTTGAGAAAATAGATTCTGAAAGAAGTGTCAAACATGGACTGCTTTGCCAGATACAGAGTCACCACCTAAATATTTTATTTTGGGAAATTTAGGAAACCCTGACTCGTTTGCCTAAGGCCACGTGTCCGTCATCACCAAAGTTGCCTCGGCTCGGGAACTTGGGTACGATTGGGGAAGGTCACTTCGTGAGGACCCCCACTCGCTCGATCAAAGATCGGCCTCTACTAACCATGATATCTAGTTTTGAAAACATTGTGTGTGCTTATTCCGGTTATTAGCCTAGATTTACTATGTGATGCGCACAGCATACAAGTATAGACTGGATCGCCTGAATTGGAACAAAACATTTCATGTTTGTTTTTGAAAGATGGTTTGCTACTCGCAAGTAGGCTTAAAATGCAGATTTTGCCACCCTCAGGTGGGCTTAAGAAAAGATGATTTTGCCACTATCTAGTGGGCTTAAAACTCACAGTTGATGATTTGTTCCAATCCAAATAACCCAACCTTCACCCACAGGCATTCAGGCAGTTATATCACATAAGCAAATAGCCTCATGGTAAGCATGCTATTCATGGCAGTCACTCACACGCATGCAAGGATGCTAAAGCATAAAACTTACCGAGTACTCCAAGCCAAAACAGAAACTTGTTAGAAATCCATGCATGATCCTAATTATACAGAAATGCCTAATGCAACACATGCAAAATGTAACTATAGCAAGCTCGGTTATTCTAAACATGGCATATGAGATGCAACAGCTAACAAGTATTCAACTTTGAAATTGAAATACAATGCAGGTAGTATGATGCGCCGAGCCCGGTGCATGCAAAACAGATGAATGATGCAAACATGCTGTCATACTGTATGCTAATCGAAACATGCCCTAATCTAACCATCATAAGCTGGTAAATAAAAGGGAGAAAGACGTGGGGTTGGAAGACATACATCACACACACGCACACTTCTTACAGTTGTGCCCTCGCGCAGAGGGTCCGAATAAATATACAGTCCCAACTAATACAGTCCAAATAATATACATATCCCTAATTAATTTACAAATTAACTAGGAAAAATAATAAACTGGCATGCAAGCCAGGGATTGCCTTGACTTTTCTTCAGATGATGGATGCTACATGTCTGGGCTGCCTTGTGCGGAAATCCACTGGGATGCCCCAATTAGCCTCTGTTTTACAATTATTCTTGGAAAGCGCGCCAAGCTCCGGAAGGTTGCTAATTCTTCATTTGCTGTAATAGAGAGCAGGAAAGGGGCATAGCAATGTATTTTCACAAATGTATGCATGCCTCGATCCTCGTGCCACCAATCACGCATATCGATGCATGATGGCCGAGGAGTCGAATTGTGCAACTCAATATAGAATGAATGCACATGAAAACAAAACAAAACCTAGACTCCATCATGGATAATACGGAGTGTCGACGACTGGGAATTGAGACACGTTCCGTCACTCGGAGTACGAAACGTACCTCGTTTCCGGTGCTTGGGCTAATTCCTATCCCAAGCACAATGTAATATGCATGATATGCATGAAATGCAACTAAGATACAACCCAACATACACAATGCTATGAAATGGCATACACGATGCACGAGGTAACATGGCATACACAATGCGTTAACATACAACCTAGCATACGCAATGCTATGAAATAAAATGGCATACACAATGCAAAAAGTAGCATGGCATACACAATGCAAAAAGTAACATGGTATACACAATGCGCTAACATACAACCTAGCATACACAATGCTATGAAATGAAATGGCATACACAATGCACAATGGACTTACACCAACACAAGTGGACCTCAGCCACACTCACACAGGAGGCCATCAGATGAGAATGAGACAATTCAGAATGAGTGCACACATGCACGCAAACCGAGGACCGACCCTAAGGCACAAAATGCCACTCTAACAAGACATGGCAAGGCATGGAATATGATATGCAAACATGCAAATTACAGCGCTAAAATACGACCCGAAACAGCCCCAAATCATGATAATATAGCACCCGATGCATGAAATGGTCCCGAAATGCAAGATTAAGCCCATGAAATGACTTGTAGCTACATCAAGCATGCATTATTTGTTTATGACATGTGAAGACAGATTCAGGGCAGCCCCAAAATAAGCATGTTTACAGTTCTAAGCAAGGCCAAACAGCAAACACAAATAGGGAAAAACTAGCATGCAAAAATGGCCCTAAATGTGGGATAAAGAAGTGAGTCACAATTGAAGACCTCAAACGGATGAGGGTCCTTCAACAATGTCTTAGAGGGACCCAAAATATAATGTTTTACAGTTTACAACAAACCCCAAAAACCAACACAGGTATGGCTAAGCTCTCATGCAAGAAATGGGCCAAAAGAGGGTCAAAGAAGCAAATGGTGATTTCTGGCCTCAAACACAAAGGGGCCCTTCAACAATGTTGAAGAGGGGCCCAAAATATTGCACTTTACAGTTGATGGCCGGACCCAAAACAGTATGCAAGAATGCTCAAAATGCTATGCAAAATGAAGGCAAAAAGAGAGATATAACACAAAATATATAAAGGATGCCTCAAACAGTGAAGGACCCTTAATGAAACATGAAGAGGGGTTCAAAATACGGTCATTTGTAGTTCGGACCAGGACCCAAAAATAGAAGCATAGGAGGCTAACAAATCATGAAAAGATATGGCCAAAAGAGAGATATAAAGGCAACTGATAAATGAAAGCCTCAAACAGCAATGATCCCTTCAACAATGTTGAAGAAGGGCTCAAAATAAGCTACTTTTCAGTTTATAACAGAGCTCAAAATAGTTTATACATAGGCAAAAAATACTACACAAGACAATGGCATACAAGAGGGGTAATGAAGTAAGTGCAACAAGGAGGCTTCAAATAGTGAGAGGCCCTTAAACAAACATGAAAAATGGCTCAAAATAAGCCTAGTTCCAGTTGGGTTTGGAGCCCAAAACAGCAAGCAAGTATGACTTATAAATGAATCAAGAAAAGGGTAGAAAGGGAAAAAAAGGAGCTCACCCTTGTAGACCAAGTCTTGACAGCCTCTTGGCTTGAGTTGCAGCACTCCTAGGCTCTGAAGAATCACCTGCAGCTGCTGGAATGAAGGATGGAAGGGTGGGGCTAGGTGGTGGTGTAGACAAGGGTGTTGGACATGAGAGGTTTTGAGCTTGGGAGTATGGAGAAAGAGAGATACAAAGCAAGAGCTTAAAGGGGAATTTTGTTAACCCTAATAACAGAGCTAGAGCCCCTGTTATAAAGGCAAAAAAGGCAGGAAAAAGGGAGGAAAAAATGGAGGGAAAACAAACCAAGTTTCCCTCCAAAAAGTAGCCCCCCGGATACAGAATCTAAGGGGAAAACAGATGCGTATCTGCACTATAGATGATATAAGGATTCTGGCCGGCCAGTTATCTAGGTTGAACGTGGCCGGCCGGCTACTTCCCATGGCCGACCGGCCAAGGGTCAAAAGGGTCAAGTGTGATTAATGGCCGGCCACCACAGAAAGAGAGCCTCTGATGTGTGCACAACACGACCCTGTGGTTAAACACTGAAAAAAGTGAACCGGGAGAGAGAACAACCCACTTTTTAAAGGGGTTCAAAAGGGTCGACAACAATTACTGGCCGGCCACCAAATATTGGTGGCCTCCCAGAAGTGTACATCACAAATATGTGGTTTAGGGTTCAAGAAAATGGCCCAAGGGTGTTCAACATTGGCTTTGAAGTGAGGAAAATCGGGCGACGGAGGGCGATGAACGGGTAAAGTTGGCTGACAGAACAATTACTGGCCTCCCACCCCTCTACGGCCTTCTTACTAATGAAACAGAGGTCCCTGCCAAAAATGAACCAAAACCGATGCAGAACGAAGGTTCGGGGGCCGAAACGCGCAGTTCGGGGCGCCGAAAAATGACTGTTAGGCACCGGGCGTGGTGTTCAACTACGAAGTCAGTCTCTCGGACCACAGTGTCCCTCAAAAGGGAGCAAATAAGAAGTATGCCGAAAACTGGAGCAAACGGAGATGGATAAGCGGTCCCGAACCGAGGCACACGGCCAACGATTCTGAAAAACCGGAAACCGGACTCCAAACGGGCAAAAATGGCCTACGACCACGAAACGTAGCCTACGGCCACTGAGATATGGTCTACGAGACCTCTCCCTCCCTTCGGGAAGAGAAACAGAGAAAACCAAGCCTGGTTCGCAAACCGAGGTAAGGCGTGAAAGAGTCCGAAAGTCCGAAGGCAAGGCTCGCAGCCAAGACTCTGAAACCTCTGAACGAGCACAATATGCAGTATCACCAAGCGCTCAGCTGGTGACGTCTGAGTCTTAAGGTCGGTCAAAAATGGGCTGTCTACAGTTGCCCCTCTTTGACAGAACTCGAAAGTCATACGTGACGGGAGTGAATATCAAAGCTTAGAGACGACCCATTTTTGACAAGGCCGAAGACTTAGACAAACAGGCGGGATAAACAGAGATGCGTCCGCAGGCATGCCCGCAGGCAGGGGCAAAATGCAACTGACAATGCAAGAAGCCGAAAGTAACTCAATGATCGTGTAAATGTAGCAAGCTGTAATGAAGCAAGTATTCGCAAATAGATGCAACAGTTTTAAGCAAGAATGCAAAGCAACAACTACATTTCATGCAGTTAAGAATGCAGAGAATTATTCAATTCTCGTCGCGTCTCACACGGAGAAGATACGATACCTGCGCAATTCGTCTAGTCGCACCAGCCTCAAATGAACCGTACATACAATATCGTGCCTGCAAAACAAAGAAACTCAACAAGCACAACATATCTAACAGCATACGTTCAATGTGCTATCGAATGCAGACAATCACTATGTTGATAGAAAACTGCATCGCAATGCGGGGAGAAATGCTCGTTTCGGCGAGGGTGACTCGATCGCGGCCTCCGGTCCACCTCCCAGAGAGGTTACAACATGTTCAAAAGGATATACCTCACTTTCGATGAGTAAACGATGAGACATGCATCAGAAGTTGAAGCCGACGTTCCGGCGGAGCGATTTCGCGACAGAAAGTGCACTTCTCCTGTACTTTTTCAGGTCCCGGGGACTCCAATCTTCCTCAAAATTTGCAGGGACCTTGGAGGGCATGTGGGGAACACCACAGGCCAGTTTTATTGGGAGAAGGAGGCCACCGACCAGTTATTGAAAAGTAAATGGCCGGCCTGCCAGAAAAAGTGCCCGGCCGGCCACTTTGCCAAATCGGGGGGCAATTTTGTCCTTTTAGCCTCTTTTCTTTAAATACACTTATCCAAACGTTTTGAGCTCATATGTGCAGCTCCGAAATTCTCCTCTCCAGCTTCTCAAACCATTTTCTCCTTCAGATCTGGGCTCTATACACGTTTTTCAACGTCCCACGCAAGTTGTTTTCACGAAATCTTTCAGTTTCAAGCACTTTGAACCGATTAAATTTTGGTTTCGAGGCTCCTTTTCTCATTTTCGCCACTTGAGGTGAGTTTGTCTCAATATTTGGAAGATTTTCTTAGGAGTTGACTTTTTCATTTCCCAAGAGTTGACTTTTGTTGACTTTTTCCAATTTTGTCTCATTTTTGCTCATTTTTGCCCCTTTTGCAGATTTCTTGAAATGGCGGGCCAATTTCCCCACGGTGGAGGTTCTCCAGGTGCCGGAGGCGATCCTGACATCATGTCTCTGCCTCCGAGGGTTCGCCCCTTCATCCCCGAGAGATATGATCCACCAGTACACGTTCTCCCGCGGGCTGTTTTTCATCATTTCACCGAGTTCGACGAGCGAGCACCCGGGGATCTCCTCCTGCGGGAGCCTGAGTATCATCTCTCCCATGAGGCACGAGAGGTATTTACTTCGTTTTTACCTTTTCTGTAACGTATTATGAATTTTTCTTGTATTCTGCTTGCGTTTTGAACACACGGTCTTATCACTAGAATTCCTGAGCACTCAGCCCATAAATTGATTGTGAACGTGGTTGAGGGTTGAACACGCAGCCCAACACACTGATTTTCTGAACACACAGCCCAAATTGACAGTGAACACGCAGCACACACTGATTGAAAGTCGAACACGCAGCCCAAATACTGATTTTTTAGAGCACACAGCCCAAATTGAAGGTGAACACGCAGCCCACATTGATTTTTTAAAGCACACAACCCAAATTGAAGGTGAACACGCAGCCCACACTGATTTTTTAAAGCACACAGCCCAAATTGAAGGTGAACACGCAGCCCACACTGATTGAGAGTTGAACACGCAGCCCAAACACTGACTTTCTGAACACACAGCTCAAGTTGATTTTCTGAACACACAGCTTAAATTGATTTTCTGAACACACGGCTCAAGTTGATTTTCTGAACACACAGCTCAAATTGATTTTCTGAACACATAGCCCAGACTGATTTTCTGAACACACAGCTCAAATTGATTTTCTGAACACACAGCCCAGAACACTAATTTTCTGAACACACAGCTCAAATTGATTTTCTGAACACACAGCTCAAATTGATTTTTTGAACACACAGCCCAGTTGATTTTCTGAACACACAGCTCAAGTTGATTTTCTAAACACACAGCTCAAATTGATTTTCTGAACACACGGCTCAAATTGATTTTCTGAACACACAGCCCAGACTGATTTTCTGAACACACAGCTCAAATTGATTTTCTGAACACACAGCCCAGACTGATTGTGAACACGCAACTCAAATTGATTTTCTGAACACATAGCCCAGTTGATTTTCTGAACACACAGCTCAAATTGATTTTCTGAACACACAGCTCAGTTGATTTTCTGAACACACAGCTCAGTTGATTTTCTGAACACACAGCTCAAATTGATTTTCTGAACACACAGTCCAGACTAATTTTATGAACGCACAGCTCAAATTGATTTTCTGAACACACAGCCCAGATTGAAGGTGAACACACAGCACACACTAATTGAGAGTTGAACACGCAGCCCAAACACTGATTTTCTGAACACACAGCTCAAGTTGATTTTCTGAACACACGGCCCAAATTGATTTTCTGAACACACAGCTCAAATTGATTTTCTGAACACAGGGATCAAATTGATTTTCTGAACACATAGCTCACTGATTGATTTTCTGAACACACAGCTTAAATTGATTTTCTGAACACACAGCCCAAATTGATTTTCTGAACACACAGCCCAGACTGATTTTCTGAACACACAGCTCAAATTGATTTTCTGAACACACAGCCCAGACTGATTGCGAACACGCAACCCAAATTGATGGTGAACACACGGCATACACTTACTTTACTTTGCACGCAGCCTATTCATTTTATTCGCACGCGGCTTTATTCATTTCATGCTGAAACATGTGTTCATTTTGAATGCAGGTGACTTCGCGCAACGTGCGAGGGTACGGCTCTACCGCGGCGAGAGACTGGTATGCTGAACTCCTGGAGGCCGTTCAGGATTTGGTCGACTTGACGAGGTTTGGGCCCTTCTGTGCTGGGCTATCTCGTTGTCTTGCCAGGAGGACACTGATGGCCGCCCTGGTGGAGAGATGGCGGTACACCACCAACTCTTTCAATTTCTCTGCCACTGGGGACATGACTATGACCCCTTTTGACTTCGCTGTATTGACCGGCCTTGATGTGGGAGGTTGGGCGATCCCATATGATGATGACATGGGCGAGTGGGAGGCCGCTTGGATATATCTGCTGGGGGCTCGCCCGCCTGTTGACAGAGCTTCGGGGAGAGTCCGATATACCTGGTTCTCTTCCCATTTTCGGCGGGTGGAGATGGAGCCCGGGACTCCTGATGAGGTGGCACAGTATGCCCGCGGCTTCCTGATGTTCCTCTTCGGGACCACTCCGTTTGCCGACAGGGGGAACACTGTAGGGCTCTATCTACTGAGTGCTTTGGTGGACCTGTCACAGGTCAGGCGGTATGACTGGGGTGGTCCCGGCTTGGCCACCCTTTATTGCTATATGAGCGCGACTTCCCGCGGACGGGGGGACTTACTTGGCGGCTACTGGAGAGCCTGGGAGGTACTTTTTGCCCTCTGGATTTACATTTCTGCTCCTCATTACTTGCACATTGCACACACGGCGCACTTTATACTCTGTATCGTGCATTTTGCCCTCAGCATTTCACATTCTACTTTGTTTTCTACAGTTGTGGGTTTATCTATATTTCCCGACATTGGCCCCGGAGATGATGGTAGCGGGACCTCTCATGACCCCGTACTCACTTGTGTTTGAAGGCCAGCACCGGCCAAGACCTCGGGTGTCTCTCCTTTACCTGCGACAGTATTTCGACACAGTGCGCTCATCGGAGGTACTTTAGAACTCGCAGTTCTTTCTGTTTTCATCTTTGTTTTGTCCTGTATACCTTCGATTTCTGCTTGGTTTATGCACCTGTTATCCACAGATTACATGGCAGCCGTGGGCGCCCTTAGGTGAGGGTCTCCGATTCCAGTTTGTCGGAGGGTGGGTGCCTCCCGGTATAGGCTCCTATTCGAGGGGTTGATTGGTAGGGCCTTTTTCCTGGGGGAGCGTTTCTTACGTCAGGTCTGGGGGTACACTTCTCAGGATCCTCCCTCAGCACCCCCAACCGATATGCGGATCGCTGATGTGCTCATTTCCCGGGATGTTGTTAATGCTATGCTGGGCACTGATGCTTTGCTATATCTTGAGGAGGGGGATTACGCCACTTACCGTCACACATACCTGATGCTTCCATTGACGGGAGTTCGCACTCCGATGATGAGGCCTATTGGTATGCCATCTTCGAGCCAGGCCCGGGCTCAGGCTGCAAACGCCCCTTCCACCTGCAGGGCTGGTACATCTAGAGGTGGGGGTGTGTCGGTTCCCGCGATTCCTCTGACTTTTCCTCAACCTGGGTGGCCGGATATGCTGACTGAGCTGTTGGGGTGGCAGTATGGGACTACCTCTCCGATTCTGATTCCGATAGAGCCTCCGATGCCCGGTCATCGATATGTCAGAGACCCCGACACGCCACCGGTATGTTTTACAGCTTTGATTCATCACTCAGATATTTGGACGTTCATTCCTTTACTGACACCCTTGCCTTTGCATCTGTAGCCCCCTGTTGAGTATATGGATCAGGTGCTCGAGATGGTAGCCTCACTTGAGGGGATGGTCCTGCGGAGGGAGGCATAGTTGTCTATCATGGGCTTCTAGGTACCCTTTAGTTTTCTGGCATTTATCATACTTCTGATGACATGCTGATTTCTACTGCATTGATAGGCTACTTGTGTAGAGCACATCTGACACACACCCCACTTGTACACTGTGTTTATATGCACCCACTTCATGTAGTTTTTGGTTGCATCTGCATCCGATGTACATATTTGGACTGATGTATTTAATTTGAACTCTTTGTTCTTAGATGCCTCTGGTGTACGCTCAGCCGCCGACCGGACCACCTGGGCCTTCTCGGGGAGCTGGGCCATCCAGGCCTTTTCACTTAGCTGGGCCATCCAGGCCTTTCCGAGGAGCTGGGCCATCCAGGCCTTCTCGAGGGGAGGGGTCGTCTCGCAGACGTAGAGCGCATATTGTGGAGGAGGAGCCTGGTGATGATGAGGAGGAGGAGGTTGCAGACCGTCAGTCGGAGACATCTGATGATGGAGAGGACGGCTCCGGTCTTGGTTCCGGGAGTGGAGGCGAGGCTGAGGGGGATCCCGAGGATGACGACTCCGACTCAGATGATGGCGATGGCGATGGTGGCGGAGAGTCTGTTCCGCAGAAGATGACGAAGAGGGCCTCTTATTCCTACTCTTGAGAGCATAGATGCAGCTGTTTCCTGTTTTATTTATCTTTTTTGCTAGTAGTTGTAGCACATTGTACGTTATCGGGCAGTTTTATTTTCTGTAAAACTTGTGCCTTAGTCTGTAAAATGTTGTAATAAGTAAGGCATGATGGGATGAAACAGCTTTTGAAAAAAGTATTGTATTTTTAAACACTAAGCATCATATCGCATCATTCTGCATCATAATGAGATTGAATGGAAATGTGTATTATGCATTTTGCCCAGTCAAGTAGTGAACCGACGCAACAACTTGACTTTCTAAGATATAACAAAACCTTAGCAAGTTTACAACTCGATAAACAAAATACAATAATGTTGACAACTCGATAAACAAGACTCAAACAAAAGCTTAAACAAAGAGTAACAACTCAAGAACACGAAACACGACAGCTCGACAAACAACTCGATAAGCAAAACTACAACTCGATAAACAAAACAACAACTCGATAGACCAAACTTAACAAAATGAAGTGTACTCCGGACGATCTGGGCAATGGAACGCATCCGAAACAGAGGGAAATAGACGCCTTTGAAACATCTATTGCATGGAAATGCTTGAAACTTTCCCTCGGAGGGTAAAACAGGGCTAAAGACATACATTGGAGTATGGCCGGCCACTTTTGGGAGCCGGCCGGCCAGATTTATTGCAGAGAGGGGATCACCGGCCAGTTTTGAAACAAGAAATGGCCGGCCTGCCAGAAAAGATGGCCGACCGGCCACTTAACTCTGCAACCGCCCAATTTTTGACACTTGTCCCCCTGAATAGTGTCTTTTCCTCTTTAAAAGCCTTGGCTCCGTGTTTTGATTCAATTCATCTTAGTTTTGCACAAAAAATGGAAGTGTTTCTCGTTGAAAACCTCACAGCTTGGATCGCTTCTCTAGATGGCTCGGAAAAGTTGAACTTCCGGGGTTTCGGCTTGAATGCACTATTCACGCTGAGCCGCACCCCAGAGATTTGTTTAAAGTAGGAATTGTTTTTTGTGGTTTAAAAAATTATAAACACCTCATTGTTAGAATTTTTTTATTTAGCAGAATTAACTAAAAAAATAAAATTCGCAATTACTCTCCTACATAATAATAAAATTACCTAAATTATTAATTGAAACATATTTCTAGCATCATTAAAAACTGTTAATTGACTTGATAATTTATTAATAAAAAAT